>SSNS01000007.1:1662982-1712879 GCA_006937985.1 Aphyosemion australe | reverse complement strand
ATCCTTCTGCAGCAGATCCAGCTACACTGCCAAAGACCTCCTGCTCACTCAGTTTAAATAAATGATCCAGGAAAATAGTCCCTCAGCTTAATCCTGCTTGAACTGTACATAACTGTTCCATATTTGTTTAGATCTTTAAATAATTGTCATGTATTATATAGTTATGTCCCCTTACCATCTTTCCATTTTCTGTTCATGTAATATGTTCAAAAACAGCTGTAAATAATAAAATGATCAAATGAGTTATAAATTAGTATTTGCTTTAATAAATGTAAATACCAAACAACATTAACATGATAATAATAGTGGAAGGCCTCTCTCCCAGGAGGACAACCAGGTAAATCAGCAGCGGTGAGCCTCTCCTGACCCTGGACACTTGCAGTCCTAAACAGAGAAAATCAGAGATCACAGGTTACAAAAAGGCAACAAACACACTTTTACATTTATCTACATGAGAAAATAAAAATTATATTCTTCACACATACTATTATTTAATTGTTTTTCTGTAAAACATGTCAACTGTGTTAATTCCTGAATGTAAAACTACTTTTCACAGCAAAACACCAGATGAACTGTGGGCAAGTGTAAACAGGTTCACTCTTCACCTCTGAGCTTAATAAAACAGCTTCTTTGCATCGTTGGTCTTAAAACAAATGACAAGAAGCTTAATTCACTAAAGAAACACACAGGATTAACTACGGGACTCGCCTTACAAGCTATTTTCGGGTTTTTTCTGCCTAAAATTACATTTAAAAAAACAAATATACAAACGAAAAATGCCTACAAACAGAACCGCTTTAAGCTTTTTAGTTTTTTACCGCTATTTTTAAAGCAAACTTACTTTTAAAACTTCGCTGCTAGCTGCTTCTTCTGCTTGTTGAGAATCCAACGGCCGGCACGCAAAGCATGCTGGGATAGCCTTGGCCCGTGAGAATACACTAGACCCATCCTCAAAATCCGGGTGGAATGAGGACGCATATGAGGACGTGAGAATGAGTATCCTTCGAATTCGGACAGTACTCGTCGCTACGCTGTGACGTAATCGAACTCAAAATGCGTCCTCACAAGCATCCTGCCCCTGGATTCGGACACACCCTCAGTTATTCTTGTAAAAGGTCCCGGAGGTAAGCGGGATCTTGGTGGTGGAAAAGCTTTGTAAGTGAGGAGGAGGTTTTTTATAGTGGATGTGGAATTGTACTGCATTGTATTGTAATTAAAAGGACAGAGATGGACATTAAACATAAACACTATCTCTAACCAACCCTGCAATTTTGATCAGATTCACCAGTCAGATCTACAAATGGTCACATGGGTTCTTTTTTAAGAGCAGTGAAGGTGGAAGACTCTCAGATTAAAATTGGAATACTATTCCACCCTTTCACACTGATGGAATTTTGTCCCATGGTGGTTCTTGTGAAAGGAACCTCTACTGGCTGCTCTGGTCCTAAGACTGCTGTTTTATTGTTTAATAAATTCCTCCTAAGGGGGAGGGGCCAACAATGAAGGGATTTATAAACAATGCAAGCATATTTCAAACTTTTGAAGTTTTCACAACTCAAAAGGTTATAGTACTATATTATGTCCTGCAAAACCTTCAAACACTATCAAAAGTCATGCAACACAACAGAAATGCCTTGCAACATTTAAGGAAAGTGAAACTAGCAAATGTTGTGAGATAATTAGCCCAGACTAATACTGGCTCAGAGATTACTCAATTAACCTCTAAACCTAGAACAGCTTCCTATGACTGGGGCTCAAGGATAAACTTATAATATACAACAAAGATGGACAGATATAAAAAATCCATATATATATATATATATATATATATATATATATATATAAGGGGTGGGAGTTTAACGCATTAATTATGATTAATTAATTAGAAAAAATATTGCGTTAAAAAATAACGCATTTAACCCTTTAAGCCCGAGGGTCCCCCAATTGAGGGATGTTGAAGTTTAGCAGCAAAATTCATGCTCTAAATATCAATCTAGTCATCTAGTCTAGCTGCACCTCTAAAGAAAGCTCAGAACCTTGGCTACGAGACCATGTAAACCTTTTTTATGTGCTCCAAACACAACTAAAACTACAATCAAATTAGTGATCAGAAATCCCTCTTCATGTGATTTTGCCTTCATTTCTCTCTCTAATGATGCTAAATCAAATCAAATTGAACACACATTCTACCAACTCATTATTATTATTATTATTATTATTATTATAAAGACAATACCATTATCAAAATGTACTTAAAATAGTATTGCTTTAGTAATGGTAATACTTTTAGGTCTGTCCTATTTTTGCCAGTGATATACATATATATTTGTTTCTCCTGTTTTGAATTGAAATACAATTTAAAAGCATTTTCTTAGAAATTAAAAGAGCTTGAGTTGACAATAATAATGTCAATGACTATTGTTTGATTCTCAGTCTCATTATTTTTAATTTTAAAAAATTCTTGAATGATTAAAATGTGATTAATCAAGATTAAATAATTACAAAGCCTCTAATTAATTAGATAAATTTTTAATATATATATATACACATATATATGTATATATAAACAAATATATACATATATATGTGTATATATGTATGTATATATATACACATATATATACATACATATATATACATATATGTGTACATATGTATATATATATATATATATTTATATATATATATATATATATATATATATATATATGTGTGTGTGTGTGTGTGTGTGTGTGTGTGTGTGTGTGTGTGTGTGTGTGTGTGTGTGTGTGTGTGTGTGCGTGTGTGTGTATAATCCACACTAGTGGTCTGTTATTGGACAGTTTTCTCAAGAGATGAAAATAGATTTGACTTTTCAAAATATTACATTGGTGGAAATCATTTTAGAACTGCTTTTTTTTATTATTATTTTTGAGCAAAGTTGGAAAACAATGTTTATCAGTGAGCAACATTTGGGCTTTAGTACATGCAGCATGCCCAGAACATGGTGTCAGTAGTACACAGTGTGTTCAGGAAGGAGCCTTTAATTGGGTCTGAGTGTATTGACCACTGGCTGCATTATGAGAGGTCGATACATCAGTGGTAGCGGTGAGACGAGGGGGAACCTGCCCCTCTCTCCATACTGTCAGGTTTATGTTTCCAATCTTAGTTCATATGAAGGATTGTCTTTCAAAAGCAAATTTAGAAGGAAGTCCAGGAGAGTAGGTTCAGTTTAAAGACCGTTGGATTCAATCCAAGAACAAGTTCAGCTAATGAGCAGTACTCAGAGGGCTGTGTTAGTGTGACTAAAATAAAAACGTGAGTCGTAATAAAAAGTTTAGTTTTAACTGTACTAACGTGTTCTTTTATCGTGTGATTGTAGTATAATTACAGTGAATAGCAGGAGTGTTTTTGGAGTAATCATCCTTTACTTGATGTCTGCATTTCGTTTAAAGCAGCACATCCAATCATGACATCACAGGAACATCACAACAAATCCGATGGAGCGATTTCCTTCTAATGATGTTTATCGCTTGATGTGTAGACGCAGGGAGTTAATCACATTTGCTTCTTTTAGTGTGAAACTAAGTGTTTATCCTCAAGCCAGGGTAGATTTGTGTTTAGTGCGGCTTTAAGAGCATCACGGCGACGTTCAATTACATCCTGACAAAACGGGAGGTTTCTCAAACTCCTAGCGTATGCTTTTCTCCTTTCAGCCAATTAAAGCTTTTGAATAAAATGCCTCCCTTGTTATTTGCCGTTATGCGTGTCAGCCTTGTCAAACAGGACTGTTCTCGCCCCTGATCTAAGTGTGGTTAAACACAACACCAGTGTGAATGTAAAAGCTGTCAGAAACACAGATACCAGCTCCGGGTGCTGTCGGTCTGCTTGTACAGGCTCCTGCTAAGGAATTATCCTCGTGAAAGATGGCTTGCCGAGCTGATGGTAATTAAACTCCACATTTCCACTGATCTCCCCCTTCTCTTCCTACATCCTCTCTACCTCCTCCCACAATCCAGTTCTCATCCTTGTAGGGATGCTGAATAAGTAATGCGGGTTTCCGAGAGTGGGTGTGTTAATTGGCTTGTCTTTATGAGTGCAGAGTGCTCCTGCTGACCCTCTTTTTTCTCTCTCTCTCTTTTTTTTGCAGAGATAGCCACTAGCCCAGGGCCAGAAACCTGCAGAGAGACAAAGTGAGAGCTGCTAGCCATGGGACTGGATAGGAAGATATGCCTGGATCTTTTGGAGATAAAAAAAAAAACATCATCCATAACCTTACAGCCACTGTTAAAAAAGCCCATGTGTGGAGAAAGCACCTATGGGTTGTTGTTTTATTGGAAATACTAAAGAGTTATAGTGTAATGTATCTTTTCATCTACAATGATGATGACGATCAGTACATTTGCAGTGGTCTTCGTAGCTCAGATGCACTTAAGTAGCTTCAAACAACAGGATTTAGAGTCTTATTTCCTGATATGTGGACATCTCTCCTCCGATTGGCTAACAGCAACACGACTCTACCACTGACTGTTTGCTCTGCAACGTTGATGTTTTATCTCCACAAATAACACAAGCCTGGAGGAGTTCTGCTGTGTGGTGGAGTTGATAATGCTAACGGTTAGCTTCAACTAGACAAGACCTTCTCTGCTGTTTCCTGGACGCTAAACCAACAACAGCCTTCCCCGTCGTGAGTCAAGATGGGGGATTCTATGCAGTTTTGGCTTCCTTTTAGCACCACCTATTGTTCGTTTAGTAGAACCAAAAGTGAAACTTATCTCCTCGCTGTGCGTTCGTCTATTTAACACCTTAATCTAACTGCTGAAATGTCTCCTCAGCCTTCATTAGTGTCTACAGGAGCGGTTCATCACTAAATCAAACAAATCAGCTGTGTTCACGATCTAAAACATGCAGGAAACATGCTGGATGCAGACTGCAGCACCAGGCATGTCAGCTCCACTTTACAAAGTCCAACAGGGACCGGACCACCACTCTGAAGTTGCAAGTGCGGTATTCTGGCCACAGAGGGAGGTGGGGGTCTGAGTGACATTTCATTAACCCTGTAAAGGGTCATTTTAGCACAAACTGGCTCAAAAAAGATTTAAAAATATGAAAACATTGCATAGTTTGGCTTCAAGTGACAGTGTGACGTAGATCTGTCAAGATTTTCTAATCCTAGAGTTTCACTGTCTGAGTTTTCACTTTCTATCAGAAGCTAATGCAGGAAATAGGTGTAGGAGACTACTTTAATGTTCAGCCTGCATGAAAAAGTCAGAATGACTGATTATAATCAGAAATAATAACAAAAAAGATTTTCAGTGAACCACACCTTTAAATTGACTTTATTTACATGAAAGGTCCATCAAAAACCAGTTGATGACCGACTGTTTTTGGTAGCATTTAGAAAGGTAAGAGTCTGACTGTGCACACAAGAGTAGATCTGATCTGAAGCACAAATCTCCTAATTCTTTGGGTTCATTTTGCAGAAGCCAAAGTTCCAGTTAAGGGATCATGCTGGTATGAAAAGTCCTAACTGAGTCACTCATGTGGAACTAAAATTTCAATCAAATGTCTTTCTGCAAATGCAACAACGTTCTGCCAATGGCAGAATACTAAAACAACATTTAGGTCTTAATAAAAACATCTTGGATGCATGGTATTTAACTAACATAAAACAAAAAGATTTTCTTTAAATCTCATAAAAATTGTAGAGTATACAGTAGGTATAGAAAAAAATCACCCCTCTTGAAAGACAGCCATAAATAGAAACACAAATATCTTTTACCAGCTTTACTTGCCCAATGCAACCCCTGCATTCATGGAAAAGCATCCGTTACAGTTGAAGAAGAATAAAAAAGAAATACTGACATTAATAAAGTGTCCTCAAAGGCCATCTTGGGATTTACTGCAGGGTGAACAGGAGATTTTTATCCTTGTGAGAATGGCAGATGAAGCAGGAAAGGATTATGGTTTTAAATGTTATTATTAGGGAATTGAATGCATTAATCATGATTAAGTAATTAGAAAAAAATAATGCACTAATGAAAATTAATGCATTTAACCCTTTAGCAGCAAAATAAATGCCCTAAATATCAATAAATATCCAAACACAACTAAAACTACAATCAAATGAATGATCGGAAATCCCTCTTCATGTGTGAGTTTTTGCCTTCATTCCTACAAATTTTCTTGAACAATTAAAATGTGATTAAACAAGATTAATTAATCACAAGGCCTTTAAATAATTAGATTATTTTTTAATTGAGTCCCACCCCTGGTTATTTTATTATTTTCTTGGGGTAAAAAAAAATAATAATAATAACTTAAAGAGGTTGTGTTGGGTTTCTTGTTCGCATATTTGCTCTGAAAATATATGTTTGAGTAAAAAATAATAAGAAAAATATTTTATTATTAATATTTTATTAGAAATGACAGCATTTAGTGCTATAATGATCGTTTTATTAGTGACTACTGAGCTTCGGTCTCGATGCTCGTGTTTTATGATCTCGTGTAAGCCTGAGAAAAAAGATTTCCATTCCATTCAAGATTGATTATATACTTTCACAGGCTTCCAATATCTTACAGAACACCATAATGCTCTGAGAGATTTGCCAGCAGAGCCCATTATGATTGAGAGATGGACACGCCATCAGACTCCTTCAGTCTGGATTTGTTGTTGTTTGATACATGTGTGCTGAATGCTATCATGTGATACCATCTATATAGAATAAAATGATCTTATTATATGATTTCGTTTCATACACTCAGTCACTTGGTAATGTTTCAATTTTAACACTCGACTGAGATTAAATAAAAGATTATCAGCTGATAAACTCCTTGGGAATAACCTGGAGGTGTATCATTTACTCAAAATGAATTACTTTAGATTTGAATGATTTGTGGAATACAACAAACCTGCTGGTGCAGTCAGAAAACTCTGCATCACCATCTTCCTTCTGATGCTTTCCCAAAACTAATACACTGAGATCTGGAAAAATAGACTAATCTTATAATCCAATCAGATTTAGAAACACAATGAGATATCAGCTTGTGAACAACGGAGGCTTCACAACAGCTCGGACCTACAAATCCGAGGCTCTAATCGTGTTTCCTGTAGTGAGTCGAACGCCTGGATTCAGAAGAAGTGCTGAACCGCAGTGATCGCATTTTCCAACAGTTTTCATTGGTTTTACTTAAAAGTTCAGATCAAGGCAAAAGGAAATCTAATCAAGTGAGGGGGCAGGTGAGGTGATGTTGGCGGTGGAAATTACACAGACTGAAGTGAGGAAAATTACCTCATTCTATTTAGAGATGTGTGTAATTGACTATCAGCCGTAAAGAAGACATTAGAGCCTTTGATTGGACCGAGGATGAGACCTCAGCTGATCTTATACTTTTGTTTTTAATTTGACCTTTTTTAACCAAAGAATCCAAAAGGGACTAGTGCAGCATTTTTATTCAGGTAAAGTCAAGTCAGCTACATAAAATGTAACAGAGTTTGATCTCTACGGCATCTGAGCAGCGTGGTTTCAGGATGCAATGACCACACACACAAATCAGTGTCCTTTATGAAATAAAGATGTGCAAAATAAAACAAAATAATGATAAAAGAACACAAAACATTCAAGACAAATGATCTATTTGAACAAAGAACAGAATATCTATGAGCTCCAGATTTTGCACAAAATTAAAAAGTCAACTAAATCTGGTCAAATCTTAATCCTTACAGGTTTTTACTTGGAATGTTCGATATTGGCTTTTTTGTAGCAATATCCAATATACCGATATAGTTCCTGTCAGGAACTGGCTGAGGACTGGACTAAAAAGTGTGAGTTGGATGTGGCGTGTTGTATGACCCAAGCGAGGAATGAACTGACACTGGGTTTGAACAGACATGAGGTTAATATAGGAAGCCGCGGCGCACAGCTCGAACAGAAACAAGAGCGCGTGCAGTTCCAGAATAAAGAGAGTGACGGTGGTGGCAACGCCTCATCAAGAAACAATAATAGCAGTAATACGAAGAAGATAAAAAAATAATAATAAAAATTAAAATAAAAAGTAACTTAATGCAATGTAGAAAAAAAGACTGTCGTACCAGTGCTTCCATATATTTAACTGGTATCGTGTTGCTCTAAACCAAGTATTGGTAAATTGAACAACAATCACATTTTGGGATTTTTTCAGCCTACAAATGATTTATATATAGATTAATAAAGAAAAAAATACATTTATATATAAACATTTCTTCAGACAGCTTGTAGGGTGCTGACCCTTGCATTTACAAACTGGTTGTATACCCACTCTGCATTCCCAACATGAACCCTATTATCTTGATTTAGGACATTGAACCTGTTTTGGTAGTTTTTGTCAAATATTTCCTGCTTTGTAAATCAAAGTTCTGCAAAGGAAACAAGTTCTCATGTTTTAGGTCTTTTTTTTTGGTTTTTAACTCAGCTGGAAGCCTAAAGCAAAGCCTGCTCTCTTTTTGCCCTCCGGCATGGCGAGGGTCCAATATTCTAACACGCTTCACACGTGTACCACACTAGGTGTGAGAAACGGTGCACTCTCTGGGGGCTGTTAGACCTCAAACCTGTTTAATCTATTAAAAATATGAATGTTTGCAGCTTTGTATGAAAACGAGGAAGTTATTATCAGACAAGCTCTGAGAAATCAACATGGAGAATGTCTAAAGCTGAAATATTCTAACCCTTTATAATTAATGTTTAGTTTTTTTAAACTTACATAATTTTCACTTAGATTAAAGAGACAGTGTGTAGTTTCCTGGCGATAGGGGGCAGTACACACATTTCAGAGTAGTTTTACACCATATCACCGTGACTGTTGCTAGTTTTAAAAAAAAACATTGTGGTAAATGTTTCCTGTCGAACAGAAAGCTGCAACCTCGGCGTGACTCCTCAGACTTTGATAGTCCTTCAGTTAATTCCATCCAGAGAATGCAATGCTGATGCTAGTTTTCTGGTGGTGTAGGTTCCGGATGATCACACTACGGCAATATCACTCGGCCAAAATATATTGCATCTCTTTTTCCATTCTGTTCTTTCACATAGGTTTTGGAAAGAGTTTAACAGTTTTGTTATTAAATTCATGTTTCTTACCGCCTCTGTTTTCGAACGTGGTAATGTAACTTCTGTAAGTCGTACGTCCAGCAAATCATCTAGTGTGACGTCATCGACAGGCGCAGGACCCTGAGCCAGCTCACGTAGAAGGAAACATGGCGTCTAATATGGTGTCCCCCAGGGACTTACACTCATGCCCTATGTATTTTAGACCCGATTTTTATGGTTATATGTTACAAAGCCGCCTGAACATCATTTTATTATTTCAACAACATTTTGATGGATATTTCCAGAGATTAATGGTAAAAACTACACATTGTCACTTTACACGTATTTTGCTTTGGATCAGGTGTGCACATTAAACGTTTATTGCTCCACTTGCTTTTGTTGCCATCAGTAGCAAAGTTGTTTTGCATCCGTTTGTGAACAAATTCAAGATTGTTTTGAGAATTGTTAATAAATGCTTCCTCTGGTTGCCTCCCTGCAGGGATCATATGCATTTTATACAATTTTTCAAACAAATAACTCCTCTGTTACACTAATGAGAGCCAATAACAGGCAGCAGGAGGGTGTCGCAGCTGAAATGATGTACTCATCACCCAGTTCAGACCCAGATGAGACAGATGTTCAACACTTGAATTCATCCAACGTCACTCTTTTCTTTCTCCGTTTCTGCTATTCTTTTTTTTTCTTTAACCCCACATTTTCAGCTCTCGCTTCAGAAGAAAGAGTGAGAAAATCAAGGTCAGTGAGCTGAGCATCTAAAGGTATGCCAGAATAAATTTACACACTCTTGTCCCCTTCAACTCACTGACAGTCTTCAGGAGCGTAGTCTTGTAAGACAAGCTTATGAGACCCCGCCATCATGGAGGAGGCTCCTCTTCTTCATCGTCATCCGCTTGTTTCTGCTGTCTTTCTTCTCCTTCCTCTCATACATGAAACTCAAAGTCATGTGAGAACTGATGGGTTGGTGGGAGCTTAATTTGTGAGTCACAAACAAGTCGACGTCAGTGTTTGAGCAGAGGGGAATCTAATTAAAGTGACAAATGGAAAGAGAAGCGAGGAGGAGGCGCAGAGGCAAAAAAGTGAGTGAATCAGCATAATTACAGCTTAATGCAAACAACTCCACATTGTCTTTATTCCAATGAGTTAATGAGGTTACAGATTGGGGGAAAAAACACAATTCCATCATGCTATTGTCTTCCACCAAAGGAAAATGAGCTGTCATCCGATCCTAATAGCGACAGGGTTTTCTCCCAGGCCAGAATTAATATCTGACTCCAAGGCCTAATGAGCACAAGCCGGGAGAGCCGAGAGAACTCTTTGTCCGGAAAGTTTGGAAGGGAAAATGTATAGTGGGAAAAAAAATACAAATAAGAAATTGATGTTTTTGAGTGTAATAGCGCTTGTGAATGGATGCGGTGCTGAGGATGGACTTTGCTCCAAAAAGGGTCAATTTAATTTCAGAGATGCTTCTTTGGTGCAGTGATTGATCGCTCGCTTCTCTCTCTCAGCCTGACAAAATTAGATGAATGTTGTAATGCAGGTTTTTTTTTCCCATTTTGATTTAGGACAACATTACTGCAGCTACACAGGACTTTCCGTTAATAACCTAATATGACATGCAGTATAATGGCATGCTTTATTAATTTGTACCTTTTGAATAAACAGAGGCAATACAAACCTGACGTATTCAATTATGTCAACACAGAAATATTAGTGCACATATGTTAGGTAGCGCTGAGCACTAAACAAGGTGCTGAACTCTGCCTTATTCTGACTTCTTGGAATTTTGACCTTTATCAATCAACAAACTAATAAATAAATAAATAAAATTGGCCCTTGCCGCATGTAAATCTTCCACTAGGAGGCATGAGGCATGTATAAATAACCTGCACTTTCTGAGTCAGAGGAATTCAACGTGCTTTACACTTCAGTGAAACTTAAACTCCTCCACTTGGGGCAGAACCTCATCCCTGACCTGGAGAAGGAATTCTACCCTTTGCCGACTCAAGACCATGGTCTCAGATTTAGAGGAGCTGACTCTCATCCCTGCTTCACACTCGGCTGCAAACGGCTCTTTTTTGTGCCGTTTCCATACTAATATAAAAAAGTCTCACATTTCAACAATTAATACAAGTTCTGCCTTGAACTGGCTTTACCTTTTATTACAGTGGCCTACATTTCACAAACACATACTATGAAGCTCTGCCAGCAGGGAATCCCACTCTGATGAGGATTTTCATTTTCTTTAATTATCGTTAGAGAGATTCTCCTTTTTTCCTTCTTCTTTATGAAATTCAGGCATTTCTATCCAAGCTAAAAAAAAACACATTGCCTTAAATGACAAACGTACCATTTTAGCTTAGCTTTGGACTAACAAGCAGGACTGTATTTTGAAGGGAAACACCGGCACCATTATTAAATAATCACACAATAAATGATGTTTGAGACATAAAGATCAGATCAGAGGAGAGGAGATCAGCCAGATGATGGATGGCCTTGGATATCAGCCATGACCTTTGACTTAAGCATAACATAACCCACCAGTTTTATGTTCTACCTTCTCATTCTTAGTTAAACCGAGGAAAAATCCTAGCTTTCATTCATAAACTGTGATTAACACAGGCTTCCTGTGTAGTTCCTATGACAGCGGGACACAGCTAACTTTCCCATTACCAAAGGAAGTCATTTATGCCCCTGTTCTCCTTTTGATCTGTCAGACTCATGATGAAAAGAATAGTAGAGCCTCAGCCTATAGGGATCCGCTGCCTTTGAGACACAGCAGCTTGACTCATTTCATTACTGTCATGAATTAAAGATCCCCTCTCTCTCTCTCTCTCACGTGGAGATGATCTGCTGCTAGTTAATTTATAGTCGCTCATTGTGCATGGCCTCCAGTCTCTGAGCTCCCGTGGCAATTTACCTGTGTCCTTTTTAACTTGCTGCCACGTGTTTTTGTGATATACAAAAACCAAATGAGATGAGTCCTCATGAGGATCATATTTAATGAAATGGGAGGAAGTAATCAGCTGTAATGCAGCCCTTAATGTCCTGGCACAAGGCAGCATCTTATCCAGTTAGAAAACTGTTACCTTTTATGGAATATGTTTAGAGAGGGATTGATGTTTGTGAACGTCTTGTTGGGAAAATGTCAATGATTCTGCTGGACCCGTTTTATACGTTCAACTCCTGTTCTTATTATGTCCAGTCGTGTGTTTTAGTCTATGTGTGAAAACTGAGTTACCAAAAATTGAAGCTTGTACTGAATAGTGGATAATTCTCAGAAAGACAACAATTATCAAATATAATGTAAACAATAACTGATTATTTTATCCAGATTAAATTATTTATTTATTATTTTTAATTGCACAAAAAGACTGGGAAAATGCTTGTTGCTAATACATTTTATTGGTAAAAATTCAAGATGTATTACCTTATCTGTGATGTGAAACTCAAAAAATTAGAATATGGTGCAGAAGTTCATTTTTTTCTCAATAATTAAACTCAAGAGGTGAAACTAATATATGAGATAGACTCATTCCATGCAAATCCAGATATTTCAGCCTTTATTTGTTATAATTGTGATGATTATGGCTTACAGCGGATGATTACACCAAATTCAAAATCTCAATTAGAATATTGTGAAAAGTTCGATAATCATGTTGTCAAGTGTCACACTCTAATCAGCTGATTTATCCAAAACACCTGCAGAGGGTTCCTGAGCATTTAGATGGTTTCTCAGTCTAAACTAAATTACTGAAACAAATAGACTTTTGCACAACATTGTAAATTTTTGAGTTTCACCTGTAAATGTAAGGACCTCTCATCTGTGGACTGAGCAACACGGTCGCGCCCCCAGACATCACATAAAAATTCCCTGCAGTATTCTCCCGTTGGCCTTGATTTTTATTTTGAGCTGCTAGTTTTGATTGGATGACTGAATTTTCCCTGAAACAACCTTGGCCATTATTCCCCCATTTCATTTATTCATTCATTCATAAAGCACTTTCATGCTACCAATCAAGGTAGCCCAAAGTGCTGTACACTAAATAAAATAGACAGTAAGTAGTAATAGAAAGCAAATAAAATGAAAAGAAATCCAATGACAGCAATACACACAACAGGATTATACAATATTTAAAGCATACTTGAAATAATTGAAAATGCTAAACAATTGGGATGTCCAATATTATCGGCCGATATTGTGATATCAGAAAATATCGGTATCGGTTTTTAATCCTTTAGTGACCCAACTTTTTCATACCGTGCACATATTATACATCAAACACTTCGGCTTCATCTCCTCTCTCAAAATGCCAGAATATGACAGATCTTAGGTTTAGTTTTTGAGATATTCTAGGTTTATGTGGCACAACTTGTGAATAATTAGGAATTTGTCTTGTGTAGTGAGGGGTATGGTAAATGGCCTGTATTTGATATAGCGCCTTCCAGAGTGCTAGAACCCCCCAAGGCATTTTACAACACAATCAGTCATTCACCCATACATTCACACCCTGGTGATGATGAGCTACGTCGTAGCTACAGCTGCCCTGGGGCGCACTGACGGAGGCGAGGCTGCCGTACACTGGCGCCACCGGTCTCTCCGACCACCACAAGCAAGGCAATGTGGGTTGAGTGTCTTGCCGAAGGACACGACAGCAACAGTCTGGCAGGGCATGAACCTGCAACCTTCCAATTGCAGGGCGGGTGCTTAACTCCTCTGCCACCATTGCCCTTACCCATTGGGTTAGGGTTAGCTATGTGCATTGTTTCCTTATAGGCTTTACAGTGGCGCTGCGCCACCGCTGAAATTCCAGTGCCACGCCCACAAAATGCCCCCCCCCCTTCCTGACTTACAAAGCATCCATTCCTACTAGAGACCACTGCAAATTTATTGATTAAACAAGTATTACACCCCTTGTTAGGGCTAATTTTTGGGTGTTCAGTTCCTGAACGTTTTGCTGCTCATTCCACAAACACCTGATCCTTAAAAGGCATGCCTTCCTGCAAAAAAGATCAATCAGGCTTTCCAACAATAACATTATCAAAAAGCAAAAAAAAAAATCAAACACACACATACCCTTCCTATGTTTACAGATATTTCAAAAAAACTTTCAAAATTCACAGAATGTTTGGTTCTTAAAGCTGTACGGTCTCCGGCACAGCAGGATTATGCACAGACATGTGTTCACCTGCGTTTGGATAAAGCAGCAGAGACAGAAACAACAACTGTGAAAGGTGACAGCATTTCCTTTTGTGTGGGGTGACCTCGTTCTCAGTGGGTAGCCGTGGCGGCTTTGGCCCGTGTCTCTACCGGCCATCTGGCCCTACTCGTCTCCACTGTGAACAAATACCAGGCAGGCAGCTCGCGGACACATTATGATGGTGTGATTCAATATTGGTGGTAGTTGTAAGCTTGGGATTAGCCTACCACATCCTCCATTTCAGGAAACGAAACCACCCACCTGCCAGTGGGTTCCATTCACCCACCGAGCATGGTAATCTTTCGGGTATTATTTGTCTCAATCTACAAACTGTACGGTAATTACTGCAAACAGTTGATCTGGTGCCAGTACGCCTCATAATGCATGAGGCAGAATGCATTTACATTCAGCGGATACACTCCTACTGTTCTCCAAGTACAAATCTGAACACAATGCATGCCACTTGCCAGGGTTTTATATTAAATCTATAACTAGATTATGAAAAAAGAATGACATAAATCACATTATCGCCATCGTGAATTGCATGATTTCTCTGCAAGAGCTTGCAGACGCATGCTGATTCATTGCACTCTCAGGTAGATGGGAATCATCATTTAAAGATGAGAGTTCTCTGTTTCTGTGTGATGGTGGATATGTTATTATAGTCTTGGTCGGTAGGGGGCGTGTGGTACCCAAAGATGACAGCCTGTATCTGACACATCCCTCAATCCTCCAGGGTTTTAGCAAAACCCAGCATGGATGCTGCTGAACTGGTGTGTGTGGAAACAATCAGCACCTATGAAGAAGAAGCATTTTTACCTTTAAGGCGTTCAAAAACAGCGTTTTGTGTTATTATAATTAAGGTTTAATTATTTAAATATCAATAAAACGTTACAAGAAAAGATAAACATTAATCTGCATGTTTTATTTAGGTCAAAGATGACTGTTTAAATAAGTCTGAGACAGGTAGACCTGGAAAATGTGCGTTTAATTATTATTATTATTATTTTACTTTACGCAAGATGAGAGCAGCTGAGCTCCTCTTCCTCCAGGAGAAGCTCGTGTCCCAGCAGCAGGCCTGGATCCGTGCCTCTATTTTCAGGTTGTGTTTCCATGCAAGTGCGCGCCTGGCCCGGCCCGGCCGAGTCCGACAGATTCGTCACCATCCTACACACCCACACCGCCAACCCAAACCCCCTGCGCATAAAACATTCATCAGAGCGCTGCAAGAAACGCCATTAAGTCTCAGAGTCGCTGTTAAAAATCTGGAAGTGTTCTAATAATAGCCCAGCCGCGGGGGTCGTGGAGACCTGTGTTTGTGCGCCATGATGAATATTAAAACTTTAGTTCTAGAATAAAGAGGAATATTTTCCGTTCCGTGACACAGACCCATAAAAGATTCATCTTTGAATTTTCTCTCCTCTCTCTTTCTGTCTCTTTCCGCCAGACGCACCTCTCTGCCCCGCCCTCCCCTCCTCTCCTCCCCGCTCCGAGCCTCTCTCCTCCTCGCCCCGGTAAACGCACACTGATGCGCACCAGTGCGGCCGACGTCCTCGCACTTCCCTCCGCTACTTGGGAAACCTACAGTGATCGGACTGGATCTGTTCTGCGATGACAAAAGCATGGATTGTGGTTTTTTCTTGATTCTGCTCCTCTGAGCTCCAGATCTGTACTATTTTTGGGGAGGAGGTGTCGATTCGACTGATCCCAGTTTGGATGTTTACTGCTGACTTGTTTCGAATTTCTCGTCCACATGACTGAGCCAGGGTACGACCGGAGACGTGGCTCCCCGCTCGGGAAGACCTACGGCTAAAGTTTGAAGGGTTCTCCTCCTTGGTTCTCCTCCTTCCCCTGGATTTGCGGTCACCTCCTCATAAATCGCACTAAATAGCGGATATCTCACCTATCTGCGCATCCGACGGAAGTTATTCCACTTGGATTTATTGCGCTTCTGGATTTCACCCCCATCTAAACCATGAGGAGCGTCGTTTTTGATGGTGAGTGGAATACTAGACACCAGGGAGCTCTGTGTAAAGTTTCCTCATTAAAGCGCAGAGCGGGGTTTTGTTGGGTTTCTGCTCACTGATGAAAACCCGCTCCGTGGAGAGCGGACGAATAAAACCAGGTGCTGATGGGAGTTTACATGTGCGGGTTTTTTTTTTTTTTTGCGTTAAAACAGAAAATGACGGCGTAGATGTGAATCTGATAGGATGCGTCAGCAGCAGTCGCGGATGTGAACGACCTTGACTTACTGGGTCTTAATTAAGTTGTAATTCAAAGCAAATCAGGCGCGTCATGACCCCTTTCTCTTATTCCCATGCTGTAATTGTGCATGATGGTGGGTTTATGTGCGAGGCTCCATTACGTTTTATGATGGCCAATATGCTCAGTTTAATATCAACTTAACCCGTGCAGGCGTCGCTTCAGCCCGCCGGAGAGCCGTGGGCAGAGCCTTCCTTCCGATGAAGGCTGCAGATGGTCCGCTTGGCGGCTCAAACACCGCAGCTCGTTGGCTCATAATTAGTGTTTTTGTGGCATCGTCCCACTGGGGGTGGGGGTGGGGGGGTGAAAAGTGACAGAAAACTGGGCTTTGGACTGCCTGGACTTGGATCCACTCTAATGAGAGCATGAATGCCTCCCTGTTTCCGCCAGAAATGGTTAGGAATTTCATATCTTGGCAGGAGGAGGGTGAGGATGCGTGTGCGTGCGCGCGCGCAGGTATGTGGAGGGAGGATGGGGCAAGGGAGGGAGGGATGGCGCACCTGGCATGCGCCTCTCCATGCACCTGCCTGTACCCGAGCTTTTACTTTAGTGTGCAGAAAGCTTATGTTTAATGCAGTGCGGGGATAATAACACAGAGATGGCGAGTGCTGCTTGACAAGGAACACTCAGATGGTGCGTGCGCGCGCGCGTGTGTGTGAGGAACAGAGGAAGACAACTAGTTTGTTACATCTAAAGCTTGTGGGAAAAGCCCCACTTCCATCCGACCCCCCCCCCCCCCCCCCCCCCCCCCCCCCCCCCCCCCCCACACACACACACACACACAGCTTATGCAACGTGCTGTACACACTCCAGCTTCCTCACGATGTTCATTACTTGGCTCAAACTGAAGGATTATGGTAAGGAAGCATGCAGATGATCACGGGTCTGCAGAACAACTCTGCATCTCACATCTGCTTGTGCATTCTCTTTGATATGTCAGAGAGTGATGCAAATTCAAGTGCACATCCCATCACTGTAAAAAAATAGCTCTGGGTCCTTCAAACCTTCAAGGCAAGTTTTCATCACCCAGCTGCTGTTGTGATGTAGCACCAGGCCTGTAGATACATCTATATGTCTGATTTCCCTGATTTCTCTGTCTGCTGTTAATTGGCATCCATCTCTCCGGTTGCTGATTTGGCTGAGAAAATATGGCCTGCCGTGTCTTGTGTTTAAAGTGTCAGGGTGAGGAGGGACTTTAATTTACACTCTTTTTCTCCCAGTCAGCATATGATCAAATGCCTCATGTGGGGAAGCTGTTGCTCGGGGGTGCCATTGCTCCCTGTCTACTGCCAAGCAAAGCCAATAAAGTGCAAATGAATGGATAAAACCATTATGGTGGAACTGAAAGCTTTCCCTTTAGTAACCTCAAACCACAGCACTACGATGATTTCTTTTTTTATTAATCCACTTTCTCATTTTCTTTTGGGAGAGGACAGCAATAACAAAATGACTCTTCCTTGATTTCAAAAATAGGCCATGCACGCAGCGTCAAGAGTAAGAAAGGTAATCCTTTGCAGCGTATTAGACTACACAGACAGATGCAGAAAGAACAAAAAAGATGGCTGGCTGATCTGTATTAGGGGAGATCAAACACCAAGCCATAACTCCACAATGAGACCAGGCATCTCTAGTCCCTTGAAAGAGAATGTGAAATTGATCCATCTTTGTGTTTCTATGGATGTTTACAAAAGCACAGGGGGAGGGCGGGAGGCGCCTGTGTGTGAGGGTTTGTGAGTTTATGGGGAGGTCTGAAGAAAGGGGAGGCAGTAACGGGGAATACAGACGTATATTTTCTGAAGGTGTCTTCTATCACGGTCAGGATGACTTCCATGTCGATACAAAAGAAAACTGGAAGGTTGTTTACATGATTGGTGGTTATGTTTGAGGTTTTTCATCATGAATGACCCTAATGAGACCAGGATGCACGTCTGTGTGCTTTGGAGGTAATCTGCAGAAAAGACATAACATCCCTGCAGCCCAGAGTTCTGGACCGTAGTGTCAGGTTTTGGGATGGATGGTGATCAGAGCAGCAGACTGAGATTTCTAGCTGTTATTCACAAACCTGAACATCCCAGTTTCCATGGCTGTAAGCCCTTTGTTGTAACATTTCATTCATGGTCATCCACAGAATCATGAACATAAAAGGCAGTCTGCATAGATCCATTGCCTGACGATCAGCCATGTTGCACACACCACATAGAGTTTTCTTCCTATCTTTGGTTAAACTTAGACATCAACATGTCCTGGGTAGGAATTCACTTAGATAAAGCTGCAATGGCAAATCTGCAAAAACAAGCTAACTTTTAAAGGCACACTTGGCAGTTTTGGCTTGCTTTTAGCACCCCCTAGTGTCCAATTAGTAAAAACAAAAGTGAAACTCTCCTCTTTGCTGTGCGTTTGTCTTTTTAACAACTTAATCTAACTGCTGAAACGTCTCCTCAGCCTTCATTAGTGTCTACAGGAGCGGATCATCACTAAATCAAACACATCAGCTGTGTTCATGATCTAAAACATGCAGGAAACATGCTGGAAGCAGACTGCAGCACCAGGCATGTCAGTTCCATTTTAGCACAAACTGGCTCAAGGAAATTATTTTAAAATATGAAAAAGTTGCATAGTATGGCTTTAAACACAAGCACAGTCACAGAATTCTCACCCCTCCCGCCAGCTATCATCACTAGGCCACATCCCCCTGAAATGGGAGCCCACATTTCCACAGTAAACGGGAGAGCACTAAACACCGGCAGCTGTTTTCTACGTCCAAACGTCTTTTATCTGCAGCTTTTTGGGACTCTGGTAGTTTGTCCTAAATTTGAAGTGGTAGCAGCCGGCTGTTTCTCCCTCTCTGATGTTAGAACCTCTCACACCAGTGGTGTTCTGTTGCTAAATGTGCAAGCGTGTAAATGCACAAGTGTGGTGGTTTGTTGAATGCATGAGAACCACAACAATATTGTTTATTTCTCCACAACATATTTATAGCTAAACATTGTTAAGAGGCATGAAAAAATATTTTAAGCTAGCTTGTTGTCATTTGTCTTTGTAGCTAGAGAAATTCAAACACACTGAGGTCAGGAAACGACTTTGGTCGGTTTCAATGATTTATGTGATCTAATCAGTAAATTCAGTTGCTAACTAATATGGCTAAATTCAACCTAAACCTGTCTAATAACGGTGTTTTAACCTTTTGTTGCATGAAATGTTCCTTTTTTATTGCACAGTCAACTTAATGAAAATAAATCAAGATTTAGATTTGATCTTAAACGCAGTAATCCAATATTGGTTTGGTTTTCCTGATGTTTAGTAGCACCTACAGCAGCGATGTTCAATACGTCTAACCATTTAATGCAAACACATCAGAGAGCTTTTTTTCCCAAACAATAAAAAAAGGAATCCAACCAAGGCCAAAATCCAAACTTCCTGGAGCGTTTCACACAAACAGCTTACCTGCAAGCTGGCAGGAGCCAAGAAGCATGCATTGCAATCCAATGTGTACCTCTTAAACAAGAAACAAATGAGTATAAACATGTTGTTGGTCAAAAAATACAACCTATCTGTGCCAAACTGTTGCCTAGATGCAATGAAAATGATATGTGCTGCAACAAAACAGTCAATTTAAGCTGTTTGGGATGTCGGGACCCCGCTGTGGGTCACCAAGAACTGCACAAGAGGTCTTGAGATGATCCCCAGAAATCGAAATAAAATTGAAAAACAACTGTTGAATCTATATTTCTAGCATAATTCTTCTAAAAATGCAACAAAAGCATTATAAATGGATATAGGTTAACATGAGATGAAGCGGTTTTCTTAATGTCCTGAATAATTTAGCTTTTTAACCACTTTTGTATTGTCAGATCAGCGATATCTGGGGTCGCATGTCTTGACAATTGTTGCACTGATTTAAAAAGCTTTCAGAAAAAAAATAGACATTTAACTGACATTAAGTTTAATTTGTGTTTTTATTTAAATACATTTTTCATCTTTACAATGTTTTAACCTTCTGGGAGGTCAACCAACTGCAAAAGTACAATTTAGTTAAGTTTAGGGTTATTTATTGTGCAGTAAATGAAAATAATAACATAAAATAACTGGACTGAACGAAGATATTCTAAAGAAATATGGGGTTGTTTGAATAAAAAGTAAATTATTACTCCAACATTAGGATTTTACCTTCAATACCATTAAACTATAATCTATATTGTGACTAATTCCTAATATCTGCACAGTTGAATCCTCCATTGGTAGCAAACATGAAATGTTTAAACCTGTATAAAGTTTATGCCTGCAGAAGAAGTAACAGCATTGTTATATAGAACATCTAAAATCCCCTTTAGGATTATTTTATTTTAACATGTTAGATTTTAATGCTGCTTTCAGGTATTAAATCCATAGTCAGCACATTCATGCAACCTTTTGTGATAATTTGTGTGGAGCTGTGTTAATTTTTGCAGAGATTACTCAGCGGTTAGAGGATAAAGATGTCAGTACTGTGTGCTGTGAATGGAGCCGGTGTTAATGCCTTAGTTACAGTGACAGACTGCAGCGAGCTATCCCAGCCTGGATCTGCTCTGTTCTCTGCATCCTGATGAGCACACTGCTCCAAGAGCTTCTCTAATTGGCCGCACCCTTCAAGTAGCACTGCACTTGTTTATATACCCTAGGATCACACACGCACGCACACACACGCACGCACACACACGCACACACACACACACACACACACACACACACACACACACACACATATGCACACACAGGCATGCTAGCCTTAGATATCCTTGGATTCCACCACTCTAGGTTATCCCATTTTCCCAGCCGTTCGCTGCTAATCAGCAAAACAGAGGAACTAAGTGGATAAACGAGTGAAATTCTATTTGTTTAAACCGAAAAAAGCTGAGGGGCGAAAATGTAAAGCAGTCAAAACCAAATGCGCTATTCCCCCAGATTGCCAGTCCTTAATCCTCTCTGTGGGTTATTATTGTGCTGTTCGAAAATTTGGAAAGACAACCAACAGAGACACTCCTCCCTCTCTCACACACACACACACACACACACATGCACGCACACACACACATGCACTCACACTTCTTTTTCGTCCAACTTTAGAAAATGAAATAAGTGTTTTGTCTTTGTTTCGGTTTTCTAAGGGTGTCAGTAAACAAGGACGGCTGGAAGAGCTGTTATGCAATTTCAGGATAAGTCCTATTTGGTGTTTTTATTTGTGTTTTCACAAAATCTACTCTGATGCAGGATAATTCTTTCAAAATGTCTGGGTCTACTGAGCATGGGAAATCAATTTTTTCAATAACTTCAACCTAAACAGGAAGGCTCAACATGCCCAAGCACAAACACACAGGTAGTCTTAATTTGCAGCAACATCTATCTCCAAATCCTTAAAATTCACTGCCCTGCAGCAGTTCCTGACCCTAATGTAGACGTGGAAGTGGGCACACAGCTCCTTGAATGTTGGTGACTCTGATTATACCACAGCGGCGAGACTGACTGATGGCCTAGTAAATTGTTAATTAGGCAGAGCAGAAGCCGCTCTTAAATTAGATGTGTGAATGGAGACATTGTCGGCCTTATAAGCCAACCCTTCTCTGCTCCTCCCCATGCAGGCTGCACTGCCACTCGGATAAAGTGGCTGGCTGATCCGAGATGTGAACCGTGTTAGGAGGGAAGCAAGCGTAGCCGATCAACGCCCAGACACCTATAGAGAAAGGGCTGAGATTTCAGTTGAAGGTTTTAGTGCTGAGTAAATAAAAAATGATGTACAGAACTTGTTTTGTTCAGCCATTTTCAGAGGAATACTCCATTGCTTGAGCATCCATCCATCTATCCATTATCTGAACCTCTTCATCCTCAGTAGGGTCGCAGAGGGCTGGTGTCCATCTCCAGCGGTCATCAGGAAAGAAGCTGGGGACGCTCTGGATCAGTCTCCAGTCCATCAGGGACACGCGGAGAATGAGATACACAACCAGTCAAACACTCACTCACACCTGGACAATTTGGAGTCATCGATCTACTCGTCATTCATGTTTTTAGTCTGTAGGAGGAAGCTGAAGTCGAAGAATACCCACACATGCATGTGAGAACATGCAGGATGGCTGCACAGACGGGATCTGAACCTGCAACCTTCTTCCTGAGAGCTTGTACTGGGGCAGGGGTAGCTCAGGAGGTAGAGCAGGTTGTCCAGTAATCGGAGGGTTGAAGGATCGATCCTGGCAAAGAATGCTGCTGTAGTGTTCTTGGGCAAGACACTTAACCCACCTTGCCCGCTGGTGGTGGTCAGAGGGACTGGTGGTGCCAGTGCTTGGTTCCTCGTCTCTGTCATTGCCCCAGGGCAGCTGTAGCAACATTGTAGCTCATCACCACCAGAATGTGTGCATGGGTGAGTGACTGTGTTGTAAAGCGCCTTGGGGGGGGTTGAGACTCTACAGGCCATTTACCATCCAACTCTGGAATTTAAAGGAAGTCTTGAACTCAAGAGAAGAACACGTACCAAACAACTTGTACAAATTATGAATCGGATCAGATTTAGTCACTTTACTAGCAGCTTGTTGCTGAAACACAATTTTCTTTTTGTTAGGTATGACAGAACAAACATAACACAGACGTAAAATATTATTTTAGCAGGAAAAAATTCCCAAAGAGCAATTATTTGAAAACTTGGCATATGGTAGATAATGAGCTGAAGGACGATGAATCTGTCCGGTTCGGGTTCAGGTCTGCTGAGTTCATTCTTAAAGAAACTAAAAGAAAGGTTTAATCGTCGTTTTTCCTCCACTTGTCTGTTTTTGTTTTTATTTTATATCATATGGCAGCACAAGCTGTCACGGCCAAGAGACTGGCCTGCAATGGAGAGAAAAAACGAGCCGGAGTCCAAAGAAAATCTTGGCATAACCTTCCAAAAACCTGAATAACTATTGATCAAAGCCACTTTAGAACAAAGTTTGAATATTTTGGAAGCAAAGTAAATAGAAACTAGGGCTGGTTTAAAAGTTCTATATGGAATTGTACTTTAGGGGATACAAATATATCCCCAATCTTTGTCTTCCAGGGAATAATAACCTGTAATTGCATTTGAAGTGTGGAACCACTAGTGTTGTGATGCTTTATAAAGTACCGGATAATGCTGCAGATTTAGTCGTGGTAACCTTCTGAAGCCGTGAGCAGAACCTGGTTCCGTCTCGCTGGAGCTCCAGTTTAAAGAGAGAAAAAATCAGCCACAGTGTTCTTTGGATTGCAAAAGTCGATGAACGTGTCACCATCTACAAGCGTACAACTTGATCCGATGTCTGCCGTGAAGCGCTCACAGCTGGGCCTTCAAATGTTAATCAGTGAAGTTTTTAAATAAAGGATATCCCGAGGATGAACTCATTCTGATTCCTTCTGGGGTCGATAAATATTCATTGGTATTTTTAGCTGTGTTGATCTCATTAGCAGTATGACGTGAGACAAACTCCTAACCGAGGCTTCTCATCGTGCGGTGTGAGCGTGCCTTCTGTTATTAACTTGCAAAATCAACATATGGGGGTTGGTGAATAGATGCAGCGCCTTGGAATCCCTGGCACCAGGAGGAGTCGCCTTCGTTTGCTGCACATATTCTCGGTTTATCTTTAATCTGAGCAGAGGGATAATTCATGGAAAACACAAAGCACCATTTGCTGAAGTGTGCGTTGCTTTGAAAAGGTTCTTCAACTGATAAAAAAATATCAGCTCAAGTTGATGGCTAACCATAAATTAGTCCGACAGATGGATGGACGTCCATTTAATCCAGCAGCAGAACAAAGCAAGGCAGAATTTCAGTGTGAGATTGCTACGCATTCACAACACTAATGCTTCTCCCTCAGAGAGGTGCACGCCTGATATATGTATGTGGAGCCCTTTAAAAGAAATAGGTTGTCACTTCTCAGCTCGGGGAGAATTGATCCGTTCTAAATGTGAAAGCTCAGGCAATAGGTGTAAAACATGTCTAATATATGGCTGTTTTGACAGCTGGACATAAAAATCCCACAAGTTCTCGATGGTTGACAACTTCCTTTCATTTACAAATGAATGTTTTCAGCAGCAGGTGGAGGGAAAGGATTTGTACAGCAGGAAATCAGAATTCTGCCACTATTACAGGTGTAAATTTAAATATATTTAAATCGATAAAGATCCCACTTGTAAGCTAAAGACAGGCTGGCCTACAACCTTCACTTGTGTTTATCTGCATGCAATTGGAGAGGGCTTGCCTCCCACAAAGAAGTACGCTACATAACGGAAGGTCAAGTCTTTCCAGGCTGAGATGGGAGGTCCCTGTTTGGGAGCGTCCGTGCAAATCGGTTTTCCTCTCAGCCAACCGGGGCCCAAAGTAGGTGATTCTTATCTGAATGCAGATCTGACAACATGCTCCTTCTTTACTCTCCTTTAGTCCCTGTGGATTTTATTCTGCATCCATTATCTTTCTGTACAGTGTTTATTTTTTCTGCATCTTTTTTCCCACTTCGTTCACAACGTTCCTGTCTTCCATCGCTGTTCCAGTCATACAGGCATCGTCGATCGTCCGTTCCTCACTCTCAGGTGTAAACGCTGATTATCTTGTGTAGATATCAGTCTACAGAAAATTAAATGTGACCGCAACTAGCCAGCCAGGACGTCCATTATAATGATATCTGTAATCTGCTGGACTCAGGGGAAGTGCTGGGGAGCGTTGGGAAGATAAAGGGAGGGTGGCGATGGAGATTCATCACGGATCTGGTGGCTGGCAGGAGAGTAGCGGACATGGACATTACCCACTTAGCCCATAATGGGTTTCACGTGGCCCATATGTCATACATGGTTTAATGGAGCTAACCTGAATTCCACCTAAGACTCTCACAACATTCTTGGAGGAAATCGTAAACTCAGATCTATGTTTAATGAAGCCGGATTCACACGGCAGGATACTTTTGGACCCACACCTCCCCTTCTGACAATATTAAGGATGCAAACAATCATAATGGCTCTAAAGATGATCCTGTCAGACAATCCTTCCTTGTGTGGTGTGTTACGAGTGCTCTGGTCTGCTTGGAAGTACACCGGTAACGCTCTAATCATTAATCCGGCCTTTCAAACGTGTTAGATTGTCTTGGTCTTATTTTCAAGGACTAACAAGTATGCTGCCTGTTGAATGTGATGTGTAGCCAGTCAGAAAGTGAGGTGATGGAAGTGAGCTGCATGCTCCTTGTTTTACGTCTTCTACAAAGTATCTTGCAAGACTTCCCATCTGACTGGAGAATGTTCGTGTGGGAAATTGGTTTTCGTGTAATGTAGTTTTTGCCAAGTTGATGCACACCACTTAGGACCAAAACTGGGATATCCTTGATTTTTTTTATCACCATGTGTGTGATTTCTCATGCTTTGAAAATTTAAAAATCCTGCCGTGGGAACTGGGCTTTAGTTTCCCTAAACCAGAGACCAGAAAACCAAAAGAAAACTCACGTAAGCATGAAAAGAACATGCAAACAAGTGATGTTTATGTCACACTTCAACACTTACAAAGACTGGTATTTATTACGTAGTCAGTTATTGTTGTTATTCCAACCTCTACTGTCTATCTAGAGTGTGTCATGCAGGCTGAACATGAAAATAGTCTCCTCCACCTATCTCCTGCATTAGCTTCTGATAGAAAATAGGCTCTAGGTGAAACTCTAGGATTAGAAAATCCTGACAGATCTACGTCACACTGTCACTTAACATTCATGGACTCACCCATCTTGACTCACGACGGGGAAGGCTGTTGGTTTAGCGTCCAGGAAGCAGCAGAGAACGTCTGGGCTAGTAGAAGCTAACCACAACAAACTGTTTACTTTCAATCAACAAACCATTATTAATGGATTATTTTTGATAAAACTCTTAATTTATGGCCTCTTAGAATTAGGTCATTAGTAATAAGCAGTTAATAAGTACTTAATAATGACTAAATGAGACTTAGTAGTCCACTATTATGCATATTAATCAGCAGCTAATTACTGGTTAACTTGTGTTCCCTAAAGTGTTACCAGAATCAGTGTTGCTTACCTCAGCACATTGTTAGCATCCTGCCATTATTAGCGTGCACAGCTTGCAAATATGTTTTCAATTTGATTTTAGCTCTCACTTTTCTTTTCACACCTGCAGATCTAAATTCTGCACAATATGGGGAAAAAGTTCATTCCTGCATATTTGAAACTCTTGTTCGTGTCTCCAGTGAAGCCTGTGATCACAGCAATTATTCCAGTGAGAGAAATAAACTCTGCCAACTCTGAGCTCTGAGCTGTAAACAAATTATTCTGAGGGGGGCTTGATGAAATGTGTAAGAGAAGCAAAATCATCTGAAGCCAGTTCTGTCTCACTTCTCAGGTCCTCAACCAGCAGTGGGAGTCAAAATCAGCAACCTGGAAAAAAATTGGCTGCTGCAGCAATAATGTTCTCACGTGAATGGGATTTTGGGTCCCTTTTTAATATTTTTTACTTTTTTGCATCTTTTCACTTTGTTTTGATAATGAATTTTGACCGAGCAAGCAGTCTTGTCTCTGTTCGTTTCTTTAAATAAAGAGTAAATGGGGTAAAAGGCACATGCTTCCTTAAAGATGATGTAAATCAGCTTGATCCTGATAAGTTGGAGGAGGTTAATGCTGATGACATGATTTCAGAATTAGTAAATGAACGCCATCGTTTGTTTGATTTGTTGTCTCGTTATATTTTCTGTAAATCGGTTTGCCAGGTTACCTTTCTCACCTGCAGCCACCGTGAAAGTCACTAGCATATTGAGTTTGTGCCTGAATGTTTCCACCTCTCATTTAAACGCTATCACAAGAATAGGCGGCGCGTTAAACCACAGAGAAATATGAGACAGGACAGAGTGCACACGCTATACTTCTCTTTCCTCACACACAATTTAGAAGAACTAACTCAGCATCTGAGTGCGTACAGGTACACAGAACCCGACTGCTTGAACCTGCTGCTGCAACTCTCCCTCACACAAGGCTGAGCAGGGAAACGAGTCATTTTAGGAGGGGTGAATAGTTCAGGTTACATCTCACAGCTCCATATTTAACTCTGGAGTAAGAGTGAGGAAAGATCGTATTTAACAAAAGAGAGGACACGTCCTGCAATTCTTAGCATTTTAATGATTTTGAATGAATATTCAGAGTAGAGAAATCTGATCTGGGATTTCTCACACAAATGTGATTACTATTTAAAAACAACAAACTAAAGATGCTTTATTGAGTTTGAAATTGAGATGCTTACCTAGGAATGGGACAAAGAAAATGCATTTTTCCCTCTGCAATAAAATGCCCAAACTGGATGACAAAAGTATAATTTAGGTATAAAGTATCAGGTTGTATCCTAGAAAATATAGATAGAGAGCAAATATTCCTCACAAATGTGAACATTCTGCAAAAAAGTGCAGAAAAGAGTCTAGTTTTATGGTCCATAAAACACATGTTTATGACATTTTTTGCACAAATCCCTCTCACATAAAGTGAGTTCAGCAGCAGCATTCAGAATGAGCCGTTTCAGAGCTCTGTCACTTTAAGAAAACCAGCTGGAGCTGGCCACGCCCACCCATCCAACGCTCAGGCTGCTATAAGCTGAGAGGCTCCGATATCCAGGAGGGGCTCGCAGTAGAGCCACTGCTCTTCCAGTTACAGCTCTTTCTTGCTCCTGAGAGGTGGTTTGTAATAATTTCCCTGTTTGTGATGTCACAAACAGGGAATGTTTGAAAGAGCTTGTTTTAGGCACATAATTCTGAAAATAAAACTGACAGAAATGCACAGGTTTATTCATGTTTAGAGTGTTTATAGAGGCAGTAAAGACCCACATTGCACCACAAAATGATGCAATAATATGTCCCCTTTAAATGCTGGAATATTTGCATTTTATAAACACGTTCTCTTGTTTGTGTCTTCAGCTAACTCAAAATGTTTGGTTGCTGTGCAAAATCACAGCTATCCAAAAAAACATGCGCCTAAGGTTCCAGGACCAGACACATTTCACACAGAATCACTGTTGTGCAAATCCTCAGACTTGACTGTGAAACTAACATGAGCTGGTGTAACGTCACGTTTTAAGAGTTGCTCTGTTACTGTAAGAACTGAGGTATAAATAGCTCAGTGGTGATTAGAAGACAGTTGTGGTATCGCAGCATTTCCTGTCAGTTAGATCCAGTTGTAATGGAGGGATGCTAATTTAAAAGCTGTAGCATGGTGCATAAAGTAAAAACAGCCATTAGACTCTTCCAGGATGAGCTCTTCACCTTCCACATGAGGCAGGAAACAAAAGGAGATGGGGAACCTTGCTGCAGAAAGACAGGGAGTATAAATAAAAAACATGGAATCATATATCCTGCTGTTTTCTTCCTCTTATGTGAAATATAAAGGTTTTTCTTTTAATGGGTGAGACTTTATCATTCAGATATTGTCACCCAACGCTGAATTATTCAGAATTTATTGGACGTTTTGACATTTTCTACTCATGAAACAGGGCTTTGCATTCTCAAATATCTCTACCATGTTCATTGTCTTTCAAAACCATCTCACGGAGGTGTTTGCTTTCCATCGACATGAAGGAGACTCCGTTTTTTTATCTCCTGATAATGGGCCCTGCAGATGCTTCATCCGCTCCGGTGGAAACTTTTTCCACATTATGCAACTGCTGCTGCAACAGCCTCTCTGTAACGATTTCTCTGTCGACGCAGCATCACACTAATTGTGTTTCTTTCTTTCATATCAGAGCTGTGAGTGAGTGCTGCCTGTGTGTCACACCTTCTTTATCGCAGAGCGGTTTTATCGGCTCGGGTGCCGTTGCTGTGAAAGCTATACTCCAGTGCACCACCTTCTCACTGAGATAGAGTTGGAGCCGTGCATACTGGGACCGTATTACAGTATCGACTCCTCATCCACTTAAATGGAGAATAAGCTCCGTTTACAACTAATTAAAGCCATTAAGGGGAAGGGTGGGGGGCATATACGCTAATGCAGTTTTGCACAGATAACAGAAACATTAGCTCATTTTACCGGCAGGTCAAGACAGGAGTAATTAACTGCCTATTAAAGTCACAGCGTGACTGGTTGGGGACTTGTCAAGATGGTGGTCAGGGCATAGAGTGCTGATATGGGTGTCATGAAAGCTGTAGCACAAGCTTCTCGCTTTAAAACCTTTTTGGCTGAGGACCTCTCCTTGAGGATCTGCAGGGTAGAAAGTGTATCTTAAGAGTATAAAGTGCATCGGATCTTTTACCAATTAGTGTTTTCTTAGTTAGAGTTTTCGTTGTTTAATTCTTGGCAAGGAATGAAAAACATCTGCACATAATAAAATCCAAGGTGGAAACAGTTTGCAATCGTCCAAATGGCTAAAAACTTTCAAACATAACTGTCGGAAAATTGCACGTTACCTCACCAAAATTTACATGCAATTTTCTCAGGCAAATTCTGACCCACGATGTTCCAAGTTGGCCGTACTTTCACCCATTTTCATTATCTGCTCTTCTAATGGAGGATTGTGCAGGTTAAATGTGTGAAGGACTTGCATAATGGCTGTGATTGTGCAAAAACTGTTATTATTCCTGCGCAGCCATTAGCAGCCTGCAGTCCCGAAGCATAGACAGTGTTTTTCTCCCTCCTTCACATAAACATATGTTTATCACGCTAACCGTGATGCTAATCGATACTTTTGAAAATTCAGACATGCAGGTGCGGTGCGTGTCTCTCTGCAGGGTAGGATGTAGGAAAAGGCAGAAATTACACAAAAATAAATATTCATTGTCCAGATGTCGATTAAAAAGACAAAACAAAGCCTGGTTTCTGCTGCAAGGAGCAAGATGAAAGGAGATAGCTTTAGGACTTATCCCATCTAAGGTAAGCCGCTGCTAAGCTGAGTATGCAGTTATCTCTCATACGTTGTGCTGAATACAGGAAGGCAGGAAGTGGAAGGGAAAATAAGGCCAAGGCATTCTGTTGCCAGAATGAATCCCTCTTCAAAGAGAACCTCACAGAGCAGCAGTTTTCCTTTTATCTTCCTTTTAATTTCAAGGATGAAATCCCAAATTAAAAATGTGATGCAGACAAAATAAACACAAGACATCAGAGAAACAAAGGAAATAAGAATTAAAAAAAAAAAGAACAGATGCAAGTTGAGTGTTTTAGACTGCAAGAATTAATATTAATCATTTCCCACCGCTTCTTTCTGGGTTTTGTCTACATTAAATGGCATTGAGCCAAATTATATTTGAAAAAGATTCCGAAATGTAAGAAAAAAGACTGCAGGGCAAATCCTCTCCTAATTAGTTCGATTCAGTCTTAATAATTTAGCAGAAGAACAATGAGGTTCATTATAAATCATCTGCAATAAGGTTTAGTTTGCATGAAATTTGAGACATGCTAAATTGAAGCTTTATTATTATTATTATTATTATTATTATTATAGTCTGTGGCATTTATAGAACATGTAGTTATTGAAACAGAAAGGTGACTGTAGTCCATGCCAGAACTAAAACCTCCACCTAACTGACTTGAAAAATGAAGTAAGCTTAAAGTGACTGAGTGTATTTTCCCTGGCGGTACATACCTAAATCATTGCAAGCAGTATTTTTGTGTTCAAGTAAGGCCCAATCCCAATACTCGCACTGCGGATCAAGGTTGCAAAAGTCACCTTCCACACTTGAGAATCGGGATGCCCTACGCAATAGCGCCCCTAGCTGGGAACCCATAAATGAAGGACGCAAGGGTGCAAGTGCACGTATTGGGATTGGGCCTAGGACCTTACCAACGGGTGGCCATTAGGGTCAAAAATCCCTGGGAGTGCAACCTTCAGCAACATGACAAACAATTCAGACTCCCTTTCATCACTGGCAACAAGTGTAAATGTGTAAAACTACAACATTTATGAATGGCTAAAGTTTTGTAACCGTTTGTTACAAATCAGTAAATGCATTTTGTCCTCACGGGCTCCCATAGAAGGAAACATGGTATTCAATATAGCGTCGCCCAGAGACTTGGACCCGCTCCCGTGTATATTAGACCCGATTTTTATGATTATGTTACAAAGCCGCCAATATTTTTCAACAACTGGGCATCATTTAATTTATTTTCAACAACATTTCGATGGATATTTCCAGACATGAAGGGTAAAAACTACACATTTTCACTTTAATATAAAGCTATTCTTACTCACTAATGCAGTTTGGATTTACAAAAGGAAGCAGCTCAAACTAATTTTTGAACAAAGGGCATGCTAAACAACATACGGCTCCGATTCTGATCGAAAGAAAGACAAGTGTTTCTGGCTTAGTTTTGTTGTTTATCTTCTTGAATCAATTTCTTGCCAGAGGTAAAGTTTGCTGGTGTTGTTTAGAATTTATTGCTGCATGATTGACAGAATGGCATCCACACAAATCTAATGCTTTCTTTCCTTCTCCATTCTTATTTTGAGAGATCTAGCAAAATCTTATTTTAGAATAACTTTTCATAAATAACACATGTTAATGTGATCTTGCCAATAACACTAAACTTGTTATGGACGGAATTGTGCAACACAGTTTAAGTGAGGCGAAGCAAAATGGGCCTGGAAAATTCTTTTTTATGGTATTTTTAATAAAAAAACCCTTAAGAATCAGTTTTACTTATATTTTAATACATTTTCAGTGGTCTCTAGTAGGAATGAATGCCTTGTAAGTTGTACTATGAAAAAAAAAAAGCTCAGATGCTCCCGTTTGAGGACGTAGAAATCAGCTGGAGGAGAACGTAGCTTCAGATGGCAGGATCTAGAGTCTTTTTTCCTGATATTCTGACATCTCTCCTCTGATTGGCTAACAGCAACACGACTCTACCACTTTAAAGTGATTCTGCTGTCATCAAGTTTGATTGCTATAAGGCCCAAATCAGCTGAGATTTTTTTTTTTTTGTTATATAATTAGAAACTGTTCTTTGAGCTTCTATATAACCTGAGTATTTGCTCACAATTGCACAGGAGCCCTGATAAATGGCCACACACAACCCCATAATAAAGCCCTACAATGGAAAGCCTGGTTTGCCCCGCCCACTCAGCCATGCAGGGCATGAATATTATATGACAATATGACAAAAAAGTAAAAGGACAAGGACCACAAGCTGTGCATCTATTTGGTATTCCTTCAAAGTCTGGATATTCCCAGAATAATCTGTGTTCTCCAGCAATATTTGCTTTTTTTCTTATCCAACAAGGATGTTAGCAGTAGCTCAGGCTTGCGTTTTACTGCGGTTAGCATACAAACAATGTTTGGTAACACTTTATAATAAGTGCACACTATTAAGCATTAGTTACTCATCAGTTAAGCATCACTTAATGGTTAACTAATAATTTCTAAAGCGTCTACAAAAATTTTTCATAATTACTTAACAGCTTACAAGCACCACTATAAAGGCTTTATTCATGATAAAGAAGCTTCTATATAACACTTGTCATTCATGATGTTTTATGATCTATAAGTCATTCATTAGTCATTTATAAAGGGTAAGTAAATGGTTAACATACCCTATATTATACTATAAAATACACATGTACTATATGGGTGTTTTGTTACTAGATGTTTTCTAAACACTGAATCTCATGACACAATAAATCAGCTACTAAATGTTAACAGATGTCTTACAATACATTTACAATTGTCACTTAAAGGCTGCCAAATTTGCAACTTGCTACTTCTTTTTCAACAGATCATCTATTGATTCTTATAAATACATTAATAAACTATTTTAGGACGTTACAAACCATTTACTACTTGTTAGTAAAGTATGTCGAGGGAGCTCATCTAAAGTGGGGGACTATATATACCTTACAACTTATAGATGTAGGGTTGCAGCGGTTGTGAACCACTAGGGCTACGTTAGCTTAGCACTAAGGTAGAGGTCTTATCTATCGGCTTGAGTTCGAAATATTCCCACACTTTGGCAACTTTTTAGGGTTTTCTCTGGGTGTCATACTCCCTTTTGCATTCACCCTGTTGCTTGCTCTGCTCTGCTAACGGTATGAGCAGCAGTAGCAAAACAAGCACACTTGTAGCGTTAAATAACCGGAAAATCACGCTGGAAAAAGATGGTATAACCCGGAAGTGAAAGTAAACGCAGTGTTGATTTACAGAATAAATGTCAAACATTTTTTAAAAGCTATTTATTCGAATTATTAATTTTAACTCTAAAAGAAACTATCATTGTTTGCGACACATGGTGCTGAAGCAATCAGTGCAGATCCAGAAATAGAGAGAAATCGATTTTAAAAAAGTTCGACTTTTATTTTGTTCACTTCCGGGTTATACCATCTTTTTCTGGTGTGACCTTCTGGTTATTTAACGCTACAAGTGTGCTTGTTTTGCTACTGCTGCTCATACCGTTAGCAGAGCAGAGCCAGCAACAGGGTGAATGCAAAAGGGATTATGACACCCAGAGAAAACCCTAAAAGGTTTCCAAAGTGTGAGAATATTTCAAACTCAAGCTGATAGACAAGACCGCTAGCTTAGAGCTAAGCTAACGTAGCGCTAAGCTAACGTAGTGCTAAGCTAACGTAGCGCTAAGCTAACGTAGCGCTAAGCTAACGTAGTGCTAAGCTAACGTAGCGCTAAGCTAACGTAGCACTAGTGGTTCACAACCGCTGCAACCCTACATCTATAAGTTGTAAGGTATATATAGTCCCCCACTTTAGATGAGCTCCCTCGACATACTTTACTAACAAGTAGTAAATGGTTTGTAACGTCCTAAAATAGTTTATTAATGTATTTATAAGAATCAATAGATGATCTGTTGAAAAAGAAGTAGCAAGTTGCAAATTTGGCAGCCTTTAAGTGACAATTGTAAATGTATTGTAAGACATCTGTTAACATTTAGTAGCTGATTTATTGTGTCATGAGATTCAGTGTTTAGAAAACATCTAGTAACAAAACACCCATATAGTACATGTGTATTTTATAGTATAATATAGGGTATGTTAACCATTTACTTACCCTTTATAAATGACTAATGAATGACTTATAGATCATAAAACATCATGAATGACAAGTGTTATATAGAAGCTTCTTTATCATGAATAAAGCCTTTATAGTGGTGCTTGTAAGCTGTTAAGTAATTATGAGAAATATTTTGTAGACGCTTTAGAAATTATTAGTTAATCATTAACTGATGCTTAACTGATGAGTAACTAATGCTTAATAGTGTGCACTTATTATAAAGTGTTACCCAATGTTTATATATTGCTGATGTTGAAGTGTATTGGTAAATGCAAATTTAAGGTGGTGCTTGAAGCTTATGACGTGTTAAACCAGCCTTTCTCAGAACGGCCCGTGCCTCCGTGGCCATTACAACATTCCTGATTTACATAGGAAAGCAGGTTGCAGATGACGCAGATTTTTTGGTACATTAGACACCTCTAGCAGCCTGCATTCAACAACAACAAGATACATGTTGTTTTAAATTCCAGGACTGCATTAAACTTTCTGCAGACTTTCAGTAAATGAAAAAAAGATTGGTAACAGAACACAGGATCGGGCTGGAACTAAATATCTATCTGTAGGTTGGGACGACATTATCTCTAGACTTTTCCATTGCATCGTGTAAAGTTATCAAACTCTGAAGGGTTAAAAAACTTTTAAGCATCACTGTATTTTTGTGACTTTCTGTAAATTCTTCAAGTCTGCTGGGAAAATGCAAAAGCTTATAGTGGATCAAGTGCAACACACAACAAAACATACGTGTTACTGCAAACACACACACACCAGTCTAACTTTATATATTTCAATATCCCTTTCTTTCTTTGGAAGATTATTTTTTTATGTTTGTTTCTCTAAAAAATCTTTGTGCCCTGCTTGACATCTCATAAAAAAGTAGCAACTTTCAAACACGTCTCCTTGTCTGGAGTATACGTCCTTGTTCCTGCTCTGCAATGCTTGGCAGCCGAGAACGATGGAGTGTCACAACAGCCTCATGAGTTTCTCAAAGTGAGATTTCAGCTTCTTCCCCGTTCGACGCTGCTGTCAGTGACGGCGCGTGTTTAAGATAAAACGGGGAAAAGGGACCTTGGAAAATGACGTAGCGGGATTGGTGATGGCACAGAAGATCAGACCGTGGTGGAAAACCCTGGGAACGGTGAAAGCCAGTAAAAAATGAGTGAAAGGATGAATACTAATGCAATCCTCTGTATTCTGGTCTCTCTTTAGCATAGGAGCGGGTCTGTACTTCACTTTTGTCCCTCTCCTACACAATAACCCTATTTTAATAGAAATTCACCACTGCAACCCTCATGAATCACCGAGCTGAGGCTGTTTCCACTCACCGTCGTCAATATTTCATCCTGATTTTCATCCCATTGCCTTTACCTTGGTGTGAACCTGATAGAAGTGTCTGAGCCGCACGGAATTCATTTACCTATAGCATAATGTGGGCAATAACTGACGCAGCATATTGACTGGGCTAATTGACTTAGAAATGATAGTAGTAAGAAGATAAATGACGGCGCGTCTGTATTATATTTATGTCATTAGCTGCATACTGTACGGCTGTGAGCTCAGATGGGTGATCTGTCTGAGAGGAGGTGATGAAAACAGATGAAAGTGACTGATGTAGACTATCAGCCTAGAGAAGAGGCAGATGCAGAGTAATAAATGATTCTGAAAGATCCATTTGGCCAAACTGCCTCTTAGTATGTTGAGCTACTCCATGTGTACGAGCATCAATCATGCCTTTTATAAACAAACATTATTAATCTTATTGTATGACTACTAGCTTGGTCTATTGAGTGTTTTTGGTGGTTACATTACAATTAAAATCTAATAATATTAAAAGAGTGGTTTACTTGTTTAATTAATACATTTGCAGTGGTCTCTAGTGGGAATGAATGCCTTGTAAGTCGTACTCGGGTGGGTAGGGGGGACCTAAATGTTGCCCACATCATAGCTGAGCTTCAGACAACAGGTTTTGGAGTCTTGGTAATGGTAAATGACCTATATTTGATATAGTGCATTCTAGAGTCCTACAACCCCCCAAGGCGCTTTACATCGTAGCTACAGCTGTCCTGGGGCGCACTGACGAAGGCGAGGCTGCCGTACACTGGTGCCACCGGTCCCTCCGACCACCACCAATGTGGGTTAAGTTTCTTGCCCAAGGACACAACAAGAGCCACAGACTGAGCGGAGCACAAACCTGCAACCTTTTGATTGCAGGGGCGGGCACTTAACTCCTCTGCCACCATCGCCCCATCGTCTTATTTCCTGATATTTGGACATCTCGCCCTGGATTGGATAACAGCAACGCCACTCTACCACTGACTTGCAACGAGGATGTTTTATCTCTACAAATAACACAAGCCTGGAGGATCTTCTGCCGTGTGGTGGTGTTGCTAATGCTAACGGTTACCTTAAACGAGACATCCTCTGCAGATTACCAGACATTACAGTGTGTAGTTTTTACCATTAATCTCTGGAAATATCCATCAAAATGTTGTTGAAAACGAATAAAATGATGTCCAGTCGTTGAAAAATATTGGCAATTTTGTAACATAAAACCATAAAATCAGATCTAAAATACATAGGGCGTGGGTCTATAGTCTCTGGGGGATGCCATATTGGACGCCATGTTTCCTTCTACGTGAGCTCAGGGTCCTGCGCCTGCTGATGACATCACACTAGATGATTGGCTGGACGTACGACTTACAGAAGTTACGTTACCACGTTAGAAAACATTTAGGCGGTAAGAAACATGAATTTAATAACAAAACTGCTAAACTCTTTCCAAAACCTATGTAAAAGACCAGAATCGAAAAAGAGATGCAATGTATTTTGGCCGGGTGGTATTGTCGTAGTGTGACGTCATCGGCATGCGCAGTACCGCGAGCAGATCCAGAACCTACACCGCCAGAAAACTAGCATCATCACTACATTCTCTCGCTGGAATTAACTGAAGGAAAATCTGACGAGTCATGCTGAGGTTGCAGCTTTCTGCTCGACAGGAGACTATTTTCATGTTCAGCCTGCATGAAAAACTCAGAGTGACTGATTATAATCAGATAAAACAGAAAGTCAACCACACCTTTAAGATGATTAGGGATTTATCCTCAGCTGTAGAGCAGGATTTTAACTGTAAACAGCTTGTTGGAAAAATGAGAAGAATTCAGATTTAAGTTCAGAAAAAAAAACATTTTTACATGCTAGCTATAGCGCCTCCATATGCAAGCTGTCAAAGACTTCCCTCCTCTGGATCCTTTAGGCTTTTTGAAATTGCAAACAAAAAAAACAGTGTAGCTCCCAGCATCGAGGAGGTATTTCGACAAAGAGTGCAGTGTGAAAAGATTTGACTTGACTTGTACGGGGGGGAAAAATATAAACATATAGCAATGTTGAACTCCAGGGTTGAATGTTGGACAGGAAATGTCAAAACAGCTCTTACGAAGAAAGCATGTCAGAAGCTGGCTTGGGACCCGTGTTTATGTAGCCTGCATTTGCACCGCCACCAAAATACCTCCAAATAAATTCCAAAGTATAAAAGCAGCTTTCTGAAACCCCTCAGAGGCAGCAAATGAGTGCCGTAAGGCGACAGCAGCCACCGTCAGGTGCTGTGCTGATAAGTTGACCTGGAGAGTCTGATGCTCGTTCTGGCTGGGGTAGGTTTGAAGTCCAGTTGTCAGAAAATCACTGTTCTTTTTCTGTTTGAGTTTAATATCCTTCCTTAAGGAAAAAGGGAAGCAGAGTTGGTCTCTTGGTCTTTAAATCTAAAGTTAAATAATTTGCTGGTGGTGGTCGGAGGGACTGGTGGCGCCAGTGCTCGGCAGCCTCGCCTCTGTCAGTGCGCCCCAGGGCAGCTGTAGCTACGTTGTAGCTCATCCCCACCAGCGTGTGAATGTGTGTGTGAATGGGTGGATGACTGATTGTGTTGTGAAGCGCCTTGGGGGGTTGTAGAACCCTAAGAAGGCGCTATACAAATACAGGCCATTTACCATTTAAATAATTTAAATAATTTTCTGGCAGCGAGACATCAAATGCTATTTTGAAAAACTTTTCTCAGCGTTTATATTTAGATATGTCTCAGATAACTTGTTTATATTTTAGAGCATTGTCTTTGCAGCCAAGTATAGCATGAATAGTTTGTGTAGAAGAATTCAAACACACAAAAAAACAAACTAAAACAGTGTCCCACTGGAGCAGAGAGACTTGCTTTCATCTTAGAAAATACATTTAATTGGCTGAAGTTTGTTCCACTTCAGTTATGTATTTTTACTCTTCGAACTCTCTGTAATTTTTAGTTTTCCCCCCTTGATGATTTGTCTTAAATAAATAGGGGCACAAAAAATATTCAATCACCCAAGTAAGAATTGCTGAATGTTGTTTGAGCTTGAATAAACGATTAATGCATTATTTTCTTTTTCTATCTTTTTCCGTCATTGCAGTTTCACTAAGAGCAAACAATAAAAATGTTTGTAGCACAAAATAAAATAAGACATCTAGTCAACAATATCAGAAATTTCCTTTAAGTAAATTAAAACAACACTAAATAAGTTTCCCGCTTCTCCCTCCTACTGGTTGAAAGAAGAATTACAATAATCTTAAACAACCCTCTAGAAGTCGCTAACAACGAGCTAACGCTAACATGAGCCAAATGATACTAAATAAGCCTCGAAGTAAAAAGATCCACACTGTTGGACAAAAAAATATGTACGTACAAGTCCAGTAGCAACAAAGCCAGGTCACCATCAGTCCGTGGTTTCGTAGCCTCCTGTAGCTCCCTCAAACTAGCGTACGCCGCGTTGTTGTTCATTCTGGTTTAAGCTCTTTGCTTCACATCCAAAGACATTAGGCTACACTCTTACTTTTTCTTCCAGGCTCTGCCATGATACCAACAAAGACAGCAAAATTTCTTCTTCTTGTGCTTTTTATTGACAGTCAGCGAACTTTAAATGCTAACTGCTACAGGAAGTCAACGACTTTTGCAGTAAAGCAGGTACAGACCTCCCACAAACCACAAAACTGTTAAGTGCGTTTTCTGGTCAGCAGGGGGCGACAGAGTGTTGTGTGTCCAATGTGAAGCTGCTCAGGTTAATGGCTGAAGAACCACTGAAACCATTTGAAAAGCAATAGCTTGGTAACACTTTACAATAAGGGTCCCTTAATTAACGTTACGTGGTGCATTATTAAGCATTAATAAACTATTAACAACTGCTTAATATTAATGTTAATATTAAGTAATGCATTTCTAAGCAGACACCCTCCCCCTGGACCTTTATCCTAACCTTAAGGACACTTAATAGTTAACAATATGAGGAACGTTAATACCGGGATCCTTAGTGCATTATTAAGCATTAATAAACAAAGTATCGTTAATTAAGGGACCCTTATTGTAAAGTGTTACAACCTCATTTGGTGTTGCTTTACATTTCTTTTAGGAATTTTAGAAAAAATTTATTTTCTACAACGGTCCTAAACTTTTGAACATTCTAAAAAGTCTTGGCCTTTCCAAGTAAGATAAATTGTCCCCAGTTGTTTTCTTTTTGTCTTTATTTAAGAAGCTGCTACAGTCTGTGCTCTCTGCTTTATCTGAGCCATGGGGTAGTTACTGGAGTCCTCATGATTGATGTGATCTCATCTTTCAAGCTGTCAAGCTCTCTTGATGAGCAGATACTTAATCGACTTCTTTTTGGGGAGCGTGTCAAGTCTCCGTGCTCCTCAGCAGCTGTAAGTTCATGCAGGGGAATGGACTGAATGTTGACCTCAGCAGATCTTCAAAGTGTTGATTTCAGTGTAAGGTCCCATCAGATCAGTTCTCCTGGTAGGATATTAGATCCAAGGATAAAGGAAGAACCAGCTCAAGGCTTGTCTCGGAGTGGGAGATCGTGACTGAACAGGAAATAATTGGGATTGGATAATTGACATTTGTTAAGGTGACAAGAATCTATTGATGTTTTCATTTTATTCACTTTCACTATTTGGCCCTTTCTGCTGCCAATAATCCAGCTGGTCAGCCAGCGAGCATCAATCCGCCAAGCTTCTCGGGAAAGCAAGGCCTGATAGTACATTTAAATGTACAAGTGGATTTCCTGCTGCAGCTCGCTTATCCCTCCTTTGTGCCTCAGTCAGTGTATACATATATAGTATAACATATAAAATATGTCGAAAGTAGTAATCCACAAAGTCTGTCTCCTTCCAATAAGGTGAGGGCTTTGCATTTTCAATCCTGAGCTGCATCAGAGGGCAGCCTGCACAGGGGAAATTGTCCAGCCTGGTGTAATAGGCCTCTTCATTTATGAAGGGCAGTTGCTTATCTTGTCCGTAAAGCATCCTCCTGGTGTAGAACCCACAGGTCTTCAGCCTCATGCCCAGTTCTGTGTCAGTCAGTGGATAAAATGAGGAATCTCTGTAAAAATCCACCGGATGGAGAGGTTCCTTTTGTGTGAAACATGATTTTTATGCTTTTACTATTTTTCTTTTACGTTGAGTTTGCTTTGTGTAAAAGCCACGTGCCTAAGACAAGCAGTATGCTCCACTCAGGGAGGCAACACTGTCCTGATAATAGGTGTCAAGGGGCTGTCTGTCTATATAATATAAAATCTGAACAAAGACAAAAAGACTGATGATCTGGGAAGAAATAAAAAGATCCTCATTTCTTTGCATTTTGCTTCCATTATGCTAGCGCTTCTATTAACTTAAGTGGTCGTGACCAACATTTCCCAAGGCTTTTTAAAGGTCATTCTTTGTTGTATTTCTTTGTGCATTTTGTTTTATTATTTTCTACCAATTTTCATTCCAGGTATGTTTGGTCATTATTAGAGTTGAAGCCTCTTAACACTGACCTATAAATCATTCAGGCAGAAAAAAGACAATAATTCAACACAAACAGCAACCATAATCTCTGCAGAAATGTGTTTTTAAGTTGTTGCAAAGACATTTGTTCCCTTCTGTTTAGTTGCATCAGCAAGAAAAAGAGGTCCAAAAACAACAGGTACACTTCTCCAACAACAAATTGATTTTCCAAGACCTTCAGCTAAAAACGAGAAGCTTAGATATTTGTACCGGCTAAAAGATGATGGATCTCTTAGGTCTGCTATCAGGTTTTTAGTGGATTTATTTTTTCCATTTCTTTAGGACATTACTTTCAGGGACTTCATTTATATTTATATTAATATTTTTTTAGACCTGCAACTTCTGCTTTTAGGACTGAAACAGAAAATCCCTGTAATTATCCAAAAATTGCACACAATGCAGTCAAATATAAAAGCCTCCAACCTGTTGTTAAAGACTGATAGCTGATTAATTGAACAGGAATATAAAGAAATAAGCGGCGGTTAAGAAGAGTTTTGCATAATGCCAGAGTTCAGATGGCCACATCTTAAGGGGGTGGATAAAACAAAGTTTCATTATATGATGCAATCAAGGCTGTCCTGTTTTAGGCTTTTACTTTGTAGATTCATCATAATGATTGCTAGTCTGGCAAGCTATCCTATATATGATTATATAGTCTGGCCACGACCCATAGACAGAGCTCAGTCATGGGGCGGAACCTATGGTTGTTTTTCAAACTGTCTCCTCATGCTATTGGACAACAAACAACGTGATGTACTCACACACAGCAAATTCAGCATGCTCAAATTAACACTGTCAGTCATTAATAAAGTGGTTCTCTTGCATTTGTCTAAAAACCTCCACCAATAACACGTTTTGGACCGAAAGCAACTATTGGACTGTCTGGTTGTCGGTCTCGCCGAACCACTGTGCTCTCCAGGGTCCTCCACTCATTACTGCCTCAGGTATTTAGCAACAGAACACCACTGGTGTGAGAGGTTCTGCTACCACTCCAACTTTAGGACAAACTACCACAGTCCCAGAAAGACAAACACCATTTGAAGTCACGGACAACAAAAGACATTTGCACCTAGTAAACAGCGACTGGTGTTTGGAGTTATCTCGTTTCCTCCTGAATTGTGGGTTTCCGGGATCTGGCCGAAGCATCTCAGGGAAGATACCCAAGAGGAGGGGTGAGTGTTCTGTGACCATGTTTACGTTCAAAACCTAGCTTATTCTGTAGATTCGCCATAACAGCTTTAAGTACCTCTATCTGCTCTTGACTCAAAGAAAAGCCCAAATATAAATAGTCCAAAGTTGATGCCAAAGTCATTTCAAACGAGCCGTTGCCATCTTTGTTGTTTTGCTCAGTCGCATCATCCCGCCCATCAATTGGCATAATACACTGCTCAAAAAAATTAAAGGAACACTTTTTTTATTGGGCCTGGCATGAAATCAATGAAACCTGTCTGATAATTTTCTGGTTGATGAAGCAGCTGAGGGCATTGTGAATCACTTTCAGCTGTATTGGTGTTCATGGACTTAACGACAGGTGCACTAAAGTGGCAACAATTACAAAACCCTCAAAACAGGACTGGTTTAACATGTGGAGGTCATTTCAAGTTTCTCCCTCTTGATCTTTTTTGGCTGGTTTTCCACTCGTGCTAGTTTTGGCTTGAGTAATTATCTCTACTGGCAGCATGAGGCGATTCCTTAACCCTACAGAAGTTGCACAGGTTGTCCAACTTCTCCAGGATGGCACATCCACACGTGCTGCAGCAAGAAGGTTTAATGTGTCTCCCAGCACAATCTTCAGAACATGGAGGAGATTTCAGGAGACTGGTGGTTATTCTCGGAGAGCTGGACAGGGCCATAGAAGGTCCACAACCCATCAGCAGGACAGATACCTGCTCCTTTGTGCAAGGCGGAACAGGCTGAGCACTGCTCGTGCCCTACAGAATGACCTCCAGAGGGCCACTGGTGTGAATGTCTCTACCCAAACAATCAGGAACAGACTTCATGAAGATGGCCTGAGGGCCCGACGTCCTGTAGTGGGCCCTGTGCTCACTGCCCAGCACCGTAGAGCTCCACTGGCATTTGCTCAAGAACACCAGAATTGGCAAGTCCGCCACTGGCGCCCTGTACTTTTTACAGACGAGAGCAGGTTCACCCTGAGCACCTGTGATAGACATGAAAGAGTCTGGAGAAGACAAGGAGAACGTTTTAGTCTAAATTATAGAGGTTCAGGAGCAAAATTACACAACCTCCATTATGGAATGCTTTTGTTCAGCGTTTTTCCCACTTTTGTTGCTGGTGAGCATTTTTTTTAAATCACTCCATACAAAAGTGTCTTAATGTCATGTTTGCATTTTGATTTTCTGCTAACATGGCAGCAATCAATGTAGGAGTAAAGGTTTTGGTGTAAAAGTTAGGTGTATATTTATAAAAGCTGTATATTTGATCATTGTAACAGTTTACAAAATCACTGCAGATGTTTCTCTGCAGAAATGATCTAAGTTTTTACCAACATGACATCAAGTATAGTCCAGAAGATGTTTGTGTTGGTTTAATTAAACTTCAGGGCTTTCTAACGAGGTGTTGGTCCATTTAACTTTATCAGCTGAGTCAGAGGAATCACATTAATTTTGCACCATCTCATTTTATTTTCCTACTCATTAAGCTACTTCACGTCGTGTCCTCGGTCCAAACACGTCCAACCTGAAAGGTCTTGTGTGTTTTCCACACGTCTCCTGCCCGGTGCTGGCATTTCAGCGTTGAATCATCACACATTATTTAATCAAATCGTCCGTGGGCAACACAAAAGGAGAATTTCAAAAGTTGAGTGGAAGAAGGCCTGGTTAATGGATTGCTTTTTTTCCTGTCTTTCAAATAATAAATCTCTCTGTTAACGTGGGTCTGCCTTTGGTGTTCATCCACAGGCACATAAGCCATTAGTCATGACTCCGTCGACTTTTCATTGAATTCAGTCTCTTTCGTATTCATTCCCTAACAGGAACACATTTTTATGGTTTTATGATGATCAACATTCTTATAAATCCGATTCAAGAAAATAGCCACACACTCCATCCTTCCATCTATCCATGCAGCCATAACTACCACGTTAACATTCTGTCAACGGTTCGGTAGGTCACATGTCACTGAAGCGTGTCCTGAACATGCCTATAGAAATTTTTTATTGCTTTATTTAATTAGAAAGGGACGATAAAAGCTTCAAATAGACTGAAAAACCAACAGTTTATTTTTGTTATATGTGAATTTTAACACACAACGTGGTACACATGTGTCTGATTCTAAAACAACCCCTTCAGCACCCTCTTACCTTCCTCAGATTACCAGTTTCCTCTGTGGTTTATTAAAAGTCCAGGATGAACACTAGGGGGCAAGCTTAAGCCTGCCACACATCTTCTCTTTCTTTTCTTTTTCCACACACTTAGGATTGTGTTCTAGTATCACAGCTAAATGCTTCTTACAGATTTTAAAGTCACATGTTTTACACGATGGCTCAACTGCATTCATCTTGATCTAAAAAAGAAAAATGTTCCAAATGCTAATGAAGCTACCTTCTATTCCCACAGAGGGAAGTTGTTTGAACTTCTTGTGGCTCAGATTAAAAATGAATCGTATCTCCAGACCTTCTCCTCACGTGTTCCCTGCTCACACCATCATCTAACCTTCCCTCTGTATTCTCTCCTACCTTTTCCTTGTTAAATGGCATCCACATCCTTCTCTCTCTCCCCCCTCATCCCCTGCCTCACCCTATGGGCTCCCTCTCTTCCGCTCCCTCGCTATGGAGAATCACTCTCATTGCAGGCGGCTCCTTTGCAGTGCCTGCCTCAATTTGCATCACTTCTTTGTGTGCGGTGTCATCCTGGGCCTTCTGATCAAATCCAAGCAGTTGATGAGGGCTTTCATCCCATATTTAGCTTACTTACATTTGAGTGGCATTCTCCTTGTTTCCCACAATCCTTTGCTGGTTGCAGGAATAGTGTCTGCGTGCGTCTGCTGGTCTGTGTTGTCGGTTGTTTGTCCTGCAACGTCGTTCAACATGACAGGTTTGGTGGCGGGTCAGTGATGGTCTGGGGAGGCATATCCATGGAGGGTCTGGAGAAGACGAGGAGAATGTTTTAGTCTAAATTATGGAGGTTCAGGAGCAAAATTACACAACCTCCATTATGGAATGCATTTGTTCAGCGTTTTTCCCACTTTTGTTGCTGGTGAGCATTTTTTTTAAATCACTCCATACAACAGTGTCTTAATGTCATGTTTGCATTTTGATTTTCTGCTAACATGGCAGCAATCAATGTAGGAGTACAGGTTTTGGTGTAAAAGTTAGGTATATATTTATAAAAGCTGTATATTTGATCATTGTAACAGTTTACAAAATCACTGCAGATGTTTCTCTGCAGAAATGATCTAAGTTTTTACCAACATGACATCAAGTATAGTCCAGAAGATGTTTGTGTTGGCTTAATTAAACTTCAGGGCTTTCTAACGAGGTGTTGGTCCATTTAACTTTATCAGCTGAGTCAGAGGAATCACATTAATTTTGCACCATCTCATTTTATTTTCCTACTCATTAAGCTACTTCACGTCGTGTCCTCGGTCCAAACACGTCCAACCTGAAAGGTCTTGTGTGTTTTCCACACGTCTCCTGCCCGGTGCTGGCATTTCAGCGTTGAATCATCACACATTATTTAATCAAATCGTCCGTGGGCAACACAAAAGGAGAATTTCAAAAGTTGAGTGGAAGAAGGCCTGGTTAATGGATTGCTTTTTTTCCTGTCTTTCAAATAATAAATCTCTCTGTTAACGTGGGTCTGCCTTTGGTGTTCATCCACAGGCACATAAGCCATTAGTCATGACTCCGTCGACTTTTCATTGTATTGAGTCTCTTTCGTATTCATTCCCTAACAGGAACACATTTTTATGATTTTATGATGATCAACATTCTTATAAATCCGATTCGAGAAAATAGCCACACACTCCATCCTTCCATCTATCCATGCAGCCATAACTACCACGTTAACATTCTGTCAACGGTTCGGTAGGTCACATGTCACTGAAGCGTGTCCTGAACATGCCTGTAGAAATTTTTTATTGCTTTATTTAATTAGAAAGGGACGATAAAAGCTTCAAATAGACTGAAAAACCAACAGTTTATTTTTGTTATATGTGAATTTTAACACACAACGTGGTACACACGTGTCTGATTCTAAAACAACCCCTTCAGCACCCTCTTACCTTCCTCAGATTACCAGTTTCCTCTGTGGTTTATTAAAAGTCCAGGATGAACACTAGGGGGCAAGCTTAAGCCTGCCACACATCTCTATAGGATATTATCTTCTCTTTCTTTTCTTTTTCCACACACTTAGGATTGTGTTCTAGTATCACAGCTAAATGCTTCTTACAGATTTTAAAGTCACATGTTTTACACGATGGCTCAACTGCATTCATCTTGATCTAAAAAAGAAAAATGTTCCAAATGCTAATGAAGCTACCTTCTATTCCCACAGAGGGAAGTTGTTTGAACTTCTTGTGGCTCAGATTAAAAATGAATCGTATCTCCAGNTCGACAAAGAGTGCAGTGTGAAAAGATTTGACTTGACTTGTACGGGGGGGGAAAATATAAACATATAGCAATGTTGAACTCCAGGGTTGAATGTTGGACAGGAAATGTCAAAACAGCTCTTACGAAGAAAGCATGTCAGAAGCTGGCTTGGGACCCGTGTTTATGTAGCCTGCATTTGCACCGCCACCAAAATACCTCCAAATAAATTCCAAAGTATAAAAGCAGCTTTCTGAAACCCCTCAGAGGCAGCAAATGAGTGCCGTAAGGCGACAGCAGCCACCGTCAGGTGCTGTGCTGATAAGTTGACCTGGAGAGTCTGATGCTCGTTCTGGCTGGGGTAGGTTTGAAGTCCAGTTGTCAGAAAATCACTGTTCTTTTTCTGTTTGAGTTTAATATCCTTCCTTAAGGAAAAAGGGAAGCAGAGTTGGTCTCTTGGTCTTTAAATCTAAAGTTAAATAATTTGCTGGTGGTGGTCGGAGGGACTGGTGGCGCCAGTGCTCGGCAGCCTCGCCTCTGTCAGTGCGCCCCAGGGCAGCTGTAGCTACGTTGTAGCTCATCCCCACCAGCGTGTGAATGTGTGTGTGAATGGGTGGATGACTGATTGTGTTGTGAAGCGCCTTGGGGGGTTGTAGAACCCTAAGAAGGCGCTATACAAATACAGGCCATTTACCATTTAAATAATTTAAATAATTTTCTGGCAGCGAGACATCAAATGCTATTTTGAAAAACTTTTCTCAGCGTTTATATTTAGATATGTCTCAGATAACTTGTTTATATTTTAGAGCATTGTCTTTGCAGCCAAGTATAGCATGAATAGTTTGTGTTGAAGAATTCAAACACACAAAAAACAAACTAAAACAGTGTCCCACTGGAGCAGAGAGACTTGCTTTCATCTTAGAAAATACATTTAATTGGCTGAAGTTTGTTCCACTTCAGTTATGTATTTTTACTCTTCGAACTCTCTGTAATTTTTAGTTTTCCCCCCTTGATGATTTGTCTTAAATAAATAGGGGCACAAAAAATATTCAATCACCCAAGTAAGAATTGCTGAATGTTGTTTGAGCTTGAATAAACGATTAATGCATTATTTTCTTTTTCTATCTTTTTCCGTCATTGCAGTTTCACTAAGAGCAAACAATAAAAATGTTTGTAGCACAAAATAAAATAAGACATCTAGTCAACAATATCAGAAATTTCCTTTAAGTAAATTAAAACAACACTAAATAAGTTTCCCGCTTCTCCCTCCTACTGGTTGAAAGAAGAATTACAATAATCTTAAACAACCCTCTAGAAGTCGCTAACAACGAGCTAACGCTAACATGAGCCAAATGATACTAAATAAGCCTCGAAGTAAAAAGATCCACACTGTTGGACAAAAAAATATGTACGTACAAGTCCAGTAGCAACAAAGCCAGGTCACCATCAGTCCGTGGTTTCGTAGCCTCCTGTAGCTCCCTCAAACTAGCGTACGCCGCGTTGTTGTTCATTCTGGTTTAAGCTCTTTGCTTCACATCCAAAGACATTAGGCTACACTCTTACTTTTTCTTCCAGGCTCTGCCATGATACCAACAAAGACAGCAAAATTTCTTCTTCTTGTGCTTTTTATTGACAGTCAGCGAACTTTAAATGCTAACTGCTACAGGAAGTCAACGACTTTTGCAGTAAAGCAGGTACAGACCTCCCACAACCTACCCAAACCACAAAACTGTTAAGTGCTGTGTGTCCAATGTGAAGCTGCTCAGGTTAATGGCTGAAGAACCACTGAAACCATTTGAAAAGCAATAGCTTGGTAACACTTTACAATAAGGGTCCCTTAATTAACGTTACGTGGTGCATTATTAAGCATTAATAAACTATTAACAACTGCTTAATATTAATGTTAATATTAAGTAATGCATTTCTAAGCAGACACCCTCCCCCTGGACCTTTATCCTAACCTTAAGGACACTTAATAGTTAACAATATGAGGAACGTTAATACCGGGATCCTTAGTGCATTATTAAGCATTAATAAACAAAGTATCGTTAATTAAGGGACCCTTATTGTAAAGTGTTACAACCTCATTTGGTGTTGCTTTACATTTCTTTTAGGAATTTTAGAAAAAATTTATTTTCTACAACGGTCCTAAACTTTTGAACATTCTAAAAAGTCTTGGCCTTTCCAAGTAAGATAAATTGTCCCCAGTTGTTTTCTTTTTGTCTTTATTTAAGAAGCTGCTACAGTCTGTGCTCTCTGCTTTATCTGAGCCATGGGGTAGTTACTGGAGTCCTCATGATTGATGTGATCTCATCTTTCAAGCTGTCAAGCTCTCTTGATGAGCAGATACTTAATCGACTTCTTTTTGGGGAGCGTGTCAAGTCTCCGTGCTCCTCAGCAGCTGTAAGTTCATGCAGGGGAATGGACTGAATGTTGACCTCAGCAGATCTTCAAAGTGTTGATTTCAGTGTAAGGTCCCATCAGATCAGTTCTCCTGGTAGGATATTAGATCCAAGGATAAAGGAAGAACCAGCTCAAGGCTTGTCTCGGAGTGGGAGATCGTGACTGAACAGGAAATAATTGGGATTGGATAATTGACATTTGTTAAGGTGACAAGAATCTATTGATGTTTTCATTTTATTCACTTTCACTATTTGGCCCTTTCTGCTGCCAATAATCCAGCTGGTCAGCCAGCGAGCATCAATCCGCCAAGCTTCTCGGGAAAGCAAGGCCTGATAGTACATTTAAATGTACAAGTGGATTTCCTGCTGCAGCTCGCTTATCCCTCCTTTGTGCCTCAGTCAGTGTATACATATATAGTATAACATATAAAATATGTCGAAAGTAGTAATCCACAAAGTCTGTCTCCTTCCAATAAGGTGAGGGCTTTGCATTTTCAATCCTGAGCTGCATCAGAGGGCAGCCTGCACAGGGGAAATTGTCCAGCCTGGTGTAATAGGCCTCTTCACTTATGAAGGGCAGTTGCTTATCTTGTCCGTAAAGCATCCTCCTGGTG
>SSNS01000007.1:1595903-1662956 GCA_006937985.1 Aphyosemion australe | reverse complement strand
ACCTTCTCCTCACGTGTTCCCTGCTCACACCATCATCTCTATAAACACACTAACCTTCCCTCTGTATTCTCTCCTACCTTTTCCTTGTTAAATGGCATCCACATCCTTCTCTCTCTCCCCCCTCATCCCCTGCCTCACCCTATGGGCTCCCTCTCTTCCGCTCCCTCGCTATGGAGAATCACTCTCATTGCAGGCTGCTCCTTTGCAGTGCCTGCCTCAATTTGCATCACTTCTTTGTGTGCGGTGTCATCCTGGGCCTTCTGATCAAATCCAAGCAGTTGATGAGGGCTTTCATCCCATATTTAGCTTACTTACATTTGAGTGGCATTCTCCTTGTTTCCCACAATCCTTTGCTGGTTGCAGGAATAGTGTCTGCGTGCGTCTGCTGGTCTGTGTTGTCGGTTGTTTGTTGGTGAGGATTGAGGAACAGATGGCGCGCTACGTTTCCCCCTGCAGAGGGTGAGCGCTACAAAGTGCAGCATCAAACAAGATGGGTTTTACTGCAGAAATCTCCTCTATTAATCATATGAGCATGAGTAAACATTTTTAAATCCTGTTCTGTGGACAGAAGTTCTTTTCATAGATATAATTCCCTGCACACGTCCTTTAAAAATACTATTTTGACTTTTAAATTAAAGTGGAGGCTCACTGAGGAGGTGTATAATTGTTTGTTTTTTTTTAATTCTCTAAGTTTTACGTGCAGGCTGAAGGAAAATAGTCGCCTGCATTAGGCGCCGAAAAAAAATAGGCAGGGAAATCGCTCTGGTCAGACAAAGCCAGACAGCGCTACGTCACACTGGAAAAATAGTATTCATGCAGAAGGCTGTGCTGATGGGGCGAGGAAAGAGCAGAGCATGTCTCTGCTAGTTGAAGCTAACCATTAGCATTAGTGTTGTGGTGATTTTTTTTTTGAGGGTGGGTAACACACGCTTTACGGGCGTGGTGAATATAGAAAAAAGGTGTCCATTGTTGTAGGGTCCAAACGTCTCTCTGAAGCTTTGAGTTATTTATTGCAGAAAATATATGGAAAGAAAATAATGTACATACCAAAAAATACTGTACAGACCATCTGTTTGTTAATTTCCCCCCGTCAGCATGGTCAGCCATGGTCAATGGTCGTACCTGTCCCCTTGATTGGGTTACCTTTAACCTTTTTTGGCTGAGAGCCACTCAAAAGGGCCCCCATGTGGCAATTGGCTCCACCAATTAGCAACTCCACAACATGGTGGAACACGTTCAGGCTTGTGTTATTTGCATAAATAAAATATCAATGTTTTATCTAGAAAAGCGAACGGAGGCAGCAGAAGAGTGGCGCTGCTGTTAGCCAATCAGATGCGAGATGTTTGCATAGCATGAATATTAATGAGCAAGACTCACAATCCTGCCATTTTCTGCCCTCCTACTACTCCCACTTACTTCTCTTTCCTGAAACAGGAGCGCCAGAGCTTTTTTCCCCTCAGAAAAGACTCACAAGGCATTCATTCATACTACAGACCACAGCAGATTTATTAAAAACAGCGAATGCCCAATTTTAAAGAAATACCACAACTTCTCTTAAAATACTTTTTTATACCAAACTGAAGCTTGACTATTGTCAGCACACAACTCTTAAACTCTTTGTTAGGGAGTGTCTTACGTGTTTAATCTCAGAAACAGTGTATTTTAAAAGTTTCATGGTTACTTTTTAGAGTGAGACCTTCAGGAAAGCTCCATGGCCGTGACCGTTTTAAAAATATATTTGTGAGAATCTTTTCAAGGTAATAGTTAGCAACTCACCCCTCCACCAAACACACACACACTGCACCCTCCCCACTACCCCAAGCGGGATGAGTGGGCTCGCTGTGGCTGGTGACTCTCCAGGGACGGCTCTTGCTGAAATATTAACAAGGTGGATGAATTCGTCTCACTTAAAGACTTAATGTAATTTCCTGCCAATGACTGTTGCCACTGATATCGAAAAAGCACATGAGTAGCAGAGATTGGCAGATCGACTGATGGAACGTTCGTGTCGCCGTTGCCGTGCCGCGGTGGATTGTATAATTTACAGCACAAGTGCAGTTTTAAGTGCTAATGAACAGCTTGTGTTTTGGCCAATGTCAGGCACTCAGAAGTCAAGATTAAAACTCTGCTCTTGCTAATCACAACAAAAGCCATGGGATTAGTCATTGGAGATGGAGTCAAGGTCCTTGCCCACACAGCTAATTGAGCTCTTATCTTGGCCCTGCCGGTAATGCCGTTAATCATAAATGGAGCTCCATGTTCACGAGGAATTGTCCAAGCTCTCCGAGTGCAGACGAGAGGCTGACAATATTTTGGGATCCCAGTGGGTCACCTGAGTTCTGCAGGATTCCCGTGAAATGGGAGTCAAGTTATTTACTGGGACAAAACAGGAAAAATAATCAACAGGAGTGGGTAAGAGTGGGAATAAAAAATACATTTAGATTTCTGTTCAATATGAAACAAGTTTCTTTTAAATTAATGTGTGGTTTTAATTAGGGGTGCACCGATTGCAGTTTTTGGCCGATCACTGATCTTGAGAAAAACCTGACTTGCCGATACCGATTTTGTCTTAACTAAAAGCAGATTACGTCAATGTTTCAATTTCCTTTTATTGAGAAAACCAATATGAATAATCATGAAACACCAGTTTCAACTGTCCATGAGGTCATGTTCTCAAATATAAATGAACATATTTTGCATTGCTGTTTGAACTACAAAATCACATTTCTTCCTTTAGATTTTCATTTTTCTAATTTTGAAAACAAAAGTTTTGTACCTGTTTTGACACACTTGTCCAAAAAATGATTCTATAGCAATGATTTGCTTTAACATTAACTAGGGGTTGGCCGATCACCGATCTTGAGAAAAACCTGAGATCGAGGCCGATAGATTGGTCAGCTGACCTATCGGTGCACCCCTAGTTTAATTTACATTTAGTTCTGTCTGACCTTTCTGACTAGTGGCTGATTTGTCACTATAAGTCACATGACCAGCGCTGAACGTCATCTACTGCCATTCCCAATAAAGAATAACGTCATCTCACAACGTGCAGCCGCAAGCCATGGACAGAAACCAAGATGAGCTGGAGAAGCGAATTAAGGGGGAAAATGCCTGCATCTCCATGAAAACGCTGTAAGGGAAGTCTGAAGTTTTACACAGTTTTCTGGGAGTTGTCTGTGATGAAGTAGAAACACCATACACTGTTATGATTGTTCTTTGGTTTTCACCACACCTTAAAAAACACCTGCTGGGACTGGGATTTATTTTACTAGGATTGGGATGGAAGGTAAATTTTTTTCTCCTTGCTTTCTGGGATTGGGACAAGAGGATATTTTATCAATGGGCATGGGTTGAGAAAGCAAAGAAAATCCATTCCCGTGTCACCCTCTAGTGCAGAGCTCCAAGTTTCAGAAGTCCGTACATGTATGGAGACCTGCTCAGGTACCTAAGTAAATGAAATAAGCAGCCTAATACCAGCACATTATGATTTGTTGCCCATCTTTATGTGTTGAATTAATTCCAGGACAAGGCTTTTGTCTCGATTTGCTGGCTGGCGAGACTAATGATGATCTGTTAGAGCAAAATTTGTTGTTCAGAGCAGAAGCAGAGCCTCAATTTTCTCGTTTACCTGTGTTTACTCGAGGCAGTTTACCATAACTACAGACAACAAAAGTGGAAGCGCAAACATAATCTATTGTTAACCGCCGCAGTTGCTGCACAGCTGCTATTTGTAGATGCCCTGTAGAAATGCATTCATATACCTGTGAACTCGCAGTAGCTCGCTCGCTCTGCTGTCTGTCTCCTTTGGCTCTGGGCTGTTTCTCATTTTGGAAATAACGTAGAAAAACCTGTTTTGTTCTCTTATGACCTTTTATTGAACTGAATTTTCCCCTCAGAACATAGAATATACTTATTCTTTATAATCATCCTAACCTATAATTACCATGCAGGTTCAGAGGAAGCTGTAGGACGTGCTCTCATAAATTAGTACAACAGTGACAGTTGGCTGCGATGGGAGTTGAGGGGGAGATGGTTGAAGAGACGAAGATACAAGCTCAGCAGAATGATTGAAATTCCTGCCCTCGGGTGACGGCTGCTCAGGTGATCTGGCACAATGCTCGAGCCTCTCTAAGCAGAAACCGAACAGACAGAGAGAAGACTGTGAAGGTTTTCATTTGAGAGGGGATCAGGAGGGATTTCTTCCAAGCGCTGTCTCTTTCTTGTTTTTCATCAGGCTGCAAGTCATGCGGCGAACAAACGTTTAAGCATAATGTGAAGAGACACATGTACAAACCACAAGCTAATACAAATGCTTCACAAGAGCAGAAGAGAACCCCGTGACATAATCAGTAAAAATAGAGGTTATTTATAAAACCGGATTAAGTTCAAAGACTTAATGCGTCCCACAAATAGTCTTTTGCTGTTTGTGACAAGTAAGCAATAACTTAACGGTATTATCTCACAAAGACAAGGAGACAAGGCTGCTACAGTCACTAAGTATGCTTTTACAAAGGTGCACTTCAGTTGTCCAACCATTACAGCGCTGTTCTTCACTTGCTTGTGGATTCACAATATTTGATGCATGCATTTTGCCCAAATGAGATCATCGTGATGTGATAGTTGCTTTGCAGCAAGAAAGCCTCATGTTCAACACCCAGCTGGCACCTTTCTGCATGGAGTTTTAGTGTCTTCCTGCGCGAGTGTGGGTTTTCTCTCCAGGTACTCCAGTTTATTTCCACAAACCAAAACCATGCCTCCAGGTGTGAATGGTCGTCTGTCTTGTTTTTACCTGTGATGGTCTGGCAGCCTGACCAGGGTGTGGGCCACCTTTTGATCACAGCTGGAGCTATGCACCAGCTCCCTGCAACCCAGCACATGCATACAGAATGAAGCACAAATGTAACAGCGGTTATCTCCATAACTTTTACCTCCTGCAAGCAATTAATCAGAAAGGTCTTCCTTTGAGCTTGTACGTTCATGTTTTATTGAAGATTAAGTTAGTGCTTTTAGTCAAATCGCCAATGCTGTAGTGGAATTCTACACTGGGGTCCATAAGTGCAACTTTTAGGGTGTTAGTTATTTCATCATGAAAATTTATTGAATCTGTGTCATGAAAATTCAGATGAAGGGTCCAGAGCAGTGGTAGGAACCAGAAAGGATTCAGGAGTGGGGAGTAGGGCGCCTGGGCCAAATAGGTAATTAAGCCAATTGGGAAGAATGGAACTGAATAATGAGTTGTGGATCCTTTTAGCAATTTTCTGAACATTTTATCCAACCTCTTGGCAAAAAGGAAGAACTTTTGCTCAAGTTAGCATGTGGATACCCATGCATGATCTTTTATTTTATCCAGATTCGGGTTGCGGGAGCAGCAGTCTGAGCAGAGAGGCCCAGACTTCCCTCTCCCTAGCCACTAGCTCCTATAAGGGAATATAAGGGAATCCCAAGCCGATCCCAGGTCAGACGAGAAACATAGTTCTTCCAGCGTGTCCTGGGTCTTCCTTTGAGTCTCCTCCCGGTTGGACATGCCCAGAAAACCTCACCGATGTGGAGGATCATCAGATGTACTCTGAGCCCCTCCTGGATGACCGAGCTTCTCACCCTATCTCTAAGGGAGAGCCCAGACACCATGCAGAGAAAACTCATTTTGGCTGTTTGTGTCTATGATCTTGATCTTTCGGTCACTCAAAAATGGTAAAAAGCTAATCGCTCGAGTGATTCTTTGTTGATCTGTTTGGGGAATTTGATCAAAAATTGCAGGGTTGGTTGGAAATATTGTGTATGTTCCATGTCTATGTCTATTCTTTTTATTGTTGTTGTCTCAAATGTATAACGACTACAGATAAAAAATATCTCATAGGTAAATCTGGTGCATTTACACAAAGTGACAGTACTGAAATGCACTTTCCTCTCCAAATAAACCACTGAAACAAACATAAGAAAGCTCATGATTGTAAATCGAGAACTTCGCCTTTCGACTCAGCTCTCTCTTCACCACGACAGACCGGTACGGCATCACCAATCCACCTAACCATCATTCATGAACTAAAGCTCCATGTGCATATTTTATCATTTTTTTATGTAATTTGGTTTCACGATTTTGTAACTGACCCATTTGGATCTTTTAAATCCCTTTTTTTTTACAGTTCTGTCAAAGATAGGCGGTACTTATGTATTATGCAGGAAAATTTCCCTATATGTTCTAATATTAGGTTTACAAATGCAAACCTGTTTTTTATTACTGAAAATACATATTTAATGTTTAAAACCCTCTCAGTGTTGCTAATAAGAAACGGCAATGCTTTGGAGCTTAAGTGTTTTCCTCCTTCCTTCCCAACATCCGTAATGCGGGAGTTTTGTAACCTGAAAAGACACTAATAGCACCAGTCTGCTGCTGGAGCTCATTTGTACGTGGCGTTTTGTTACGATTTGTAGAACACTAAGTGTAAATCAGCTGTGCATAGATGGACCAAGAGTGCCATTAAAAGCCATGTAATGCACTTATATTATTCACACATATCAGGCACATTAGCACTAGGACTGGAAATGGCATTCACATTACAAGCCACCAGGAGCATACAAGCTGGAGCTTGAGGGAGAAGGGAACAGCTGAAGGATGCAGTTTAAAAATACCAGATTGTTTTTCTCCGGGGCTGGAATGACTCATTACCCGGGCAGCAAAGCAGGAAGTCTTGTCAGTTGAGTCGTCCCACAGTACAGTGGCACTCAAATTGCGCCAGCGCATCATTTACAGCGCTATAGCCATTTTGGGAATGTGACAACAGTGATGCACGCACATACTTCACATAAAAACACCTGCGTTGGAATTTAATTAAGTGGAGCGAGTGAATCGTTGTAGGTTTTTGTTATTTTTACGAGAGGTAAAGTTAAACGGCTGCCATATGCTCGTGTTTTACCCATTCTGCTCATCTCCTGACTCGTATTTAGAAGACAGGAGCTTTTGGAGCTAGCCTGACCAACCCATCACTCAGACGCCGCAGAGCCGCTTGCAAAATTGCCACCGTTGGATCTCTACTCCATCCTTATTTCATGGCCACTCTGCCAAGGGGATTTAGTCTCCCTCTCTGGGGAAGCAGTCCCAGGAGATGTGAAAGATATGTCGAAGGGGTTAAAGGGCATTTAGAGGGCAGAATGGCATGACACTCACACTTCCTCACCTGAAAGATAAAGAGCAAGAATGATGACTTCCCAGTGTGAATTGAGCTTTGTGTCAGTGTTTGACCTTTCAAGTAAAAAGAGAAAAGGTGACTGATCCATGGAGGCCTCTGAAGTAAAGAACAGCCCTTATCAGGCCAAACAGGACAAAAAAACGAGGGGATTATAGACTGGCTGACGTGAAGAAATTTACCTTATTCTGAATTTGGCTAATTTTTCAGTCTTTACCCAACGCGTGTTGTTCTGTTTTCTGTCCTTTCTTCTTGCTCTTATCTGAGCTCCTCTGCAGAAAAATCCATTTTCCTGCAGCAGGCCTCTTTGTCCTCGAACGGCGCATTTGGTAGTGAGGCAGGTGGTAAATAATGCACAAGCATTTTTCCTTTCACTCCTCCTAAGAAAGGAGGTGCACGTTTAAAGAGGCTCTCTGAAGTGGGCTTATTAAATCAATGAGGCTGAAACCATTTCACTCCATTTTTGGGGTGCCAAGGTGGAGAAAAATGAGAATGTCTCTAGAAAAATATTTTCAAAGCCCCATCATCCCACTCCAAACTCTTACTGAAACGAAAAGTAGAATCCAAATGGGTGAAGAGCTATTGCAATCACTAAGTGTGCTTTTGTAATGGTGAGCTGCAGCGGTCATACAATCGCTTTGTAGCAAAACCCTTGCAGGGAGAAGACCTAGTCGACTCTAGTGTGGATTTCCAGACTGTGTTTGACGACTTAAGCTTTGCTTTATGACATTTAAATGAGATTACCTCAAATGAGGCACATATGGACGTTTGAGGAAAATCCAAGCCGCTCACCTTTCCTCAAAGCATACAGAGACTTACTTCCACCTCTTCTGTATATTAATATGATTTTTTTAAACTCAGTTCTGTTTGTTCTCTGTTTTTCATTTTCTGACAAGGTTCTGCTACAGCTGTCACAGCTGTGTAAAGCATAGCGGATATTGGGAATCTAGTGGTGCGCTTGGAAGTCTATTTGTCTGCAACACTTTAATATATACGGCAAATACTGAGGCAACAGCAGCTGGCCACATTCACTTCCAACGCTCCAGTTTTTGCATGCTTCAGGTCTGAGTGGAAGGTTTGTGATACAGAATGAATCAGATGCGTGGAGGCAGCCGGTGATATAAGATCCTATACCTCAACAATGTCAAAATCCCACCCACGTGTGCTAACAGAGCATCGCAGCCTTCACAAATAATTACTGGTTTTGTGTAGTTTTTGTTATTTCTGAGGCATCTGTGTGCAAATTTAATGCAAAAAGGTGCAAAACAGAAGTGATGTTGGCCTTGATAAAAAGACCTGCAGGAAGAGATTCTGAAGATGAAAGCAAAGGAGAGGTTTGTCTTTTTTCAGGTCAACGTGCCTCCAGGGCTGCCTGCACATCCAAAATAAATGGATTTGCACAAAACATGGACTGAATTAATATTTGCACAATGATCCACCAAAATTAGTCATTATTCTTTTCATTCTGTGCTAGTCTCAGGACATTTTTTGGTCATGCAATGTGGTTTTTATCATTCTGTTGGAGCTTTTCAAGCTCTGTTCCTGGTTTATTGGCTTTGTTTCTTTTTTTTAGTTAATTTGAAACAATTATGAATCCGTTTTGGTTTCTAATAACCTATTGTTGCCCCTCCTTAAAGCTCAGTTTACACAGCAGGATCCTCTCTAAATCATAAGGATGCACACAATTACAGTAACGCATCTAAAGATGATCTTATCACGTGTGGTGAGTTAAGAGGACTCCGGTTTACTCGTAAGGATGCCAGGATGGCTCCAATTATAAATCTGGGCTTTTGAACATGTTGGAATGTCTGATTTTTAGGAACAAACAAATGTGCTGCCTGTTGAATGTGACGTAGCCAATCAGAAAGTGAAGCAATGGATGCAGTGCACTCATCCATCACCATGTTTGTTTACTTTGAAGCCATGTTTTATCATGCAAGTTCCCTTCTGACGAAGGCATGTCCATGAGTGGAAGAGGCTTGCATGTATTGTGCAGTATTTGCCTAGTTGTTCCACACTAAAGTTGGGCGATATGTATAATTTTACCACTCGTTCACTCTCCGTATCTGCACTATGATGTCTGGTCTCCCTCTGCAGTTTGAATGTAGATTTTATTCTATAATGTCCTTCCCTCCAGCCCTCCACTCCTGGCTTTGGGTTCTGCTTCTCTTATGGATTGTTTCCCTTCTCATTTTTCCTTCAAAATGTTCTTGAGCCTGCTGTGTGCCTGGATTCCTTCCTCCCTTTTCTTGATGAGTCAGAAACCAATGCTAAAAAGAAATTAAACAGCTGCCGTTTGAGATAATGATGACTTTTGCTCCCATTAGGAGGTTAAACACGTGTCGTGTAAGATGTGATTATTGAATTAGCTGTAGCTATGAGTTGAGGGATTAAGCCCTCCAACAATCTCGTGTGCTAGAATAGAGTTTAGAAATGTCAGAGGCAAGCATGCTTTTCCTACTCAACAGTCACTTACTGCAAACTAGAAGAGTGGATGATGCATGCCCACTTGATCATGTCGGTTTGACTCATTTATTTTCTATAGCTGGAGGTTGTTTAATTTACCCAGGACCTGCCATGTGCCATTAAAACGCCCGTCTGTATTCAGGAGAACAAGTTTTATGTCATCATTGGCTGTAATATTTTGGCCAATGACAGATGAAGTAAAAAAAAAAACAAATGTCATTAGGGTTGGTGATTTATGTCTGGCAGTAAGCGGACATTTTGTCTTTGAAGATGTTGGAAGCAGAATAGATTGAGCTGTTAGAAGGATTTAAGCTGCAAACAGCATGCTACCATATGCCAAAAGCATCTAAATTGGGCCCATGGGCACCTGTGCTATGGAGCAATAAAGGTGGCCCGGTTTGGCCAGAAATATGTTTTCTTTTAAAGGCTTGGAGTATGTGTGTGATGCTTGGAGGATGTGGTGTAGGAATGTAAATTTGGAAAAGTGGCAAACAAGGATGAGTGGGATTCTTTGGTCAAAGTTCTGGAGACAAAGGGTTATCCCATTCTATGACTCTAAAATGTTGCTGATCAAGTACAATGAAAAAAATAATCATTTAAAAGAGTCTTACACTTCTTTGTTACGTTCGTTCTGTTTTCTATCCGATTTCATTTTTTGTGGTTCATCATTATACACACAGAGCAAATAGAGCTTGTGTTTACCTTTGCTGACATGTTTCGGTGTCTACTGTCGCCTTCGTCATAGCAACCGTCGGATGTTGGTGGTGTCACTTCCGTTCATCTCCGGTGATCACCGTGTCCCATGAGTGCTCCAGCATGTATACTCCTTCGTCCCTGTTCATGGTCCTGGGCCACCTAATGTTAGCTTCTACTAGCCCAGACGCACTCTCTCCAGGCCGTTAAATCAACACAGACTCCTGCAGTCGCAAGCCAAGGTGGACGAGTCCATGCATGCAAATTTCACATTGTGACATAGTGTGTGTTTTTTTCTGACCAGACTGTTTCCTTGTCTATTTTGTTTTGGTAGCTCATGAAGGCAATAGAGGTTGAAGACTATTTTCATCTTCAACATGCATGGTAAATGGTAAATGCTCTGTATTTAATATAGTACAACACAAACAGTGATTCACACACTGGTGGTGATGAGCTACATTGTAGCCACAGCTGCCCTGGGACGCACTAAGCGAGGCTGTCGTAAACAGGCGCCGCCGATTTCTTTGACTATCACCAGCAGGCACCGTTGTTGTAAAGGGAACTCCGAGTGACTGAAGGTATTTTAAAATGAACAAGTATTACTCGGTTCCTCAGTGAGCTTCACTCATGGAAACAGAACACGAGTTTTAGATTTTGCCTTTGGCTTCAAAACACTTGATCTTGATCCAATGAATCATTCATAGGGTGAGTTTGGCAAACAAATCTGTTTCACAGAGGCCACACCTAGACTCAGTTGTCATGTGCTACATCAGCCCCGGTGGGGTCTACTTCGTGATGCGTCAGAGATGTTTTGAATTGTTCTCCATCAGAATGCCTAAGATGTCTTTTACACATTTTCTTCTCAGGCATCCTCATAAATCAAAGGTGTTTAGATTGACTAAAACCACTACACACACACACACACACACACTTATTTTCTGATTTTAAACTGTTGTCCTGGATACGCTTTATTTCTTAGCTTGGATACCAAACTCTTTTATCTCTGCCTCGTTCTCTGACAGTGAAGGTCTGAGGAGGAAAAGAAAAATGTCTATTTAGTTGTGCTGTGCTTCACTCTTTTACCCAAGCTGCCTGCTGAGGCTGGAAACAATCCTGTAACTAGTGAGACTGAACCAAATGTGCTAAAATGCTCTGTAGAGAAGAGGGAAACGACTGAATTGGGCGATAATACTTTCACATTTTGCTTTGTTCCCAAATATTGATTTTTGTATTTTCAGATATCTGGTTGATTTGTGTGGCGACAGCCCATCTGTTCTACTACTTTGATGGATAAAACGTGCTTGCATGAGATGATGGATTCTCTTCCATGGCATATGGGTAGATGCTCCTAGTTCAGGGCTTTCTGCTGCGTTTGAAGCTGAACCTGCTGGAAAAAAGCTCGTCTCTTGGCGTTTTCAGTCTCAGACAGGTAGAGGTGGTTGCAAATGAAACATTTGCAGCCAGTCTGCACAGTCAGCTGGCCAATCTAGCGGAGTGCAATGTCGCAAAACAGGAGAGGTCTGGAGAAGGTTAGAAGACCCATTATGGCTGTAAAAATGGTGCCAATAATGGTTTGTCTTGTGAAGTATTTTCAGGTTCATTTTCACTACCTCGCTCCCTGGTAATGAAGGATATCTTTGTCAGTCCTTGCATTTTCACATGAATGCCACTCATACTGTACAGCACATCCACTGTATAAAGTCTGACTTGTTTCCAGTATGAGTGCAAGGGCTTTGCAAGGTTGAATTGGACATCTCTGTCTAGGACAAACATCATGTTGAGGTAACAATTGAATGTGTTTTAAATTTGACATTGTTTTTGTAAAAAGGGTTCTTTTTTGTTATTGGATGGTGCAACTCGCAGCTGGGTGAAGCCGAAACAGTTCTCCAGGGGGGAACACATATCAACATAACACCGAAAGATACTATTTGTCTTTCTTGTATCCAACATTTTGATCTTTGGTTCATGATCCACATGGAATGTTACAGGTGATGGTTGGAAAAGTTTGCCCTTCTGCAAATCTGCATCTCTGCTCTGTCCTTCCATCACTCACAAGCATCAAAGTTGAAATCCTCTGTGTGATGCTTTAATCCACTCCCAGCCGGAAGGGAGTGTTGCACCTTTCTTCGACAGTGAATTAAAATTCTTCAAGAAGCTGTTTTAAGAATCTGAGAGGATGCATGAGACCACAGAGGGAGAGCATTCAAACTACACAGAAAGGTGTCAGCCAAGATTCAAGCTGGAGATTTTCTATCTGTGCTAGCCATGAATAGGTATAACCTTGAAACAAATCTAAGACAAAGTAAAACATTGACTCAGACTTTTTTCCTTCATCGTTCCCTGGGATAGACATTAAGTGAATAGGTAGGTGATGAATGGTGTGAGACATATTTAAATGTCTAATTTAATTTTATAGGAACTTAAACGGTTCAAAGAATCCAGAGAAGTCTCTGTAGAGAAGGGGCCAAGGCAGAAAATCATTATCGAGTCTTTGAGCCATCAGGCTGCAGCACACTGAAAGCAGACATAACTCTGTAGTGGAAATCGATGCAACGGGCTCAGGAAAACTTCTGTAAACCTTTTCTAGTGAGCAGTTTCTTGTTACTTCAGCAAATGTGAGTTTTAACTTGACCTCTAGACCTGGAACCATGTAAGCTGGACATGGTTTAGCTGCTGTCTTATGAAAAAATAGTCAATAAGGCCATGAAATTTGAGAAATGGTAAAATGGTAAATGGCCTGTATTTTTATAGCGTCTTCTTAGGGTTCTACAACCCCCCAAGGCACTTCACAACACAATCAGTCATCCACCCATTCACACACACATTCACACGCTGGTGGGGATGAGCTACAACGTAGCTACAGCTGCCCTGGGGCGCACTGACAGAGGCGAGGCTGCCGAGCACTGGCGCCACTGGTCCCTCCGACCACCACCAGCAGGCAAGGCGGGTTAAGTGTTTTGCCCAAGGACACACAGCAGCATTCTCTGGCCGGGGCCGGGATCGAACCTGCAACCTTCTGATTACTGGACAACCCGCTCTACCTCCTGCTGCCCAATGAAATGTGTTGGATAATGTATTTGCTCTCTGAGACATGACCTAGGCCATGTCTTCATTTAGTATCTGTCCAGTATAAAAGTAGTCCAGAATGTTCGTTCTTTGCACAATCAGACCAGATCTAGCAACAACCATGATTTTCACATTTTGTTCATGTAGGTTAAGATCTGTGAGGCACACAGATCTTCACACGTTCCCATGTACCACTCCACAGCTATAAATGATGACGTCATCAGAAGCTCAGGTACCTTTTTGAATTCAGAAACTCCAGACTGGTGTGTTTCTGTACCATTTTGCTGTTTTTTCTATATAAATCAACTTAAATTGACGCTACTGATTTGTATTCTTTATTTACCTCTCAAAGTAATATCTATACCCGTACTTCACACTGGAAGCATCAGCGGGGCAGAACAGTTGCAGAACGTCACTACTTCCAATAGAATCCATTATCCCAACCAGCCGTGACGTGGAAATTTTCAGGTGTATCCCAGAAGCGCCGCACCATGCTGCGCCACTTTAGATAGGACTGGGTTCTATTTTTGCTGCAAGCCGCTTCTGGAATGCATCGACAGTTAACACAGGGTTAGACAGGGAATCACACACGGTTTCAGTGTAAAACCTCAAGTAATTTTCAAAATAAAAGACTATTGCAATGATGCAATTTCATATCTATGTAGATTACGTCTATACGTGTGACCTAACGGCTTCTTCACGCCTTGCATCGTTCAAGAAGTGAGCGGTGTGTTTTTCATGGGTTTAATTCTGGCAGTGGAGAGGAACAACACTATATGACATCAAACAGCGATATCAAACGTGATTACCTTCTTTTTGGTTTAATGGTGGATAGCATAAACAAAACGCGACCTTTGACATCTCGATGGATTTTGCAATCTCGTGAGTCCAGCAAGGAGGACGGCGGATAAGCCGCTCCGTGGCTGAGACTTTCACAGAGTGGACTTGCGTGGAGCGAAGCTCGTCGCGAGTAAACCGTTCCGTGCCGCTGATGCCTCAATTGTGAATGAAGTAGGGGTAAGGTTTAAGTGAGTTTTTTCAGACGTCCCTTCCCTGGGAAAAAAGAACCGGGCCAGACAGTGGGTCCTCCCGGGCTGCAGCCAGCGACAGACCAGACCAGGGGTAGGGAACCCTGGTCCTGGAGAGATGCTATCCAGCACTTTTTAGAGGTTTCCCTGCTTCAACACAGTTGATTCACCTGTTCAGCAGCTCATCAGGCTCTGCAGAAGCATGTTAATCACCTGCTGATTAAAATCAGGTGTGTCGAAGCAGGGAAACCTCTAAAACGTGCTGGATAGCAGCTCTCCAGGACCAGGGTTCCCTACCCCTTGACCAGACCCTTTAGACAATATATGTTTTAATGCTATGACAGCCAGTTTCCAAATATAATTTTTAAGGTAGTTGTTTGAGAAAATATCAGGTGCAACCATGCATCAGATTTGAACAGACGCGTTTTAGTACCCAGGCAATTCTCTCAATCCGCTAAAATCATAGATTAACTTTGGTTTCTTTCAAACTTGGTGAAAAATTAAGTGTTGGTTTGATGTATTTTCCCCAGTTGTGACTCAAACACAACACTTCATGCACAGCTAGTTTTTCTTCAACAAGCACAAGTGCCAGTTCTGAGAGGGCCACTGCCAAACACAGGAATTGTGTAGTAATGAAGCTGTCAGAAAAATGTGGAGTGGATGATGTCGGCACCCACTCTGCTTTCAGGCCTGGAAAACAAAGTGTACCATTCTTAGAGAGCTTAAGTGTGCCCAAAGCAAAGGCATGCTAAATTGAAGTAAAATTACATCACAGTGTGTGTTCAGTCATTACAAAATGTTTGCTGCTGCGGTCCACCTCGCTGTTTTTTCACCTTCAAACACACAAACACACCAGGCTTCCTGCTGCTCACTCTCACTTCTGCTCTTCATATGAGGAGGGAGGTGTTAACATTATCTAAAGCTTTCATCCAATATTTACCAGGATCATTATCATTTTCAAATACTGAGTCATTTGATCTCATTTGCTCACTCACCGGTAGAATACCTAAACTCAAAGCATTCAAGTGTCTCCAGATTAAAAGAATGTGAGTCAGGGTTTTTGGGGGAGCTGAATCATACTTAATTATGAGACCATATATATATATATATTTTTTTTTTTTTTTTTTGCTGTTTGTGTGTGACTGCACATGACTTTTTATGCCTTTTTCTTCATCTCACAAATTAAGATGTCCCACAAATTGAATAGATATAATTCACAAACGTCAACAGCTCATTTTCTAGGATTTTAAACATAACTGAGTAAATCAAGGAAACACCATAAAGTGGTTGTATTGAAAGTCAGTTAAAGTTTGGACATGTGTCACATTTGAGTCATCTTATTTTTTGTCAAGCAAGGATAAATAGAAAATACAAGTTAAACTGAGAAACTGAGTGGAATATCATGAACTCTGCATCAGAAAGGCAAAAGTATGGCTGCTTCCATTACTGCTTTCCCCAAATTTGTGACTTTTTGACCATTTAGAGCTTTTTTTTCTGGAGATGGTTTATAATGTTGTTTTTTAGTCCTACTCATTGGACTTTGATTGGTGGTGCTCCACACGTTTCTTTTTTGAGTTGATTGCCTGATTTGCTTCTGATTGGCTGAGGTGTGTTTCTGGCCTGTGTGTATCAAACAGCTTTTTCCACCTTTCCACAACATTGAGTTATGTTGCAGTATTACATTGATAGCTTGATAGCTCGGGTGGAGAGATTACTGCCCAGTAGCTTTATGTTTTATTAAAACAAAGATGGATGCTGTAACACCTGTGCTGAAGTCTGCCCGAGAGCCGAGTAACCCTTAAACACATGGGGCACGTCCTGTAGCGGCCAACCTCATTTATTTCTTTTCAGCCATGTGTAGATAAGACAGAACCTTTTGGCTCCACCACTGACAGCCACAAAATTTAAAGTAGGGCATTCTGAGTCGATGGCCTTCTTTGGCTTGAGGAGAGCATCTCCACACTGCCACACACTCAGGCTTGGTTGATGCCTGCGTTATTGCTTTCATACTTATGTTGTGCATATTACATGGCTTCACATGCAAAGATGTACCCATGTCTGTGACTCTTGGAGGCGGGCTCAAAGCTGGATTTGGGCCATGCTGCAAACCCTCTTGGGCAGGCTTGATTCCCAGAGAATTCCATGGGACATTTGGTGGTAAACTGCAGCAAATACTAGGAGAACCACTTGGTTTGCTGCCAGCTGTACAATAGAACTGCGACTAAAATGCCATTTTTGTCTCCTAATCGAGTTTCACTCTGCCACTAAATGGTGATTAATCTACTTTACTGGTATTGAAGCAAACCTAACTCAGTTTCAGTTATTATGAATGTAATAATATAAGGAATAATTACCATTTTACTAGTTAAATGGATTGATATCTGCAAGAGTGCAATCCTTAGATCATGTTGATGGTTGTCCAGTTCTACGTGTTCTTTTCTAAATAAGTGTTGACTGAATTTTACCTGATCAATATTTGTGACTCTGGCCATCAAATTATAAGATCAGATAAATAATTTTTTACAAAAATCAATTTCTTTTAAAGCCATACTCTGCAACTTATTCATATGTTTAAATCATGTTCTTGAGCCAGTTTGTGCTAAAATGACCCTTTACAGGGTTAATGAAATGTCACTCAGACCCCCACCACCCTCTGTGGCCAGAATACCACACTTGCAACTTCAGAGTGGCCATCCGCTCCCTGCTGGACTTAGTAAAGTGGAGCTGACATGCCTGGTGCTGCAGTCTGCTTCCAGCATGTTTCCTGCATGTTTTAGATCATGAACACAGCTGATTTGTTTGATTTAGTGATGAACCGCTCCTGTAGACACTAATGAAGGCTGAGGAGACATTTCAGCTGTTAGATTAAGGTGTTAAAAAGACCAACGCACAGCGAGGAGAAAACTTTCACTTTTGGTTTTACTAACGGGCACTAGGGGGTGCTAAAAGCAAGCCAAATTGCAAAGTATCCCTTTAAATGTATTTCATTTTATGCTTCACGTAAAAGTAATAAATGCTCATTTTCATACATGCAACTCCTTAGACTGTGACATATTTCAACTTTATGGACTAATTGTTTTTCATGGGAGTTTTTATTCTGCTACAACAGTTTTGCAAAAGACAATTTCTGGGAAGTTTAGGTTTATGAGGTAAAACTTTTGCCCTCGATTCCCCAGAAAAGCGCTACACCCACCCTCTGTTGTCCTGGCGGGGAATTGCTTTGCAACACTCCCCAGGTAAGAGAAGTCCAAAAGCAAAATGTCTCTGTCAATGCGTGTACGTCTCTCCCTTGCAAGCTGACGGAGAAGCATAAATTAGGAGTTCCTGAGCCAACTGAGAAGCATAGTCCCTCCAGCGTGTCCTGGGTCTTTAGGTCTCCTCCCGGCTGGACGTGCTCAGAACACCTCACCAGGGAGGCCTCCAGGAGGCATCCTAACCAGATTCCTGAGCCACCTCAACTGGCTCCTCTCCAAATCAGGTCTAAAAGGAACCCTTATGACCAAAGTAACAACTTGTGGCTATTATAACGCTCGAGTGCTTTTGTTTATCTTGTTCCTCTCAACACAGCAATGGCAGGTTGTAAATGTTGGGCACAACTCAGTCTTGAGTGATACCCTGCTGAGTGATGATGAGCAGCTTGGAGGTCAGTACATCATTGAAGGGTCGATGGTAATTTGATGCTAGTTGTTGAAAGAGAGGACTCCTCACCTCCACTTTCCCATCCAATTGCCTGGCATTCGAGAAGGAATTCGATCTGACACCCTTCTGATTGCAAGCTCATTCTCTCACTGTCAGGATATAAGCAGCCCACTGCCTATTGTTCCTCCTGTCACTTCCTAGCAGCTTGACATGACCACCTAGTTGCTTTCAGCGGTTATGCAGAGCCAGTCGTATTCTCTGTATTGATTTTGTCTTTCCTCTGAGGCCAGATGAGGCTTTCATGTATGTTCAGGCTCACGCATGTACATCTCTGTAAACCTCCTTTTTTCCACAGTTGCCAGACTCGGTTTTTCCTTCTGCCTGCCGACCTCCGGTTCCTTCAGTTATTCATGAGCCATCTGCTTGGGCAAGGGCTCTGTCAGATGTGTGTCAAACAGGACCTCATCTGTCCCTCCCGCTCGTCTTTTAATTGTGTCCTCGTCTGCATGCCGGAGTCGACACTGATGCCCTTAGCTGGGGAACTCCAGCTTAAGTCTTTGGTCCGTCATGTCCTAAATAACCAGTTTGATCTGATGGGTGCATCTTTATTTAAGATCACAGCATCTGGTTCATTAATTTTGTAGGGACAGGCACAAATCTGTCTTTGTGTGGCTGTCTGTGGGTTTGTTCTGAGGACAGTCCTCAGGGAGGTGGGTTACAAATTACCAGGTCAATTCAGAGACATAGAAACAGACATTTTTTTTTTTCTCACAGTGAAAAAAATGAACACAAACACCAAATCAAGCAGTATAAGTAAAAGATAAATGCGAATAATGAAGAGTTAAATAGGATAAATGTTACAGATTCTCTACAAATGATGTTGAAAAGGGAAAAATATTTTTAAACTACACATTCTGTAACAGAGCAAATACCGGTGCAATAGAAAAGGCAATGTGATCATCTTCATTTGAACCTTTTTCACATGAATATGCCCTACAAACTATTGAGAATGAATGTTTTTTACTCTAGAATAAAAATTTCCACTGACTTGTGAAGCAAAAATGTGTTCAAAGCAGACTTTAATGGAACATTCTCCTGGTCTGCCATGACTGTGGCTGTGGGGTACCCTGTAATTCTTCCTTTTTCCAAAAGCACGATCAAAAACTCCACATTTTAGGGCACTCAAAAGGTTTTGAGCAGACAAAAAGGCATCAAATTCCAGTAATAAATAAGCATTTACTTTTTAGCACTAGATCTTGTGTCTACACCAGTATTTATTCCAGTATTTGTAGCTGTATAGTTATAAATCAAATCACTTGGAATGTAATTATTTGAAATAAAAATGTAGTAGACAAAGAATATTATATTAAAGTGGAGGTTCACTGAGAAATGCATAATCCTTGATTTTTTTTAAATAAGATTGGTCACGCCGAGTTTCACATGCATGCTGAACATGAAAATAGTATTCTACTCTATTTCCTGCATTACTCGCCAAAATAAAATAAACTGGGAAAGCTTGGATCAGAAAAAGCCACACAGATCTATGTCACAATGTAAACTTTGCATTCATGGACTCATCGATCTTAGCTTGCAACCATGAAAGACTGTTAATCTTGCTGCAAGAAGAGAGCAGAAGCTAACCATTAGCATTAGCAACTCCACAACATGGCGGCACACATTCATGCTTGTGATATTTGTGGAGACAAAACATCAACGTTGCATTTTGCCTAGGAAAAAATAGCGAATTGAGGCAGCACAAGAGTTACATTGCTGTTAGCCAATTAGAGGTGAGATAATTGCATATCATGAATATTAATGAGTAAGATACCAAATCGTGCTGTTTCCATCTCCCAATCCTCAAGCTAACTTCTACTTCCGGAAACAGGAGCACCAGAACTTAGCAACTGAAAACTACTGTACAAGGCATTCATTCATATTAAAGACCTCAGCAGATTTATTGAAATAACGAGTGTGTGCCCTCTGTGGAACCAAGACATGGTGTAGTTTCCAGAGTGTTTAGCTAGAATTTTGCAATGGCAATTAAAAAAAATGATTTCAAAATAATACAAAATTCAAATATTTTTCTTAGTGACAGTTTGTGTGCATTTCTTTATAGTAATCTGTGATTTTCTTATCGCTCCGTCTTCTCTCAGCTCAAAGTTATTTACAGCTGCACTGATTTTGCTTCATTTGGGTTTCTTCCAACTATCATAGCTTATGCATTTTCTCAAAGCCTCCCAGCCTAATACAAAAAAAAATGTATGCATGCACAGATGGATTCACACAAGATGCATGACCTCACAGAAAGAAATTATAACTATATTAGGTGGCGGTCTGCCTCTGAGCAACACAATAATGTATAATTTCAGAAGGAGGCCAGGAGGTCCCTCTGGAAAACCACCGTGATTCATCTCTGACAGAGACATCACTTCCACTCTGGGCCAAGGGGATAAGACATGTTAGCTGTCTCGGCCCAATCCTCAGCCCCTCAAAGTAAAGCTACCGTGATGAATCAAAGACACTTTGAATGTGCTGACCCAACATAGCCCCTGTGTTTGCTGTGGGTTTCGATTCATGTTGCATTTTATCTGTAGGACAAAGGAGCGTCTAGCATTTGTGCAAACCTCCAAACATGCCAGGGACATATGCAAATGGGTTAGGAATCTGGCTAAGTGATGCACTGATGAGTAAACAAAGCTGTCTGCACCCACTCATTCCACTCATGTTGACATTTTTATGGTGTTTCAACAACATATCATGTACTCTGGCTTCTACAGTGACACCACTACAACTGGACCAAGCATAGTGTTGCTGCTGTATCTATTTGCAAGGATACTTTTCCTTGTATTGCTTGTTTTGCCACTATTATTTCTTAAATGATCACATTTGACATTGGGAAATAATTTGTGAAGAGCTCAGCTCTTTGAGAGGAGCTCAAATTAGAGTTGCTGCTCCTCTGCATCAAAAGCAGCAAGTTAAGGTGGTATAGGCATCTGATGAAGATGCCTTCTGGACTTCGGACTTTCAGAACTGGCCTGAGAAAGACTTGAGGTCCCTCAGTGGCCTGGTGGAGGAAGCTGAAGACCTCTGCTTAAGAGGGGATGGATGAGTGGACATTGGAAAAACAATGTCATACTACCATCATGGTGCAAGTCTAAACTACGCTCAATCACCTGAACGAGAGCAGGCTAAACAGTTTCATCCCATGAATCTGATCTTCTTTGCAGAGGAATCTCCTTTTAAAAAGTAATGCATCTTAATGAATAACACATTGACCAAGACTTTTCTGCCTCACTGCTTTTCCTACAATTATCTACTGCAGCGTCTGGAAGTCTTCAGTGGAGGAGTTTAAATATCTCGGGGTCTTAATCATGAATGATGGATTGATGGAACGGGAAATCGATTGGCGGATTGGTTCTGCATCTGCAGTGGGTTTGTACCAGTCTGTCGTGGTGAAGAGAGAAGGTGAAGCTCTCGATTTACGAGTCAATCTATGTTCCAACCCTCATCTATGGTCACGAGCTTTGGGTAGTGTTACATCCCAGGCTGTCTAGGGGGCCTGGGGTAACAAAGAGGGACACATGCTCTGGTGTTTAAAATGAATGTAACAAATTTATTTACATTAAATAGTAAATAAAGACAAACACAAATCAACAAAAGGGACAAATCGGCAGCAACTCAACATGTAACAACACGAATGTCTCTAATTAACCAAATTAAAACAAACTAGTTAAAAGACCATCACTCAACTTCCTCTAACGAGTGATGTCTTTTTAAAACAAACCGAATGTAAAGCTCTCTTTACTTAAAATGCGAAGTGGTTAAAACAGAGACTAACACAGCACCCAGAATTCACACAAAAGTTGTTATCAAACTGAAATTTAACAAAACAAAGGCTGCCAAGGAGACAACAGACCAGCGAGTGCTCTCTATGGTCTGCCGCTCCCTGAATCTAAGGGCTGACTGGCTTTTATGCAGTGGTTTGGCTGATTGCAATCTGGGACAGCTGGCAGAGTCCAAATGGAGCTGATCAGGGTAAAGAGGAGCCAGGTGCTGCCTCTCCTCTCACATGGCGAAACAAGAGGAGAATTAAAACACAAAGAGCCACAAACGTCTCAGGGACGTAACACTTCCCCTCTAAAAAAATTTAAAGTCCTAGACTTTAATTACAAATCCCCACCCTTATTTCTAAAACCAACTGTCCCAACCAGTACAAACCGCTCATTCTGAAATCCCAAGTGGAACGGTGTGAAGCGGGGGAGGTGACAATCAGCATCGGATGTGGACGTGGCCAGTTCCAGAAGTCTTGCGTCGTCGATCGAAACACAGCTCACACACACACAGTCTAGTTCCAACATCGTATAGATGCTCACAGAAAATGACAGCTACCACTGTCAGGATGCACCGTCCTTCTCATGCAGGAAACCCATCTCCAAACTCAAAAGGTTCCAAAAGCACACAAGGTCCACAGCGTGGGAAAGGGACTTCTGACCTCCTCCATTCAGTGGGGTGAAGCAGTCCTCCACAGCAGGGGTATACCATCCGTGGAAAGGACAGGTGGAGGGACCAATGAAGCAACACCATTTAGCTGCTGGGCTAACATCGCCAGAAGATGTCGAACACAAAGCGGGGTCCACTCACCCGCAGACAATCAGTCTTCATCCCATCCCCAGCCAAAATGTCACCTCCCACATTCCACACCCACAAGCACCAATAGGAGGTCAGAAGGAGACAGCTGTGAACAAAGCAAAAACAAAGTTAACAATGAAAAAATATATAGCACCAACGAACATGCATCCCCATGGCTATAGGATCAAATATCCCGGACGAGCCCCCATTTGTTACATCCCAGGCTGTCTAGGGGGCCTGGGGCAACAAAGAGGAGACATGTTCAGATGTTAAGAATGATAAGATGTTTATTTTACAAAAGGAAATGAAGGCAAACACAAACTAAACCGGCAGGTAAACAGAATTAACAAAAAGGTCTCATAATCCGAAAACAGCAAACCGAACCAAACCGAGGTGATGTCTTAGTTGGTCTCCTGCAGACTCACACCAAATACATCACATAACTGTCACTCGAATGAATAGTTGTCGAATCTTATCTTAAACGGTTATCCGAATGAATACTGAAACGTTTGCTTAACACAACATGAGACCAAACTGAAGAAGTTACACAAAACACAGAAAATAACCACCGCCGGGGAGACAACAGACCATCAAGTGCTCTCTCTGGTCTGCCGCTCCCTGAATCTAAGGGCTGACTGGCTTTTATGCAGTGGTTTGGCTGATTGCAATCTGGGACAGCTGGCAGAGTCCAAATGGAGCTGATCAGGGTAAAGAGGAGCCAGGTGCTGCCTCTCCTCTCACATGGCGAAACAAGAGGAGAATTAAAACACAAAGAGCCACAAACGTCTCAGGGACGTAACAGTAGTTATTGTAAGAATGAGATTACAGATACAAGTGGCAGAAACAAGTTTTTCTCTGGGCTCTGCCTTAGAGATAGGGTGAGAAGCTCGGTCATCCAGAAGGGGCTCAGAGTAGATCTGCTGGTCCTCCACATCAAGAGGAGCCAGTTGAGGTGGCTCGGGTATCTAGTTAGGATGCCTCCCTGGTGAGGTTTTCTGGGCACGTCCAACCAGGAGGAGACCTAAATAAAGACCCAGGATACGATGGAGCGACTATGCTTCTCAGTTGACCTGGGAATGCCTTGGGATTCCCCTGGAGGAGCTGGCCCAAGTGGCTTGTGAGAGGGAAGTCTGGGCCTCTCTGCTTAGGCTGCTGCCCCGGTGACTCGACCGCGGGACAAGCGGATGAAAATGAACGGATGGAGGAATGGATGTCGGAGTTTTATTAGAGCATCTGAATTAATAAAAATGAACTGTGCTGTACGTCCTCCTGTTTCATGGCTTCAGCTCCAGCTGCACCATAACACAACCAGTGGTCAGAGAAAAGATGGAAGGTGTAGAATGTGTCCCCAGCTGTGGTGACAGATGACCTGTTTCTAGAGTTGATAACAGCGTTGCTTGTCCCTGTAAGTGCAAAAAAAGCCTTGCTTGAGAGAGCCCAGATGGCCCTTTTCCATTACATGTTGGAGAATTACATGGCTGGACTCTCCTCAGGTTTTTATGATTTTCCATTTTAGGTAGGAACACTTATCATACTGTTTTTGATACCACTTCAACCAAGATCTCAAGTGGAACAAGTTAATAAACAGGTTCAGACTATTGGTTGGTCAGAGACGATCGTCACTTGTGGGACTTAGACCAACGTCTTTTTAGCACGGCTGTTCTGCACACAATAACACACTTTATTGTTCTGGGGACATAACCATTTTCTCCCCAAACCAAGACACATCATTTTTATCTATCCGAAAAAAGAAAAGAAAAATGTGCAAAGCTAAGAAACAGAACGTGCCATCTGTGTGCACAGATTTGATACCCATGAGTATGAATTATGACTCATAGAGTTTGTTAGCCAACAGTATGGATTTGCACATGGCTTTTTCCTGCTCTGCTGGTCAAGGTTTAGCTTTGAGGTGCCGCATTGTTCTGTTTATTCCATAAAGATGCCAAACACGTGTTCTTAGAATTAGTCAGACGGTACTTGCAACGGCCACTCTAAAAACACACAAAGATGTTGTTTGTGTGCTTCAACTGGTTCTGTTTATTAAAAGGATGCTGGCTGAAGAGAAAAACAAAGCTAAATAAACCAAGATTAACACAGCTTTGAGTCATCAAATGGCACAATCATACGTACGATTTTCATCTGATGAGCTTTTTACTGTGTTGTTGCAAAACTGAACAACATGGTACCATAACCTTCTGATGACAAAAATTATTAAACTATTTTGGTTTTTCTTTCACTACGACTAGGGCTGGCCGATATATTGAGGAGTTCACCTCGATAACGATAAATGCATGATAACTACATGCATGCACACACACACAAGTTGTCCACTAGATGGGGCTGTCACGCATATTAGGTTGATTCACGTTGTCATGTGACTAGAGGTGGTGCAGCTTCTTAAAGGGACATGAACGTCATTAACCTACACACATCTTTTTTTATTACCAAATTTATTGACATGGGAAAAACGATATCGATAAGAGTCAGAAATTTTGATAACGATACATTTTTGATTTATTGCCCAGCCCTAACTATGACCAATGACTAAAACATCCTCAATTCTTTAAATTACATTCAGCACATTTCTCTTGATGTATAATTTAATTAGTTAGGTGATGGGACGTACAGATTACTGTATTGGGTATCTTGTCTACCCAAGAGGGCGATGGTGGCATTCGGAAGGTTGCAAGTTCGCACCCTGCTCAATCTGTTGCTGTTGTTGTGTCCTTGGGCAAAATATTTAACCCACCTTGCCTGCTGGTGGTGGTCGACAGGACCGGTGGTGCCAGTGTACGGCAGCCTCGTCTCCATCAGCGTGCCCCAGGGCAGCTGTAGCTATGATGTAGCTCGTCACCACCAGGGTGTGAATGGGTGAATGACTGATTGTGTTGTAAAGTGCCTTGGGTGGTTCTAGGACTCTAGAAGGTGCTATATCAAATACAGACCATTTACCATTTGTCTGAATTGTACTGGTGAAGGTAAGATTATGGATTTAAAGCTAAAAAGGCTATAAATGTAATTGAAAAGAAACAAGCACTTGCCTGCTTCTGAACAGAATGAGATAGCTGATGGTAAATAATGACTTAAAGAAAAAAGGCCTGACAGAGGATAAAAGAGGGAATTCACAGCTTTGAACAGTGTTCTGACTTAAGATAAGACGAACTTATTGAAAACCATAAAATGTATTTATTGTCCGCTTTAGGCCATTTCTTGTGTATTTAGAGAATGTTAGCTAATAAACTCAATAATAAATGTTGATTTGAACGAGGAGGCAATATAGTAAATTGTGAGAAATGGAAAACACAATAAAAGGATGTGATTCTGAAAAACTAAAATACACAAAGTCAAGATGCATGACTGACAGATCTATTCCTGCATCACCTGGCAGCATCATCAGTGTGACGCAAATGTAAAGATGCACTTCAGACGCAGAACGAGATATTGGCAGAAGGTTGATGACATTTGGGGATGAAACTGTAATTCAACAGATGCTAACAAAGACGTGACATATTACGCTGAGAGCAGAGGAAACTGGGCTTTGACATGCGGTGTGTGGGCGGAAATAGCCCGTTAATGAACAGACAGCAGAATGAAGAAAAAGAGGGGGAAAAACTGAAGACGGCAGAGAAGATACACGAAGCGTGCTGTGAGGTAAAATATTGCTATTGTTAGGCCGTGCTGAGGGAAAAGTGCTGCGATGCAGAAAGAGTGGAAAGTCTTGACAGCTTTCCGGTGGCAGTCTGACGGCTGAGCAGGGAGGTTGGAAGGAAAGTGCAGCAGAGGGCTGCTGTCAGGCCACACCAGAGCTCCGTTTAACAAGGTCCAGAGATGAGCTGCACCACAACACATTGCAGGGGAATGAGGGGAGGCTGTGTGGGGATGTAGGGAGGGATGAGTAAAGCTCATGAATTTTTCCGCACACTCGCTACCTGTCATGCCTGCAACCCTGGATTCCTTACATGTATATGGGAGTAGAAATTGGAAATCTTCAGTCAGGACAGGAGTTGAAGAGGATTCGGAGATTTGGAGGGTGGCTGCCATTATGTGATGATGCCAGGCATGCTTGTGACACCCCGACACCTTTATCTCTGCGTGAAGGATGCAGCAGCGGGAGATAACCTTCATTTTTCACTCAGCGGTGTATAATGCCAGCAGGGATCCGTCACGTATGGTTATTCAGCTCATTTCAGTTAGCGTTTAGGAAGCTCGTTTGAACCATGACAGAGGACAAGCAGAAATAATTAATGTGAGCAAATGTGGTGTTTGACTTTTTTTCCAAACATGGATGCCTTCAGGGTAAACACAAGAATCTTTACAAGCCTTCCTTCGAGTGCCACTTTGCATTTTGTAGAGCTTCACTTCATGCTGCTCTTAGAAATTAAAAGTGTGGCCTTAGCCAACTGGTGGTGGAACAATTTGCATTTATAACTTTCCAGTTTTCATCGTTTATGCTTTGGCTCAAAAAGCAGCTTCTGAACGTAAAGTTGGAGCCATGACACAAACTAATACATATGTAACGTCACCAATTAGAGTGGTGTCAAATGTTGCTTCTCACGTTTCCTAACTAGAAACCCAAGATGGGTCTCCTCTAGGGATGTGTATCGGTAAAATTCTGGCGGTACGATACGTATTACGATACGATATATTGCGATACAATCAGCCAGACAATATTAGCGATTTTTTAGACTGAATTTGTTGTAGGAAAATTCAACAAACAGTCCAGACTGATACGTAACATGTTTAACATGAGGTATCTGAACCATAATAGAGGGATTTACATTTCAATGGTGGAAACAAAACTCAATGATCTTTAAGTAAAAAATAAAAGGAGTAATTAACATCGGCATTATCAGAAGTCATTTCAAAATAAACAAAAAAGGCAGTCTCTAACTAGCAACACTGCTGCCAACTAGCGGTCGGCGTTTGAATTGCACCAAATAAAAAGAAATACACAAATGTTTGCATGTAAATTCTTCCAATAATTTGATACACGGCTTTTGAATATCGATATATCGCAGGAAAAAATATCTCGATATATTGCCATATCGATATTTTCTTACATCCCTAGTCTCCTCTTCAGCACATATATGAGTTATGTTGTTTGTGTCCTTTTTAGTTTACTTTTAGGAAACAACAAGATATTTTTTATGCATCAAGCCTTTTATGGAATTCCAACCAAAATGTTTTACTTTTCTGAGCTTGTCCTCTTCCACTCATTTGGTATGAGCGTGTCCCAGTGTTATTTAAGTATCTAGTTATTTAAAATAAGATATTTCTTTTTAAAAAATAATTTAAAAATCACACTTCGGTAATTATGGCACAAGGCCAGTAATTAAAATAATAAAGTCAGTAGGAATATATTTCTAAGGTCATAGATCCATTGAGGGCATCTTTTACTTTGCCGGTGGAGCCAAAGGGCCTTTTGTTGAAATATGCTAATTTAATGAATTTTTTAGTCTGCGAGGCTAATTTCAGCTTTTTTTTCTCTGTGTAAAAGGCCGGTATTAGTGTGACTTTGACTATCAAAACCTAATCCTCTGGAAATTTACCCTACACAATATTAAGAATTTATTTTCAGGAAAATGAAATTCTAAAACATATGAGAAAAACCTCATATACATGGAAAACGACACCTGATTTATACCCCGACTTGATTAATCCAGTTTCTTGGCCTTCGACTCCCACCAGCAGGTTCAACATCAACCTCAAGAACGTTGAACACCATTAGTTATGTCTGCTTTATTACATCAAGCTAATTTCATTACAAAAATTAACAGCTGTGAGGACCCCTGCAGCTTTGGACCCAAATAACATCACACCTAAAATGTGCTTTAAATGATTATCGCAAAGTGGATTAGCTCTTCGTTTGTAACATGCTACATCTCATACTCCTTACAGAATGTCATGAAGTTGCTTTGCTTTTTAATAACGTGACACTGATTCAAGATGGTCCAGTGCTGCTCATCTGGTGAAAGGCTGCCTTCTTTATGCTGTTTTCCATTTCATTCAGATGTCAGAACTTGGTTCTGGGAATTACATCAGACCCAACTTAGCTGTGATCCAGTTGCTGGTCAAACATTCGTGGCATTTGCTTAGTAGTGTCCCCAATGACCGGGCTTGCTTCCATCAGCAAAACAAGACAACAAAGTATTTACCTGCATCTGATGCATTCAAACTTGGCTGCAACATGTTTGTTAATGGTGGTTGGACAGCACCGTTTCTGGCTTTTTGAGTCCGTGTTGTATATTGCAAAGTCTTGGCGAAGTTGATTTTCTGAGTTGGAGCTTGAAAATGTCTAGACTAAAAGTTATGTGATTTTGGCTCGTTAGGACATTGCTTACTAATTTCCTGATGTCTTTTTTGTGTCTCTGTAGGGGGGCGACTCCTGTTCCTGGTGATGTGGTTGAACCTGTTGCCTCGAACTGACAGCTGTCCTGCCAAGTGCGTGTGCTTCAGTGAGCCCAGGCGCACTGTGGCATGCCAACAACAAGGACTGTTTTCCATCCCTACTGAGATCCCTTTTCGGAGCCAACGGATATTTCTCCAGAGTAACAAGCTGACGGTGGTCGGGTCCACCAGCTTCAGCTCTTGCCACAATCTTACCGTTCTCTGGCTCTACTCTAACAACATAAGCCACATTGAAGCCGGAGCCTTTGATGGCTTGGGAAAACTGGAGGAATTGGACATTGGAGACAACAGCAACCTCCGCACCATTAGTCCAACAGCCTTCCGGGGCCTAACAAAGCTACATACCCTCCACCTGCACAGGTGTGGCCTATCAGAGCTGCCTGTTGGGGTATTCAGAGGAATGTTTTCTCTACAGTACCTTTACTTGCAGGACAATAACATTCTAACGCTACATAATGGCACGTTTCTGGACCTGGCGAACCTCACCTATCTCTACCTGCACAATAACAAGATCAAGGTAGTAACAGACAACATGTTTCGAGGCTTAATCAATCTGGACCGACTGCTGCTGCACCAGAATCGAATTATTTACGTCGAACCCGAAGCATTTACTAGTCTTGGTGGACTGAAATCCTTGTTCCTGTTCTTCAACAACCTTACAGTTTTGACTGGGGAGACGATGAACCCACTAGTCTCCCTCCAGTATTTGCGTTTGAATGGGAATCAGTGGATCTGTGATTGCCGTGCAAGAACCTTATGGGAGTGGTTCAAACGTTTCAAAGGTTCCAGCTCTGAGTTGGAGTGCAGCGTCCCAGAGTTCTTGGCTGGAAAGGACCTGAAACGGCTGAAGAGTGAGGACTTGGAAGGATGTGTGGAAACATCACAACTTCAGACCAGTCTCTTCAGCTCCAAATCACAGTCTGGGAAGTTCCTGTCTACGGAAATCCCTCTGGGAAACAACATTCCTTGGTGTTGTCTTGGGGATAATGACAAGTCCTCTATCCTTTCTGGGAAAAGTCGCCAAATCACTAACAATCCTCTTAAAGAAAAAGAGAACATGTCCAAGACTAAATTCAAACAGCAGGAAAGAACAAAAAATGAAACCCAGATCAAGCAGAATGACGGACCGCTGGGAACCTTGTCCAATAACCTGGACAAGACTTTGGGAAACCTAAAGCCGGACTTTATAGATAATCCTGAATCATCTACAGCCTCAAACAAAAAGAAAAAGAAGTGTTCCAAAAAGCCCAAATCAGACACCCAATGCATCAAAGGCCACGGCTCTACTTTGCAAATGCTGCACTTTCTCATCATTCCCATGACCTGGATATCTCTAGTCATGTCCTAGGACTCCTGACAACACTCTGCACAAAGGACTCAAGAATGTTGATGCTAATGACAATGAGACTGAAGATCCAGTGACATCTACAACAGGCAGTGACTGAGAAGCGAGGAATCACGTTGACCCAACATTGCTGGAGACAAACAATGAAAACGTGAGAGTACAATAAACAAAATGGATGCCTTTTACAGAACTCTACAGATCTGATGTAAATAATGAATCGGTGCCCAAAATTGTTTGTTCTCAATGTACTCAACTGTACTGTGTCTAAGCTACACTTAGGAGACGACTCCTTTTTTCCCCGTGGAAAGCTTTTACTGCTTAGACGGACCACTGGACGAAAAACAAAAACAAATACCTGAAATGGACAAAAACAAAAAATAAATACAGGAAATGAGACAGAAAAAGACAGAAAGCACACAAAGAATGTTTGGTCTGTTTCATGAAGAAAACAAATCTCCCCTTGTTATTTATTCAAAGTCATGCATTTGTTGGGTACTGTTTATTTTCTTTTTTCTTTCTTTTTTCATGTTTATAAAGGAAATGTTTTACTTCCCCGCATTTTAGTTCTATTTTCATGACAGAGAGGATATATGGGCAGCATTTACAAAAAACAAAAAAGAAAATGCTGTCATTTTGTTCATGGGGATTGCAATGGAACCATAGATATGCATTTTATTTTACTTGTGTACAAGTATGAATATATTATGAATAAAAGTTCTTATTTCATAGATTTTGTCAATTTTTTCTGGTATTTAAGAAAAACAGAACGTACAGACTCAGAGTGTCTTAAAGTAACACCGAGGAGTTTCCTGGTCCCCCAGCTCTTTGCTTCGCCTCCAAAAGATATTAATCTCTTACTTTTACTTCCAGGCTGCGCCAAGATGCCAACAGAAAAGGCAAACATCTTCTTTTTCTTGTGCTTTTTATTGACAATTACATCTACAGCTCATAGCCGTAAAGCACGTATAAGAGCACCCCCTAGAACACCTACCCACTCCACAAAACTCATGCAGTTTTTGGTCAGCAGAGGGCTGCAGAGTGGTGTCAAATATTAAACTGCTTTCAGTTTCAAACCCAGCAATCACTGAGATCAATGTTACATCTCTAACTTAAAAAACTATTTAGTATTACTTGTAACTTCACAGTTGCCGGTCCGGTCTGTTGGGACTTAGATCGTTTTAGATCATGAACACAGCTGATTTGTTTGATTTAGTGATGAACCGCTCCTGTAGACACTAATGAAGGCTGAGGAGACATTTCAGCTGTTAGATTAAGGTGTTAAAAAGACCAACGCACAGCATTGAGATAAGTTTTACTTTCGGTTCCACCAACGAACACTAGGGGATGCTAAAAACAAGCCAAAACTGACTAGTGTCCCTTTAAATTATAGGTGTTGAGTCCTTTTATTTAAAAATTTGAATGTTTGTCCCCCATTTTAAGTTAAAACTAGGAAAAACTTTTATGATCCTGTTTCTTAGAGTAAAAGGTCAACTAAAATATATATTGACTGGACATTTTACTTTGATATTTCTATTATTTGTTCCCATTTTCTGCTTCAGACATCATCTTGTGACTTTGCATCAAAATTTAAACTTCCAAATAAATTTTCATCAAATTGTGATTTATTTAATATCTTGCTAACTAAAATGATAAACAAAAATACAACATTTTCCAAGTAAATTTTAGACTTACTGTAAATTTCTCTTTTTTTAGAAAAAATTGAGGGATTTATCCTAACCTTTTGAAAAAAAAAATCCCAAAACAGGAGTTCTGCAGACACTTCTCTCATTACCTTCTTGTCAGATGTTTAATTGCTTTAATTTTCTGGTAAAATAAGCAAAGGATTAAGAAGATAAATCACCCACTGACTGATATTTCAGCAAACGTTTCATCCCTGTTGTTCAGGTACTTTATTTATCTTTGATCTCATTGGTCAAAAAATCACCTAAAACAGGTCACATTAACAGGCTTCTTTGATCCGCGTGTTACAGCTTGTGTTCTCGACCCGTTAAGCTTTCTGAAACATCAAAACAAATCAGTGATTATATTATAATTTAGAAATTTACAGCAACATCCAGTGTCAGCATCAATCCACTGAGTATATTTAGAAGTTTTAAAATTAGTGCTGCACAAGCAGTACGATTATGCTGAATTAAATGCCCCAGGCACTTTAATAAAATTCAGAATACCATTAGAGCAAGTTTTATATATTACAAACCGAGCTGCGTCTTTTCTGAGAGTGTAAGAAAATCACATAAAAGTGTTACTTTTTTAAATGACACCTCACATTACAGCACTTCCTTTCAGAGCCGCAGAACCCCTCCGGGCATTATTTAAAAAAAAAGAAACCAGTGACACGTTCTTTAGATTTCAAATCCAGTCTGAAATATTTGAGCACAAATGAATGTTTGGAGATGTCTCTATAATCATACAGCTCTGCTGGAGCACGTCGCCTGAAAAGGATCCACTCTGAGGTGTCCACAAGCCAAGATAATGAAGAGTTATGATCTACCCCAAATTATGGTGAGGTCTTGTCAACATCTCTCGGTTCATCAAGCTGAAAGAGAACGCATTAGCAGGCAGGGTCTCTACGAACGCCTGGAGCTTTCTGATGTTGTCAATTAACCAGGGAAAGTTGCAGGACTGAAGGGGACCTGAGAAAATTCATCTGGAGGAGAAGAAAATCAACACAATCCTCTACTTGTGCTTATGCGCACGCTGCAGGCTTAAAAGATGCCAGGCGCTTAATTGTGGATGACTCATTCAGACCTCCTCTGTGGATTTGCTCAGGCTGCAATAAAACAATCCCTATCTGAATCCTGTTCCCACAGTATGTTAAAACAACTGTCATGTGCACCACGACGTGCTAAATGCTACGCAAAGCACACGTGGATTAATTTCATTAAACAGCACTAATATAGATTAAATAACTTCTATTTTCATCCTTTGAGCAGATGCATCAACAAATTATTGATGAAACTCCATTAGCACTTTTTTCCTTTAGTTTCATGCTCTTTGCAATCTGTCTTAACGGGAAACTAACTCACCTTTTGCATCCTTTTGTGCTGCCATGTGGGTATAAACACTCTAAACATCAAGAGAACCCACCTATCTATTTTTGTCAGTGTTTGGTTTGAAGAATTATGTGCCCAAAACAAGCCGTTTTAAAAAGTCCTCATTTGTGATGTCACAAATGAGGAAATTAGAATAGAACCACCTCTCCTGTGCAGGAGCTGCAGGTGGAGGAGCAGCGTTTCTACTCTGAGCCCCTCCCGGATATCCAAGCTTCTAAGCTTATAGCAGCCTGAGCGAAGGATGGGTGGGCGTGGCCAGCTCCAGTTTGTTTTCCTAAAGGAACACTTGGCAGTTTTGACTTGTTTTTAGCACCCCCTAGTGTTCGTTAAGTATCTCCTCGCTGTGCGTTCATCTTTTTAACACCTTAATCTAACAGCTGAAATGTCTCCTCAGCCTTCATCAGTGTCTACAGGAGCGGTTCATCACTAAATCAAACAAATCAGCTGTGTTCATGATCTAAAACATGCAGGAAACATGCTGGAAGTCCAGCAGGGAGCGGACCGCCACTCTGAAGTTGCAAGTGTGGTATTCTGGCCATAGAGGGTGGTGGAGGTCTGAGTGACATTGTTAACCCCGTAAAGAATCATTTTAGCACATACTGGCTCAAGAAAATTATTTAAAAATATAAACAAGTTGCTTTAAAGTGACAGAGCCCTGAAATGGCTCATCCTGGAAGGAACTGACCCATAGAACTGTTACAGCTTAAGAAAAAATGATAAATGTTCTACATTTTGGTGATTCAGCTTTTGAGGTACATTCATGCACACCTTATATCAAACAAAGCACACTTTCCAAAGCACACTTCAGAGGTCTGACTTATTTTCATGTACTTGAACATATTTTAATCGGGAGATTTTATATTTACAAGTTTCAGATTCTCACCTCATTTTTCATAAAATTTACTGCAAATCATTTAAGGGCACTACGTAAAAAAGTACAGGTTCAGTTAAAGTACTTTCAAAAAGTGTTTCTTTGTGTTTTGATTCCAAAGCCAGAGCTTTTGTATTATCTTGAGAAGTTGCTGGGTAATAAATCTTTGAACTTTCAGAGGCTCGCTCAAGGTTTTTCTTTGGACATTGGTTGTTTTTTTTCTTCCTTTACAAGCGCGGCGTTAACCAAAAACACATCTCCAAACATCTGAGGAAAACGAACAGGTGGAGGACAAAAGAAAGCCACAAGAAAAATGAAAAGGTAGACCCAAATTACATTTTAAAGCACATGAACATTTTCTAAAAACTGTGTCCTTGAGAAAAAAGAAGAAAGTCCAACAAAGAGCTGACACAGGACCTAAGAGATGCATTATCCTGCTGTTGATCCATCTGTATGCCAAGTTTTTGGCTAATAGTTCTTTGGAAAGGAACTTGTTTGAATAAAACTACTTTTTTATGCCTGTCAGGGTTAGTTATCTTTGGCATTTTTCCTGTATGCAGCTAAAGAAACTGGAATAAATTGTGTCTTTCCTAAAAGTTTCAGCTTCAAAGCACCAGTGCAACGTTTGACACCAAAGTTTGGCTTGGTCCCTTTTTTTTTAAAGTAATTCCTATTTAGTGCAGTTAAAATATAGTTTGCATCAATTTAGGAAAACTAACACAAAAAAGTCAAATAAATGAATCAAATATAAAAAGCAATTAAAAACTTTTCTGCAGCCAAAAGAGCCTGCCAATAAAATCACATATTCACTTCAAGAGCCTGGAAATAACCTGTTAAACAAGAATATGAACAGAATAAATGAAGAACAAACTTCAGCTGAACCAGTAGTGTGATGTTCTGCCTTCGCACACATTAAAGGACCAGACACTTTCTCTGGCAAGAAACCATGGAAAGAAGAAACACAAAAATACAATTTACACCATTTATATTCAGTATACTTCACACCCAGATGCATTTTGAGCAGGTCTCACTTGAATGTCCACCGGGGTGCCCGGAAACCTATTAACTCTGATCTTTTTACAAGTTTGCAGCAGATGCTGTGAGGTCTGATAACCCCGTCTTCCAGGGGCCACAGCTCCGTTTAACTGTGCCGATACAAGCAACCTGACGACCTGAGTCTGCAGGCCTCTTTTGAAAGTTAGGAACTTTTTAATCAGACAGCGCAGCGACTGTGAGCCACCTCTCAGGGGTCACAGACTGTTTCTTGGTGTAAATAAAAATGTTACCCTCCTGGTTCGCTGATTAAAGGAAAACATTCGCTCCTTCTGCAGTGAAAAGTCCAGATGCAGCATGGATTAGCATCCTGGCAGAGAATAAATATTAACTTTAAGTGATGACAGAAATGAGTTGATTCAGGTTTTTCAGCTTTTACAGCTGCCCGTCATTATTTTACTGCAGTGTTGAGGTTTCAGATACTATAGGACTCTCTACAAACCACTGCTATGTTAAACTTGATCCATTTAGGCTCGTGTGCATCAATCAAAGCTCAAAACTAATCAAAATGCTGCAGATGGTAGTTGCAAACTTACTTGTGGTCAAATATGGGTACTGCAGTCCATTTTTTTATATCAAAAATATCACTTTCTCACTCCCGTTCCATGTGTTTCATGGCTGCCAGCTACGGATCAGCACCAGAAGATTCCAGATGACAAGCAAAGACGAGAAGTTGATAAGTAGATAAATACGTTATGTCTGGTGTCAGAACTGTTTTACGGTAGAGGGCACTTCCTACACTTATTACCGTAGTTTGTCTCTGGCATTACAGGAAGTGTGGTTTGCCGTCTTGCATTTAAAGTTCTGAACAACTCATTAAAGGACTTAAAATGCTACAATTGACTCATTATTCACTTCACACTACATTTTGCTGTAATGTAGAGTTGTTGGTCATTGAAAAAGTAGCTTGAGATATTTTTAGAGCTGACTAATTGCTTCTAACTCATCGTTAGCTCAATTTTAGCCTGCTTCACTCAGTATTAGAGTAAAACAAAAAGATGTCGTGACGTCTTAGGGGTACAAGAAATAACTTCTGGGTCGCTCCTGTTTTCTGGCTTCAGGTCTTTAAACGTTGGTGTCGAATTACAGATGCCTGCGCTGCAGCGATAGCTCGCTGCAGATTCTGCAACCTCACACACTAATAGGCTCGACACACGGGAGGTAACAAACGACCGCGATCAGAGAAACTCATCGCTATCGCTTTGATAGCCTGACACACGGGAGGCGACATGCGACAGCAGCAAAAGCCAGCAACACCTCTGTTTAGAATTCAGAGTTGAAAATGTGGTAGATATGAAGCCTCACAAGGGTTTGCTAGAGTTAAGTGAAGTCTTACTTCTGACTTTACTAAATAAACCTACTATATATTAACCTTCCCTCCATGTTTGCCTGGAGTTGTACTGAGAAGCATCCTGTCCGCTCATTGGTCAGTCAATGAAACCTCTGCTGATTGGCCCTTGTCCGAGCGACAGCGATGAAAAGTTGAAATTTGTCAACTTGCTGGGATCGCGTCGCTGGCTCGCCTGTGCATGACACATGCACGAGCGCAATATTTTCACATTTTTTTGCATGTCGTTTAGCAGGAGGGAGACCTGTGATTATCGCATGTCTCATTGAAAATGGAGGAGGGGCGATGACGCCTCCCGTGTGTCGAGCCCATTTGAGTGTAAACTACGTCCCACTTTCATTTCTTTTCGAAAGGAGAAAAACTGACAACCTCCCAGCGAGCTGAGAATGAAGTCTGTTTCAGTATAACCTTCCTTCCAACATGATTGAGACATTAGGCTGTTTTGTGATTATTTTACAAATTGCAACTTTAACAAACATCAGTCTAAAAAACTATTTTTATACTTTTTCCAATAAATGCATGCTCAACCTCTGACCTGCCTCAGTGATTTGGTGTTTGGTGAAAGCTTTTGGCGTTGGAGTGGAGGAGAATTAGGCAGAGGCAGCTAAAATTTTGAAAATGGCATTCCATTAAAAATGAAAGCTTTAAAAAGAGGTCAAACTATCTGTTTTATGTTGATAAAAGTCTCATTCTTGAGACTAATATAAAAGATAACATGCTGCAGCATTTACCATGCTTAAAAGCAGCAAAAACAACATATTCATGCCTGTTTCTGAATGGCTATTTATCCTTTGGAAATGACCTGCCTTCGACTCTAATGCAAATTCTAGCAGACGCTCTACGTCTCCTCTAGAAAACAGCAACCTTTGATCATCAGTAATAAGAGATTTTTTTTCCTCAGCTTTGGTGAATGTGACTGAAATATTTGATTTCATGGCTCGAGGCGAAGGCTTATAAGAGAAAGTTTAGAGCGCTCTCTGCAGAGGTCTTCGACAGAGGGGCTAAAGGAGTTTGCTTTCTGATCTGCATACTAAAAGCTCAAACGCTATCACGCTCGGTTTTGATCAAATCTCTCACCAATTCCCCACCTATATCACCGTCTTTCTCTGTTCATATTTGTCATTCTCCACTTGAATTTACCTTTTTTACTTCATGAATAGAAATCCTCTCTAGGGTGAATCTAAAGATAATAAAAAAGTTTTAGATGTTTGAAGAACAAAAAAAGAAATTTTGTAAACAGAGCTTTGAAAGTTAACAAAATGCAAAACATGAATAAAGATGAGTTTTCTCTTTATGCAAATTAGGCTGCAGTTATTTAACACGTTTTTTCACTTTTATTTTATGTTTTACAAAAGGTGAGCAAATAATGTGATGCAACTTGCAAAATGAATGAATTATGTTAATCATTTGCATGCATTTTGCAAATTCCTGCATACAGTACAAATAAACATTTAGTTTTATTTTCTCTTATCTACTTATTTATTATTAAAGATTTTTAATTTTGGCAGAAAACTATGTGTATTGCGCTGTGTCGGAGCATTTTTGAATGTGGGCATGAGATAAATACGGCTAGCATGCACTTTAGCAAAATATGCTACATATGAAACAGTTAGTTACATTTAGCATTTATTGTACTTTTAAATGGTATAAATTCCAATATTGCCTTTTCTACATTCATAAAATATAATACCAAGTTTTTACAAAATTAATTTCATGTTTGCTAAAATTTACACATTACCAATGTAATAGTCCACCATTGGTTTTCCATACTGGTTTTGCAGCCATTATGCACATTTTTACAGGCGCTTTTCTGTCACATTTGGCATCAAGATGCGCGTTTTGGCAGGCATTCCGCATGCTTTTTTGTCACCATTGGCTTGCCATAGCCCGCACGCACTTGCACACACACACCAGTTGTAAACTCAATTTGACCTCTACATTAATTCAATTCAGTTTATCTATATAGCACAGTCTCAGGGCACTTCACTAAGTAAAACATTCCAATTGAGTTCAGTTCATTATAGTTAAAATGTTTCCTATACAAGAAACCAAGCAGATTGCACTCAGTCACTGATTATTAAATTATTTCTGCTGTAAAAAAAAAAACTGAAAAATTCCACACTTTGGAGGAAATTACACGCAGCTCAGTGACATGTTTAAATCCATACATTATTCCTGAATTGGTTCTGGTTATTCTGCTGCAGGAGACCTGCTTAAGTGGTCTCATGAGCCAGCTTGAGAACTGTCAGTGTGTTGGTGTTGGCCCCCAGAGCGCACTCCAAAGGTCACATCAGCAGGACCTTCTTTCTGATCCTCTTTTAAATGATGAGGATCACGCTTCTATTTTTACCAGTGCTGCTATAATAGCTTGAAATGCAGCTAAGGAATAATCTCAGAGTTTTTTTAACTGGGGTGGACTAAAACAGAAGCGTTCGCTGTAACAGGAAAGGTCACATTCATCGACCACCAGATTTCTGCTCCAATAAAAACAAAGACAAATGTGGACTGCATTGAATTTATCAAAAAAAACAAAAGGTCTTCATTTAGGATTGAGAGAGTGAGACTGTTTCAGCAGCCCAAGGCTGGTTCTCAATATGCGTACTCGTCTGAACGTGTGTACTCAGTAAACGTCATCAACGCTGGCCTCTTCCAATCCTAAGTACGCATCATGGCGAGTTTGCTCAAAGATCCCGGATGTGTTCTTGCTCCGCCCATTTTATCGAGGATGCATCAATGCATCCTTCTGCAGACTTGGGCCGGCAAGGTTTCCCATAATGCATTGCATCGCAAACCATTATACACCAAACGGATAAAGGCAGAGGAGAAAGCTAATACATGTAGTGTTTTTATATCAAAAATACAAATAATTTAGTCTAAATAAATGAATATGTTTTTTTCTTATTGTAGGTAATTGTGCGTAACCTGTAAAAATTGCTGAGTGTGTTTGTTTTTTCTGACTCTTCACGATACCTCAAAATGCTAATTAGCTAACCCACTATCAAAATAAAATCATCGTTGCCTTACCCCTACTTTACACTGGAAGCATCAGCAGCGCGGAACGTTGCTGCTTCAAATAGAATCCATTATAGTCTGTGGGGGATGATTCAAACCAGTTGCAACGCAGCAATTTCCAGACGTGTCCCAGAAGCGGCACGCCACGTAGCTAAAGATAGGATCGGGTTCTATTTTTGCCGCGAGCCGCTTCTAGGATGCATCAATTTCCGGAGTTAACATAGGGCTAGACAGGAAATCACATGCGGTTTAGTGTAAAACTAATTTTCAAAATAAAAGTCTATTGCAGAGATACACTTTCATATCTATGTAGATTGCATTAAATGCGTGTGACCTAATGGCTTTTTTACTCCCTGCATCGTTCAAAAAGTGCAGCGGTGTGTTTATCAAGGGAATTAATCCTGGCAGTGGAGAGGAACATTATATATGACATCAAACGTGATTTCCTTCTTTTTGGTTTAATGGCGGATGGCAGAAACAAACCTCTTAAGTCCCGAGGGATCTTGTGATCTCGCGAGTCCAGCGAGGAGCACGACGGAGAAGCCACACTTTGCGGCTGAGATTGTCCCGGTGAGTACTGGCATGCGGCAAAACTCGCGAGCAAACCGTTCTGCTGCCGTTCCGCGATGCTGATGCTTCCAGTGTGAAGTAGGGGTTAAATAGCTCTGTTTTATGAAAAAGAATCTTTCTTCACAGCAGGAAATGCTGGTGTTTTATCAAGTTTCATAAAACGTGGACCAAATAATATACAAATAAAATGTATTCATTGTTATTTTGTTATTTAAGGGACAAACTAGACTTTTATTTTGTATTTCAGGTAGTTTTTTTAATCGTAGCAAAAAGCAGCACTTGTTGCCATGACGTAAGGGTTCTGTTCCAAATGCTGTCCTCGTCCTCCCATAATCGGTAGAACGGACGTTTTGCTGTACCTGCCAAGAAAGTACTTCACAAGTACACAAGAACATACTAGCATACTTAGGTATTGAGATGCGGCCCATACTGATTGACACAAAGCCTTTACTCCAGTGTATGTTCATGAGTCTAATCAATATTAAACTGATTGACTTTCCTATTAGGATAGAGGTGATCTGTATAATTAACACGCTGATAATCTTTTGAACCATTTGTGTGGGCTGAGCTGCTCGTTATTTCCCCAGACATGCCTGGATTTAGGAATTTAGAGTGGCAATTTGTTTCCAATCCTAAGTCAGAAAAATGAGTGCTGCGTTTCTGTTCATACCGGGGCATGAGCTGAGGGACATCCAGTCCCCACCAAAGCTGCAGCTACAGGCTGCAGAGCCTGTGCAGTAGATTAGGCCGACAGCCAATAGGATTTGGTCCTACACACCTCATGAAAGCGCTGTGTAAATGGGTCCATCTAATGATCCAACTTAATATGATTAAACAGAATGAAGCCCCACACACACACACACACACACACACACACATGCAGAGTACTTTTCAGGGCCTTTCATAAAACCCATTTCTGTGCCAGTTCATGTGGAGATCTGTGCTGATGTGTGGTTGTCATTACAAGGCTAACAGCACACATAGAGTTCAGTAATCTGCTCCAAACCAAATGTCCACAGTCTGACAGCAGAACACACACACACACACACACACACACACACACACACACACACACACACACACACACACACACACACACACACACAGCAGCACTTTAGGTGGTTAATCCACCAAGGAGTAAAACACAAGTACAAGCTACTCGGAATGATTGCAGAGTAATATTCTGTAAACATGTGCTTTTATCTCCTTTTTTGCCTTCGATCATTTTGGTTTTATTGTTGGGAGATTTTGTGCAAAGACTGGTCAGAGGGATAATCTGCAAGTGCCTGATATCTGTGATTTACACCCAGCTGTTGAGTACAACATCAAAGGCATGAAATCTAAATGGTTTTTTCAGTGGTTTATGATGCCATGACAGTTGGCTGCTAAGTGTGCAGTAGATGGAAGCAATTGGAAAGATCACTTTTTTCCACGTATAAGCTCAGCAAACAAACGGCGTGTTAAAAGACTCTCAATGGCCTCTAAAGCACAAAGGTTTTGTTGCACTTAAAAGAACGAGCGTAGCTGCTTCCCTCTGTTAAAAAACACTTAATATTTGACTGTTTTATGTGTGCCGGGCAAGAAGCAGAAGCTGCAAGATCACATAGAATAATTAAGCACAACTTTTCCTGTTTATTTGTCTTTGTGCTGTTAATAAACCCGGCATAAGAGACTCATGGGTAACTATACTGTTTATTCACAACAATTTAATGGATTCTTCTAAAAAAGATTAAATGTTAAAATAAAATATTCTGGGTTACTGATCTGACCTTTTAAAGGAGAGTTGTTTATTTCTGAAAGAGAAAAGAATGTTCTGCATGATCTTGCACCATCCTGGTGTATCTTGAGGGGAAAATATGATGTGCAAAACCTTAAGTGATTCACTCTCAAGCCTGGTTTATACTTCTCTGTCAGCTCGGGTGCAGAGACATGCACACACATGGACGGAGATGTTGTCCTTTCAGAGTTCTACTGGCTGGGAGTGTTGCAAAGCAATTCCCCTCCAGGACAACAGAGGGCGTACTGCTGGGGGATTCTACCAACATTGCAGTCATGTCTCTGGTCCACGATAGTTTATTTACTATCCACCTTATTTCTAGCCTCCAAGATTCTTTGTGTGAAGACATCATATATGTAGACGCCCTGTGGACTGGCGCAACTGGAGCTGCCGTATTCGCCGGCCACCATCTTAGATGGGTCTCCATTCGACCCCAGTGCATTCATTTCTACTGAGGAAGGTGCTTACCCAACTAAAAAACACATTTTACTATGCTTTTTCACAAAATCAGACACATGGTATAGCATGATAATTAAATTATAAATATGATTAAACAAAATGAATTAAAACAAATGAAAATATAAAATCCCATCAAGTAGGCTAGAAAAGTCCCAGAAAAGTCCCACATGATATTTTTTGCGCTGGTTGTTGCAACTGTAGGCTGTAAAAAATAAATAAATAAATACTTGCTCACTCTGCGTTGACTCTAGTTGGGTTTGGAGAGTGAGGGACCCATCCAATATGGTGGCGATGCTGTTACGCTCTCCAGCGCCCAATGGGGCGTCTACGTATTCATGTCGCTAATCCACTTTTTACAGGCTTTCTATATAAATGTTCATATCCTCGTAGTTCTTCTGCAAAACGTTTTTCGATCTGCTCCGTGTCGGTGCTGTTGACAAAGTTAAAGGAAGTGGCTTGCTGACCAATCACAGGTTTGCATCCTCTGTACCTTGCGAGAAATAGTTAAAAAAAACTTGGGTTCGTCTTCGTCACCCTTTGCCCGCTTGTTGCAGATCGCTTGTGTCGACTGGTCATAAAGTTGTGTGTCTCTGCACCTCCACAGACAGAAAGGTATAAGCCAGGTTTTATATGAAAATCGCTCCAAAGCACCAGAAACACACCAGGTGAGTTTCAAAAAAATCTTATAGAGCTCTGTTGTGCAGAAAATCCTGCATGTTCGAGTAAGTGGTGACCCTAAAATGCATCTGCTAGCCTAGTGAACTAGACCAATTTCTTGCCTTGCAGAGTTTGGTCTAGGCACGCTTCATTGGAACCCTCACAGCCCGATCCCCTGCTGTGGCTGTCCAATCACAGCTCGCTATAGTTTTGGTTGGGCCAATCACAGCGCTCTATATTGTGGGTCAATCACAGAGCGGGAGTAGCCGATGACGTCAGCGCTGCGGCCGCGAACCCAAGCAACATGGCAGCAGCGCAGGAAACACGTTGGTTTGAAACGGCTTTGTCATCAACATTGGATTATTTAGACTCCATCGTGTGTAAGTCTGTCTGATATACTTAGCGGCTTCTTATTTTTATCAAACAAAGTAGTGCAATGTCCCAGTACACCTGATATTCACATGTTTTTATACGAAAACGACAGAAATCATTGACGCCATTAGTGGGTCCCGCTTTTCCATCGCTGCGATTACGTCACGTTGTTTGTTACTCTGATTGGTCCTAGCGCTATCCAATTGCGTGCTGACATTTTGAAAGACAACCGTAGATCCCGCCTCACGACTGAGAGCCGTCAATGGGTCGTGGCCAGACTATATATTCACATATATAGGATGGCTTGCCAGGCTATGCATCTGTAGGTGAGGAAATGAATATTTGATTTTTTTTCCTTTAGTTTTGTAATGGAGTGAGTATCTCTCCTCTCACCCAATGACAGCTGGAGATTAAAAACCTGCATCAAAATGTGGAGGAATTATTATTTTTATTCATTTATTTTTTCCTTCACTATTTTTATCCTCACCAGTCCTTAAACAGGAACTAAAGGATCAAAATGTGCAAGTCTTTTTTTATTGAGCTCTGCCCACATCCAGCCTCACATGTTAGAGAGTAAAGTCTAACTGCAGGACTCGGCCAGCATGGAGTAACATGTTGCATTAATGTACTCTCTGCTGCTAAGCCATCTTCACAGAAGGAACATGCTCTTAACAGGGAGTGCTTGGCAAGCCAACGTTTCTTGATGTACCTCAGGGGCTTAGGGGGGACTGATGTCCAATTCTTTACACTTTCATGGCTCCAATTTTCACTCTCTAATGGAGTGAAACATGTTTCAGCGCTGCGGACGTAAAAACGTGTCTTGTTCACTGTACTGCAGGGCTGAAGAATACAAAACATTTAAAGCCTGACTGGATATTTAATTGTATGATTAAACAAAAATTTTCATGATGATTGAGGGTCAGCTCCTGCTCTTTGAACGCCTCGGTGAACATATCCTGCTGCTCTCTCTTGTGTTTTTAAGGATTTCATTTAAACCCGTACTTTATTTGTTCTCATTCATCCCGTGCTTGGTTTAATTTCTTTGCTTCATGAGTTCAGACAATAAATAAAACTAAAAAAAGGAGGGAGGGAAAAGACGAATGAATGAAGGGAAGCAGGAAAGGAGCAACTGGTGGTGCTGTTTATTGCTGAATAACTTCAGCCCAGCCCATCTCATTAGTCTGTTCGTGATTAAGAACTGCTCTCAAGATGGTATCATTAACCTGCCCACACAACCATACACTCTCAATGGGGCCTTACAAACTAGGCAAAAGAAATGAGCTTGTGCCTTCTGTGTGAGCTCTAAATTCGCTTCCATTAGCAGGGCGCTTTTATTTCTGTTTTTTTTAAGATGCTGAAAAATAAAGCGGTTGATATATGAGTTATTAGGTTTATGTTTACCCAGACTGGCCTCTGATTGGAGGGTTAAAGAGGGCGCCTGGCATCTATCAGTGATTACGGTGGACTGTACGGCCTTTTCCCCACTGTCGCTATTTATAATCTTTGTCCGCGTGCCCTTATCTGATTGTGACCCCAGCCACAAGCTCCTCGGTGTGAGATTACAAACATCTGGCGGGTCATCTAGTCTCAAGCTGTTATGATAAACCCAGCAATGGAGAGGGCCTCTGGACGACCACGGGGAATTTTAGTGATGGAATATCCAATGCAATTGAAGTCTTAATGTAATGCTTCGTCACTGCAATGCGATCCACCACATAATGCCCTGCTGGTGTGGCGATGTGATTAAAAAGCGTAATCTGAGAGGTCTGAATGGACTGATATGCAGTATATCACTTCACAGCCTGAGTTCCTCCTCTTAGGAGCATTTCTCTCCTTTAGTGTCGTATAATATCGGCACATCAGGAATGTTTTAGAGGTTATAAGGGAAGAGGCGAGGGGGAAAACAACATGGATACACAATAAAGTCTAAAATAAACAGTGATGTTGAAATAAGGCTAATTGTTATGAGTTAAATAGCATTTGTACAACCTTTGCTATCAGATGAAAAACGCTGCTGAATTTCATCCAAAGCATTGGGCAGACTGATATTGGCTAAAGATCAATTAGATTGAAAAAAAAAAGGCATGTTTTCGAGGCTGGGCTGTGATTTAAAGGAAAAATGCTCATAGAAATCAAATGCCAACTTTTTCATGTGACAAGAGCAAAATCCAGATTGTCACAACAGAGAAACGGTTGGGGACGTGCAATGATCCTGTGATCAACCGGAGAAACCATTGAACCATTGGTGTAGTTGTAGTTTGAATGTTCTCTTCAGGCATGCATGCGTCTTCTTAAGCTACTCGGCTTTTCTTTCACAGATCAAAAACATACATGTCAGGTTAGCAGGAAACTGCAACGTGGGTTAAGTTAGGAGTTTTCTCTGGCTCTGTGATGGACTGGCAACCTGTCCAGGGTGTATGCTGCCTCTAGTCCGCCAGTTTCATGCTGCATCTGAGCACCAGCTCCCTTCTTCTTTGGGTTTAACAGCAGTCTGCATCCTGTACAGTCGCATTACCACCACCGTCTTTACCAAATCACCCCCTATCAAACACCCAAAAGAGAAAAACACTACATCCTCCTAAGTGTCCAATAGAAATTTAAAACCCTTTCTCCGCCCTGTGTCATGACCCAACTGGCCCACCGGCCACTTGAACTGGAATTCCCTGCAATGCCCAAAACTGAAAGCATCCCTCGCCTCTGAATATCATATTTCCTACCTCAACTCCACCATTTGCTTAGGATGTTTGGGTGTTTCCCCATCCTAGCACCAGTTCCCTGCACCCATGCACAGGAATGTGGAAGGAACAAAATGGGCGGATAAATAAGGTGCAGACCAACTGAGACAGACATAAACCAAGCTCTAAAGCTGAACATTCACTCTAATATTTATGACCCAATTTGTTTGCTTGTTAAAGAGGAAACTACCACTTTAACACTCTTGGAGCCAGTGACTGAAATATTCAACTTTATTATCCATTTATCAGCTCCAGCAGTCATCCTACACTGCTGTATTTTTGACTCCAGCTTTGACTGAAAGCTTCAGGTTATGAAATACAAGCATTAATCCTTACCTTTAACTGCTTGAGTTTGCACGTGTTTGGGCCACTGACTGTTTCTAATTTAAAATGATTTAATAACCTCAAACGCTTTCACTTTTAGTTAATTGACATTCAAGCCTATATTAAAGGGGGCGTACACCTGTTATTTCAATACATTTGCTGTGTTCTCTAGTGGGAATGAATGCCTCTGTGAGAAATCAAGCTCAGAGGAGTGGGAGCAGAAAACAACAGGATCTGGAGTCTTGTTCATTAATATTAATGATATGCAAACATCTCACGTCTGATTGGCTACCAGCAACGTAACTCTTCCACTGCCTCCATTCACGCATCTTTCTTGGGTAAAAAAATGCAACATTGATGTTTTATCTCCACAAATAACACAAGCCTGAATGTGTTCTGCCATGTTGTGGTGTTGCTAATGCTAACGGTTAGCTTCTACTAGCTGAGGCGCACTCTGCTCCCTCCAGGTTGCAACATCTATACAGCCTTCTAAGAGGCAAGCCAAGGTGGGCGAGTCCAAAAATGCAAGTATTGATGTAGAAGAGACTAGCTTTTTCTGACCCCATCTATTTACTTTCGGAAGCTAATGCAAGAAAGTATTAGGCTTTTTTCATGTTCAGCATGCATGTGAAACTCAGTGTGACCAATAGTTTGTCAAAAAGAACAAGTATTATATGTTTTTCTGTAGAGGTAGGATTTGAAAACCGGTTCTTGTTGAGAACTGTTTCAATTCCTAGGAACTGATACGGGAATCATTTGCAAAAATGGCAAACAATTCCCTTATCAATTCCAGTCGGCACGAATGATGTCACCACGCACGTTGCGTAGCTTACTCATTTACTCAGCAGGAAACATGGCGCCTAAACAACACAAATGCTCAAACATTTGGTTATACAAGAAAGGATGACAACAGGGCAACTTGCAATACTTGCAAAGTAGATATTTCATCAGAGAGGAAACACTGCAAAAATATACAAAAAAAATGCACAAAATATGCGATAACTTAGTGAATGTCGCGTTTTTGACCCGCTCCAGACTTGTGAATTTCAACGCAGCAGCAGCGGTAACGTTTGAACGTCTTCTCCTGTTAATACTGCAGGTAACTAATCAGCTAACACTGGCTATTATGTTAGCGTCATTTGCCTTATATGCACACCTCCACAATAGCAGACGCCAGTGACTAAAGTCCGACCTGTGGTGAGATTTTTCCCGTCTTGCAAAAAGCTACAGCAAGAAGATGACACTGCCTTCACAAGGAGCATAAAGGAGAACATTTGGAAAGACGTTTCTAAATGATTCCAGGTACAACTGATTATTTATCTGACAGTTATAATGCAGGAGACCGTGTGCAATTCATTTTTTGCCATGAACTACTCGGGAATTGATAAGGGTATTGGATTGATAGAATCGACACTGCCGTTGATATTGATAAAAACTCATCAATTCCCACCCCTACTTCTTCTCTGTGAACCTCTGACTTAAAAAAATCTATCAGCATGTATTGTTGTTTAATTGTACCTACATTTAAAGGTGTCCTAGACTGCAGTTAATCAACAACCTAAAACTGAGCTTTGAGCCTCCAAAAAGCATAAGAAAGGTGTTTTGGCTTTCATTTGTCCCAGGAGCCCTGATACAGGCCATTCTAAACCCCCTTACTCAGGCCTTCAGTGAAATGAGCTGTTGATCCCTCCCACTCGGCCAGGACGTGCTGATTGGTTGGTTTCCCCAGAAGGCCTCAGACACATGCAGGTTTGAGGAGGCGTGTCTCCCCCTTATGACGTGTTAAGGAAGGCTTTCTCAGAACAGGAGGTTTTCTCTCGCCTTTTTCAACTTTCTAATTTACATTAAAAAGTAGGTCACACACAGCTTTGACTTTTTGGCATGCTACTGTTGACCACCCAAGCTGTCTTATTCAACAACAACAAGGAAAACGTTGGTTTGCATTCTAGGTCCTCTTTAAATGAAACAACCCTTTGTTATTATTGCCTACAAGAGTCAAGTAACAAAACGAGAGATCAAAGAAATGGAAAAGAAAACAGAATTTCTCTGTTAATAAAATAAAAAAAAGCTTAGCACAGACTATTACCGCGCTACATATCCAAATGAATAAATTGTTGCTGCCGCCTTCAGATTTAAGGGAAGTGGTTTTGCATTACTAATTGTCTATCATCTTAATTACAGACAATGACAAGTGAGCAGATGTCCAAATGGCAACTGTGGTTTTGAGCAATTATTGCACAATCTGACTCTACCAATTACTTTTTCAATCTACTTTCATCAGAGCTGAAAAAAGACAGCTGGAGCGTAAAGTGAGATTTCACACTTTGGGCAATGCAGTGACTCCAACCAAGCGAGTGTACTTCAATAAGCACCTGAGATACAAATGATGCAGTCATGCTCTCAGCACACAGCACCATCTCCTTAAAACAACTTCACAGACATTCAGGAAACGGATTTTTCCCCCAAACCAAGCGAGACTCTCGAGTCTAGTGTGATTTAACCAAGACTCTTTTTTTTTTATTATTCACCTGCTAAGGCACCCTGCATGACTTCAAGTAAGGCAGTGATGCTGTGAGGATGCAAATATGATATTCAGACGAGTGTAAATTAACGAAAAGGAGATGGGGTATGAATAAAAAAGGCATTAATAAACAAATGGTGAATGCTCCACGTTTCTGTTATCTTCACTCAGATCTAACAGCTGGTGGCACAGAAAGGAGCGTTTGTTTTGATGTTTGTGCAGAGTAGGAGCAATTTATTGGACTGGGATTTAGCAAATCAGAATTCATTGCTGAAACTTTCTGATCCTGGAGGTTCAAGGGCTCTGGATAAACAAGACTGATTGTTTCGGAGGCTTGCATATTTTACCTCTATTTGAGCCAGAGCTATTACAAACAGACAGCAGTGGGAATTTAAGCCAGACATATTGAAGAGATTTTGGAGGGAAAAAACATAGCTGGATCAGAAATAATTCATCGTCTCTGCAAAGAAAGAAGTATGCATGGAGGAACTTGTCTTTCTTTTAAATGTTTAAGTTTTCATGCTTCAGACTTTATGCATGAAAAAAAAACTGTTATTAGAGGCCAAAAATAAAAACAAACAGCTCTCAAGTGTTCTGTTAAGTACTGATATTTCACAATTCACAACATTTAGTAAAACAGCTCCGAGGTTAGGAAACCTAATATGTATGCAGAGCTTAGAATTCACCACCATTCCTTCAATCCTGCATATGAATTCCTTTTGATTTGATTTTTCCCAGACAGCAGCACCATTGTTGCAAGTTGTCATTTGCAAGATTTGTCAATTTTAAAATGAACGTTTCCACACCTATAATGTTTTATTTCCTCACTGCAACAAATGTTTGTGACATAATAGGAAAGCAGTAGTGGTGAAGTGGGGTTGATCAATAACAAAGACTCCACAATTACCCGGAGCTGGCCTTTCAAAATAAGGGCTTAAACTCTGATCGAGCCTCGTGAGATTTCTGAGGAGTTCTCTTTGTGCCTTCTTGTTTTGAAGAGTTTTAATGTTGTGAACTGTTTGTTGCTTTTGTTAAAAATGGTAAATGGCCTGTATTTTGTATAGCACCTTCTTAGGGTTCTACAACCCCTCAAGGCTCTTCACAACACAATCAGTCATTTTCTATCAGAAAATCAGGAAATCATATCAGGGATATCAGGAAATAGGGGTAGAAGTCTGTTTTCATGTTCAGCCTGCATGTTAAACTCAGAGTGACTGATTATTTTCAGAAATAAGTAAAAATAGTTTCTCAGTGAACCTGCTGTTCGAACTCCCCCTCTGACGGCGTTCTATTGAATCAGAGAGCATTGTGCAACATAAAGCACTTTTTGTCTCCCTACCACTTTACCAGTGAAGGCCCTTTACTGTTGCAGCTGCTGATTAATCGGTTGGGAGCCGATTACTTTTATTAATTGCACCAAACAGATCTCAACACTTGGAATGAGGGTTACAGTGAGAGTTCCTCAACACTCTGCCAAGCTCCATCTGCCACCTCCTTGCACTGATAAAAGAAAACAAACCATACGGAAGCCTGCTCCACCTCAATACATCAGGCACGCCACATCAGGTTGGCTCAGGTTTGCCTCTGATTAACTGGCTGCCGTATTTACCTGTAGAGGATTCCAAAAGCTTATGTATCAGAGAGAGATTACCTCCTTTCATTTCAGACGTTTTAATTTGTCTCTGATTCACTGTAACAAGTTTCTAATTGGTTTGTTACAGATTACATGCATTATTTAAAGCTTTGGTGAAACTTATTCTTCCGCTGTGCCCTCTAGACACAGTCACACAGAACAAGAGGAAATAATTACAGAATTAGAGGCGTCAAAGATTCTTGTTTAACCTAATGGCCAAAGTTTTTTCTTTTTAATAGAAAATGTAATGAATTTAGTTTTATTGTGGCTGACAAACATGACTTTGTGATATGAATGCTGGAGTTTCTGTTGCACTTGAAAGTGTTTTTGTTGTTTTTGTGTGCAGCAGCATCGCTGACTTGAGCATAATTCACTGTTAAGTGTGTTAGTTAAACATTATTCTGATTACCTGATGAGCAGCTAAACTAGTTTGCATGCAACTTTGAAGAATGAACATCAGAATTAATAAATGAAATTCATAAATTATCTTTGATATGCGTAGATGTTTTCTGCTAAATGTTTTTAAAGCATCACAACCATTCTAAACAGATGTCATGTGTTGTAGCTGAGGTAGGACCCTAACAGGGCCGACCCAAGCCTTTGTGAGGCCCTAAGCAAGTTTTCCTCTTAGTGTTGTTTAATTGTGGTATTTTAATTCAAATTTTTGAAAGTAACATCAGCAGACAAACACTGAATTTACAGTAAACAAGCTAAGTATACAATTTTTTGTTCTTAAAATTTGGAACAAATGTGTATAAAATGTAGCCTAGTGAACTAGACCAAATTCTTGCTTTGCAGAGTTTGGTCTAGGCACGCTTCATAGGAACCCTCGCAGCCTGTGGCTGTCCAATCACAGCTCGCTATAGTTTTGGTTGGGCCAATCACAGCACTCTATATTTTGGGCCAATCACAGAGCGGGAGTAGCTGATGACGTCAGCGCTGCGGCCGCGAACCCAAGCAACATGGCGGCAACTCAGGAACCACGTTCTTTTGAAACAGCTTTGTCATCAACATTGGATTATTTAGACTCCAACGTGCGTAAGTCTGTCTGATATACTTAGCAGCTTCTTATTTTTATCAAACAAAGTAGTGCAATGTCCCAGTACACCTGATATTCACATGTTTTTATACAAAAACGACAGAAATCATTGATGTTAGACGCCATTAATGCCTCCCGCTTTTCCATCGCCGTGATTACGTCACGTTGTTCGTCACTCTGATTGGTCCTAGCGCTATCCAATTGCGTGCTGACATTTTGAAAGACAACCGTAGATCCCGCCTCACGACTGAGAGCCGTCAATGGTTCGTGGCCAGACTATATATTCACATATATAGGATGGCTTGCCAGGTTATATAAAATGTGTAATCACTACAAAATAAAAACAAAAAGGCACTATATGACACAAATGACGCTATACGAAATAACATATGAATAGTTTCTATGTGTTAAATATAATTTAGTTTATATTATTAAAAGTTAGTAAAAAAAACTTTATCATGCTATAATGGTGCTCTTGGGGGGCCCTTTTGGTGTGGGGGCTCCAAGAAGTCCATTAACTTGAGTATGCCTAAGTCCGGCTTTGGACCCAAATGTGGTGAGGTGAGAAGATGATCTGGGAGGCAGCCAGGTAAGGTTTTGGGGTGGCATTTCTTTGGGGGGCTGCACAGAGGTAGCCTGACTGCCATTAGGTACCGAGGAGGAGATCCCTCAGGAGACCATCCACCACCTCATCAGGAGCATGCCCAGGCATTGTAGGGAGGTCATACAGGCATGTGGAGGCCACGCCCACTACTGAGCCTCATTCTGACTTGTTTTAAAGACATTACATCAAAGTTGGATCAGCCTGTAGAGAGTTTTTCCACTTTAGTTTTGAGTGTGACTCCAAATCCAGACCTCCATGGGTTAAAAAAATCTGATTTCCATTGATAGTCTTTGTGTGATTTTGTCGTCAGCACATTCAACTATGTAAAAAACAAAGTATTTAACATGAATATTTCATTCATTCACATCTAAGACGTTTTATTTTTGAGTTCCCTTTTGTTTTTGAGCAGTGTATTTAGACTGGGAGGTGATGAGGGACCAGGGACCAGGTGTGATGAATAATAATTAGTTGCAGGTGTGACTAATTAGTGGAGCACAGAGGGAGAAACGACACTGTGGACTAAAGTGAACATAACTACTGACAGATCTTAAACATGTTTGGTTGAATTAGTGCCTGAATATAAAATAAAGGGAGAAAAAAATATATTTTCTTGTTTATTTGATTGTTTTGGATTATTTTTGTCACTTTAATCATTTCATGACAGGAAACCTTTTTTGAAATAACTGGACATAATTGTGTTTATTTCATTCCTACTAGTTTAATTGTTGATTTTAGTGCACATGCAAGTAATCAGATTACACTATTATTAAAGAAACGTCATCACTAGGGGGAATTTTGTTATATGGGATTTCACAGATTGTTTCTGATTTTTCTTGTTTGTTTTTAGCCAAAAGAAATTTACCAAGTGTCAAATTTAAAGACAACCCCCAAACCGTCTCGAGACGTATCGTATTACAAATATGAATCTGTCTGTATTGCCTCCAGCAAGAGCTTTCACTGACAGGGACGACGCTCTACAGTGTTTCTTCAGATGCATAATCACATCACATCATGCACTGATCCATTCAGGTGGGGTTTCTTTTGCTTTATAATACCGTCTCTGCTTTTTTTTGTTTTTAATAATCCAATTTCCCCAGCTTGTTTTTAAGGGTTTCTGTTTCTGCAGCTGTTCAGGGTTTATGATTTATTATAAATCTTGTCAGATATTTGAGAAGTTCGATTTAGTTTGCTGTAAATGACTTCCTATGAAATCTGGCAGAACACTGACGTCTATCTGAGTTCCAGTGAAGGTAAAACTTATGCAGAAGTTGTGTGCTGGGTTAAAATCAGGTGGAACTCAAGCCGGGTCCATGCTGGAGGCATCAGCGAAACGGAACGGCAGCGGAACGTCGCTGCTTCAAATAGAATCCATTATAGGCTATAGCAGGAGTATTCAATTCCGGTCCTGGAGGGTCGGTATCCTGCATGTTTTAGTTTTACCTCTGCTTCAACACACCTGGTTTCAATCAGCAGGTAATTAACAGGCTTCTGCAGAGCTTGATGAGCTGCTGCACAGGTGATTCAACCACTGAATCAAGTGTGTTGGAGCAGAGAAACCACTAAAACGTGCTGGATACCAGCCCTCCAGGCCCAGAATTGAATACCCCTGGGCTATAGGGTTGATCCAAACCGGCTGCGGCGCGGATCATTTTAGGCCCGTCCAAGAAGTGGCTCGCCGTGCCATTAAAGATAGGATCCAGTTCTGTTTTTGCCGCGAGCTGCTTCTGGGACACGTCAATTTCTGCAGTTAACATAGCGCTAGACAGGAAATTACACATAGTTTCAGTGCAAAATGTCTGGTAATTTTCAAAATAAAAGACTATTGCAGAGATACACTTTCATATCTATGTAGATTGCATTTATATACATGTGACCTAATGGCTTATTTGCCCCCAGCATCTTTCGAGAAGTGCAACGGTGTGTTTTTCATGGCTTTAATCCTGGCAGTGGAGAGACACGACATTATATATGACATCAAACAGCGATATCAATCGTGATCATCTTCTTGGTTTAATGGCAGATGGCATAAACAAACCGTGACCTTTGAAGTCTCGATGGGTTTTGTGATCTCGTGAGTCCAGCAAGAAGAAATGTGAAGATGCCATTCTGTGGCATGGATTGACGAAACACGCCAGTAAACCGTCCCGCTAACGTTATGCGCCGCTTATGCCTGCAGTGTGGACCCAGGGTCAAGCAGTAAACTTGTATGTGCACCAATTTCCAGAAAAATAAACCGTTTTTCTTCTTTAACACTCTTCTATACATCCCACTAATTATGTGTTTTGGGCATCCTTTCACTGCAATTGTAACTCATGAAATGGTAAGTCTCTTTAGTTAAAGTTAAAGTCCCACTAGTTGTCACACACACTGGTGTGTGTGAAATTTTTTCTCTGCATTTGACCCATCCCCTGGGTGAGTGATGAGCTGCAGACATAGCCGTAACCCCCCCAATCCAACCCCTTAATGCTGAGTGTCAAGCGAGGAGGCATTGGGTCTTATTTTTTCAAAGTCTTTGGTATGACCCAACTGGGATTTAAGCCCCAATATCCCAGTCCCAGAGCGGACACTCATACCACTAGGCCACTGAGCTGGCTTTAGGTAAAAGCATCTACTAAATAAATCAATATATGTCACCTTTTTATTAAAGACCCTAATTATCGAGGACTTTCCATGTCAAAATAAGAATCAAAACTTGACTAAGATTCATACCTGCATGAGCAGGCTCAGATTATCTGTGTAGGTGTGTGAGGAAAGAGGATATAGAAATTATGTATTCATTTATTTTGCTGTTTCTTTTTGCTGCAAAGTATGTTACCAGAAATGCCACCTGGAGGCCCGAGTCCTCAGTGATTATGGCTAAAAGCTGCTGGTGTTGCAGCTTCTGTCTCCCAGAACATAATGTTACGAACCCTTTCAGAAGAAGTGCTCCCAACTTGGTCTGCGGCCATGTCTCGTCTCCAACACTTTCAGATGTCCTCCTACACTCAGCATTTCTTTTTTGGACGATTTTAACAGCTAACTATAATAAAAATACGGTCTAAAAAACTCAATACTGTCCTTTCCTTTAGGTCAATTTGTCAAATTATTAAGGAACGTGTAAAACATGTATCCTTACTGTGTCACGAGACGTGCAAACATGTGAAAAACACTCAGAACCAAAACACAAATCCTCAGTTATTAAGAGCTGTAAGCTCACGGAAAGACGTGTTTGACTCAAGGCAAAGGAATCCCACAGCCTCACAAATCTTACCCGCTTGCAGTTTACAGATTACTTCTCAGAGATCAGATGACACAAACGCATTATCGAAGCACGTTTACAGGAAAAACACCAGCGTGTTTGCTGAGATGTGTTTAGAATGACGGTGGAACGATAAAACTTTTATTAAAGTTTCGAGCATGCTTCGGTTGTTCAGGAAAACATATTAAAGTCGCTTTATCCCAATCTTGCTGCTTTGGAATGATCGCATTAGAAACTGCTAAGCTATGAAGAGGAAATGTATGCAGAATCAAAACTTTTTCCCAACCCTGTCAACCTTATGACAGCATTACCTAACGTTTGATGCTTTCATCTCAGAATGTTAAATCTTTATCTGCTATGTAAAATGCCCCCAAATCATGGAATATCTGCAGTATCTTACCTCCAGAAGTCCTAAAGTCATTCATGTTCATAAGCAACAATATTAATATTTTTGTAGGAACATAGATACGTTCTGAATTGTCTCATTTGTTATCAGTATGTGTTCTGAGCATCTTATATTAGGTTAGAACAAATGTGAGACACGTGCATTTAAACACTGTCTGCATCATATGGAACCAAAGTTTGGGTCAGATTTAGAATTAATGGGCGAGTGTGTCTGAAAGTTTCAGCTCAGTAGCAAAAACACTCAGTGATTTGGGTCAATTGTGAAATGAGAACAGACTATGATTAAGAGTCTTGTCTTGTCTCGCTGTCTTTTGTTTATCCAGGTCATCGGGGCAGCGGGCCTGGCAAGGAAGTCCAAACTCTCCTCTCCCCAGTTACGCCTGCCAGCTGCTCCAGTGGAACTTCAAGAGGAAGCTCTTTAAGTTAACTAATGGATTTAATGTCATTTATTTGTTTTCTCTTTACCATTAATGTAATGTTCAGTCTCATTCTAAAGAGGCTGTGCATTTACTTTACCTTAGAACCTAATGCATAAGCTGGAGCTGTCTATTGTTGCTTAACGAGCAGAAACTACCTATGAATATGGTTTGAGAGAAGAGTGAATGAAGCTATATACAGTATGTCAAATGGGAAAAACCTTTATTAAATAAGGGAGGAGGACTGGTTTCACCTTTCCAGCACCTATAATGCAACTCTGAATCTTATTCCCAAACCGTTTCAGTCTAGGTCACACCCTCCTGCATCTAATCAATACAATGACTCCCACACGATAGAGGCTAACGACTCATCAGGGGGTAGGGAGGAGGGGTAGGTAGTTTCTGCTTATTAAGCAACAACAGACAGCTACAGTTTATAAGCTCGACTCTCCCATATTCCAATCAAAACTTACAAAGCTCCTCGGATGAGAAGCGAAACGTCTTCAAGAAACCAAAGAAGTCCAGCTGCTTTCATTCGAACTCCTTTGGAAAGACATTAAGCTACTGGTTTCTAACTGGTTTCAGTGGTTCTTGAGTTCGAAACTTGAGCTGCTTCACTTGGAACAGCACTCTGGCATCTGCTGACCAGCAACTAGTGGGTGGTCTCTATCCACTTATGGCCTTAGTGTTCTGGTAGCTCATATAAAGGCTAGCAGTTCGCTCTTTACCTTTACCGACCGCCAATACAAACCACAACAAGAAGAAGAAAACAAAGATTAAGAAGAATTTTTCTTCCTGGCACATGTAAAATATAAGACCTTGTCTGATGTTATCGTTGTCTGCAAAGCCTGCGGCAGGGTTGTTTACGACTGTTGTAATCCCACTTTAAACCAGTAGAGGGAGAAGCTGGAGACTTATTGTTACTTTGAAACTTGTAATTTCTCAATCTAATCCTTATTTTTTATGATTTTTTTCACCTCCCAACAGCAGCACTGATAGAATGTGCTTCCCTGGCTTGTGAAAATGACTGTACTACTTTGTCCAACCAGTGTAACTGAGATAATCAGAGGGTAGAGGAGCACGCTGCAGTTTCCGGAAAAGCTCACCTCTCTAATGACGGGCATTAACCCGCTCTCAGGCTGCACAGGAACTGAGAACCATTTTGTGACACAAAAGCCAGATAAGGCCGATTGCTGAGAAGCCTTCAGAATGTAAGCTTTTTTAGGTGATTTCTTTCTGTCCGGTTAACATAATCTAAGCTGCCCTCGGACTAGGTACCAATAAGGTTTTCTAAAGCTGCTAATGTGCTCCAACATAACGAGTAATCCCTGGTGGTAAAGGTTGTTCTCTGTCTCTGAACCAAAGCGGATTGTTGTATTTGGAAATTCTGTTATTATTTTGTAATGCAGAAAAAGTGACTGCACTTTGGGATGAAATAAAAACCAAACACGAATGAAAACAAGTTATTTCATGCAGTAATGGCACAAGCAGGATTTATTATTTTCTGATAAATCACCAGACTAAAGATAATCTCAAGTCAGTGTGTGTACCTTGCAAAACAATTACATAATCCTGATGGTTAAGGTTTTTTGTGTTAGGTTTTTTTGTGTTATATATAGATCATTGGTAGCAGTGTTAATATCCTTCCATTGGAACTGCAGACCGGGGTGGTGGTCCCCCTATTTAAAAAGGGGGACCGCAGCGTGTGTTCCAGCTACAGGGGGATCACACTCCTGAGCCTCCCTGGTAAGGTCTATTCAGGGGTTCTGGAGAGGAGGGTCCGTCGGATAGTCGAACCTCGGATACAGGAGAAGCAATGCGGTTTTCGTCCTGGCCGTGGAACACTGGACCAGCTCTATACCCTTGGGGGGTCCTGGAGGGTGCGTGGGAGTTTGCCCAACCAATCTACATGTGTTTTGTGGATTTGGAGAAGGCGTTCGTCGGGCTCGTTTCTGGTGAGAGTTGGACTCCGCCAAGGCTGCCTTTTGTCACCGATTCTGTTCATAACTTTTATGTACAGGATTTCTAGGAGCAGTCAAGGTGGTGAGGGGATCCGTTTTGGTGGCCTAAGGATCAGGTCTCTGCTTTTTGCAGATGATGTGGTCCTGTTGGCTTCATCAGAACGAGATCTCCAGCTTTCGCTGGAGCAGTTCACAGCCGAGTGTGAAGCAGCTGGGATGAGAATCAGCTTCTTTAAATCCAAGACCATGGTCTTGAGTCGGAAAAGGGTAGAATGCCTTCTCCAGGTCAGGGGCGAGGTCCTGCCCCAAGTGGAGGAGTTTAAGTATCTCGGGGTCTTGTTCACGAGTGAGGGAAGGGTGGAGCGTGAGATCGATAGGTGGATTGGTGCTGCGTCTGCAGTGATGTGGGTGTTGTACCGGTCTGTCGTGGTGAAGAGAGAGCTGAGCCGGAAGCCAAAGCTCTTGATTTACCGGTCGGTCTACGTTCCTACCCTCACCTATGGTCACGAGCTTTGGGTAGTGACCGAAAGAACGAGATCACGGATACAAGCGGTTGAAATGAGTTTTCTCTGCAGGGTGTCTGGGCTCTCCCTTAGAGATAGGGTGAGGAGCTCGGTCATCCGGGAGGGGCTCTGAGTAGATCCGCTGATTGGCTGCAAGAGATTTAGATTTAGATTTTCTTCTAAATTATGGATTATTTTAACTTGGCCTGAAAGTAGAAACACTTAAATGTACTAAAAGTGCCAAAATAACTTGACATTTGTAAAATTGTCTGGCACTATGTGTTTTATATGCATTCCACAATATTATTTACTGCTGAGCTTCCAATGGTTAGCGATTCCTTTCAAGGATGTATGACAATCAATGGAAAGGTGAGCCATTTGGACCTGCATCATTAATGTCAGAGCACACCTAACTGAGAGTCAGCACCTCAGACTTGAGTGGCAATCGGAGTGTAAACATTGCACCTGTCAGCTCATTACTGGCCCCTCAGTGTGGCAGCAAGGCCGTTCGAAGGATGGACAGCAGTTGCTTCTCAACCAGGGTAAATACCTTGCCCTTCTGCTGTATTCCCAGGATTCATTATACTGAAGAGCAGCACAAAGGAGGATCTGTCAGGAGTTACAGTTCCCATTACCAACTAAATCCTTTAACAGGGGCCTTAACTTGTTGAATCAGACTGCTATTGATTTAGAGCAGAAGGTGAGGTTTGGGAGTGGTAGATTGGATGATTCAAAGCAACAGTAAGAGCAAGTCTGAGAATCGGACCTTTGGAAAATCAGATCAGTCCTTCGCAAATTCTCAAATGTCTGGTGTCTAAAATAGTTGGACTTTAAAAACATGACTCATGCAATGGCTGCTAAACTGTTGTTTAAATGTGGCAAATGATGCAGCAAAAAAATAAAAATAACACTGTAAACGATGTTCTTGTTATAATTAGGCTGAAAAAACCACATTTCAACAGAACGTAAGACAGTAGCAGAAAAAGGTTTGGAGAAATAATTAAAAAAAAGAGCAACGCTTCAAATCCAAAGAAGACGAGAGCAGGTGAAACTGATCAGCTGCCAAAAACCAACAGAAAGCAGTATGACAGGGGATTCTTCGCTGTTTAAAATGACAGAGCATGATGATGAGATGAAGAAAGGTCTGTTTGTGTGTTGTCTGAAACCTGTCAGCTATACGGTCTGGAAATTTTCAAAGACAGCTTGAAACATTACTATGCAGCTCGGTCATTAGAGAGAAAATGGAACATTAATGTGTAGAGAAAATCAGCAAATAAAAATCACCAATAAGTAATTAAGGACTGTGATATTCTGGACTTTCAGCTGTTTGTCTCTTTCCCACATGTTGAATTCTATTGTTAATTAAAAAAAACGAATTAATGTTTTATTTATGTTTAAGTAAACAAATGATAAAGATCATTCAAGTCCTGTTTTTAAAAAGTGAAGCTCATATTTGATTTTAATAAAATAATTATAAAGGAAAGATGCTACAGACTTTTTCCTATAGGGTGATGCAACACAACTGAGATAAGTTGCATTAATGTAATTCTTGATTATTATTATTTTTTAAAAAACTAACAAATAGGATTCTTTCTCTCTTTCCCTTTGGGGGAATTTAGACTTTCTTTAGTTTCATCAATGTTTTTTAGTTATTTAAAGGGACACTTGACAGTTTTGGCTTGTTTTTAGCACCCCCTAGTGTCTGTTAGCGAAAGCAAAAGTAAAATTTATCTCCTCGTATGTCTTTTTCACATCTAAATGTCTCCTCAGCCTTCATTAGTGTCTACAGGAGCGGTTCATCATTAAATCAAACAAATCAGCTGTGTTCATGATCTCAAACATGCAGGAAACATGCAACAAGTATAACAGAGACCGGACCGCCACTCTGAAGTTGCAAGTGTGGTATTCTGGCCACAGAGGGAGGTGAGGGTCTGAGTGACATTTCATTAACCCTGTAAAGGGTCATTTTAGCACATTCTGGCTCAAGAACATGATTTAAAATATGAAAAAGTTGCATAGTATGGCTTTAATTAACAAGGAATGACAGCGGACCACAGTAAAGACCTAACCGTGAGACATTTTTGTGTCTTTACGTCAATACAACATTTTGTGTTCTGCCTGAGTGAGAAGCAGCAAACATTTGGTGAGCAGGGACGTGTCACAGAGACACTGAGTCAACATACTGAATCAGGATTTCAGGCACAAGCAAAGTCCACAATGACTCGCCAGAAAATAAATTCCATACTCTCTCCCTTTAGAGGAGATGTTGATTTTCAACATTTCATTTTTTTTTGAGAACAGCTTATCTTTACTTTACACAGCAGAGTCTTCTTTCATCGTTCATGAAGGCAGATATTGTGAGTGATGTAATGTGTGAGTGCTTCCGTAACACAAAATTCTCAGTCTGCTTGTCCTATGTTGGAGGTGACATGTTCACAAAGAAATCCAGACATTATTTATCCCAGGAACACAATCCAAAGACCAGGTGAAAAGTGGAGCATGGATGAGTCACTGAAATTAAAAACTTTTCTCTCAGCTTTTGTATTGGTTTTTTTTTTTTTTTTGCAGTTGAAGCAGGTAGAACAATCATTTTAGGTGCCATACCATGCCAGAGACGTTTTACTAACAGGAAAAGTGTGAGATACTAACTCCTACTTCACACTGGAAGCATCAGCGGTGCAGAACAGCAGCGGAACGTCACTAATTCAAGTATAATCCATTATAGTCTATGGGGTGATTCAAACCAGCCATGATGCAAAAATTTTCAGGCGCGTACCAGAAGCGGCACGCCGCACCGCAAAAGATAGGATCGGTTCTATTTTTGCCACAGGCCGCTTCTGTCAATTTCTGCAGTTAACATAGGGCTAGACAGGAAATCACATGCGGTTTCAGTGTAAAACGTCTGGTAATTTTCAAAATAGAAGTCTGTTGCAGCGATGCATTTTCATATCTATGTAGATTACGTCTATACGTGTGACCTCACAGCTTATTTACTTACTGCATTGTTTGAGAAGTGCAACGGTGTGTTTTTAATGGGTTTAATCCTGGCAGGTGAGAGGAACAACATTATGTATGATATCATACGTGATTTCCTTCTTTTTGGTTTAATGGCGGATGGCGTAAACAAACTGTGACCTTTGAAGTTTCGAGGGATCTTGTGATCTCGTGAGTCAAGCGAGAAAGGGAGAAAGGGGGTGGGGCAACAAGAAAGCTAACAATAATTCAATACAAGCGGGATAAAACAGTGGGGTAATCAAAATCAATGTAACAGAACAAATGAATAAATAACTATAAAAGACAGTGTCCATACTTGCCTTTGAATATACTTCTATGTGTGTGTGTGTGTGTTTTAATATTTATGTGAGGATCTGACTCTAAGTGGTTTTTGTTTGTGGTGTTTGAGACGAGGAAGGGGCTGCAGGACCATCACCCAGGCCCCACAGGTGCCAGTGAAAGGAACCTACTCATGCCCAGGCAGCTTTTTCTAAACTGACCAAGGATCAGTTCATCCCTCACTCCATCCTACCATCACCTTCTGAACTCTAAAGCTAAAAAGTAGTCAGCTGGAGGCAACGACTCACCACTGACCTCAATGAAGAACTCTGACACGCTGTGGATCTGGTCAGGGTTAAAAACTAAATGTTGTTTTGCTTAAATTCAGAGAATAAGAATAAATAGACTTGTATTGTTGTGGTGTGCTTTATTGACTAAGCGCTCCAACCATGAACTCTTTTCATATCTCTAAATATTTACATAAATGTTTTAAATGTGATTTTCTTCAGTGTGGGAGAGATGTACAGCAGCTGTGTTTGTTCCCCCTAGGGGCATGTTTTCAAGTCACTTAGGAGCCACTTTCTATCCGCAGTGTGTGTCACTCTCTGAGGAATAGGGGAGTCTTGTGTCTACCGGTGATTTATGATCTCACCATGTCTTGCCTTGAAGGAAAAGTGACAGAGTTTGCAGTAATTGAGGTAAATGATGGTTTAGCTTTCCTTTTAATAGATCGTGTTTGCTCTTTTTTTTGGGGGGGGGGGGGGGGGTGATAAAAGTTGTGGGAATGTCATCAGACACAAAGCAAAGTATGAGAAGTAATTCATGATGTCAACAACTACTTGGGGGCAAACTTTTGATGTCGAGATAATAAAGATGTGTGTTTCAGTCATGCATGCATAGATGTTGGGTTAACTTCACAATAAGATGTTATTCAATAAAAACTTCAGTAATAAATCAACATCTTTGACCCAACGTAGACTGATAGTCACTTCTCCATCTTGGCTTCCTTTTAAGTGAAGATCATTTATCCTCGACATATCAGCACGGTTAAAATTCACCCAGAAGAGCGACCTTAACCGGCACATTCTGATTAACAAAAGTTCAGGCCATGAGAGAAATTGTTCATACGCCACAGATCATTAGCCGACCATCTTCTGGTGTATAAATGTGCCACAACGTGGCTTTGAATGCATCACCCCATGACCACTTCTCAGGTGTGAAAGGCTCTCTCTCCCTCTGATCTTTCTGTGTGGAAGCACACAGCGTAGCATGCGATATAAAAAAGCTCATGGGATTTAATCAAAGCCAGTTGATTCACATCCACATCACAAGTTCAAACATTTTAAGGTGATTCTGACAGGTGCATCAAGAGCTTGCAGGTATGTGTATCCCACTCCTGCCATACTCTAAAGACCACAATACTGTCAGGTAGCCGCTTCAGAATACACGCGTTTCATCTGACAGCAGCATCAATACCATGCATTTAAAGGAAAACGGAAAATAATCAATGTTCTAAAAATTACACAAAGGACAACATAATTCCTGCTTTTGAGTAAATGAATTAGTCATAGGTTCAAAGGTGAGAAGTAGCTTTTGTTGAGCAGAACAAAAGAAGCAGTAGAGGAATTAGGAAACACAATCACCAGTCAATCCCTCCAATTACTGGTATTATTTTTTCCAAGCAGACACCAGCTTCTCTGCAAATGTACTATTGCATTTTAATCACTAATCATGCCTGTGGGATGTTGAAAGTGTCCCAGATTCAGAGCGACTCAAGCTGCCAGATCAATTTGACAAACTTTACAGATGCACACATAGCAGTCTTTAATCTGTTGTGCTGCAAGGAGGAAAATGGCAATGACACAGAGCCAAAAGGTCTCACACCAAAAAGGTAATCGTGTAACTCGAACCTGCCTCCCATACAGCATCTCCTTGTGTAAAGTGCACCGAATAGTTGAATAATGCACAGTGTCTCCATCTGCAGCAAGATGATGTAGTAGGTCTTTGGTGCTGCTCTGTGGGTTGAGTCTGACTGTTCTCACCATTGGTGGCTTCTGTTTATCCCAGAATTTTCTTGTTCTGCCAGTTTGAGCCTTAACTTAACTTGAACCGTGCCTGTGGTCTTCCATTTCCTCAACATGTTCCTAACTGTAGACAGACAGCTGAAATCTCTGAGGCAGCTTTCTGTACCCTTCCTCTAAACCATGATGGTGAACAATTGTTGTTGAGAGTTGTTTTGAGACCCCCATGTTGCCACTCTTCAGAGAATATTCAAAAAGGAGGGAAACTTACAATTGGCCCCCTTAAATACGCTTTCTCATAATTGGATTCACCTGTGTATGGAGGTCAAGGGTCACTGAGCTTACCAAACCAATTTTGAGGTCCAATAATTAGTTCTAATATTTTAGAATCAATAAAATGACAACAGTGCCCAAATTTATGCACCGGCCTTATTGTGTTTCAACAATTATTGCACACTTTTTGTAAATCCTATAAACTTTGTTTCACTTGTCAAACATCACTGTGTGTGTCTCCTATATGATATATTTAACTGTAACTTTTTTTCGTAACAAGCAACGATTTATACAGGAAAATTATGAAGATTAACAAGGGTGCCCAAACTTTTGCATCGTACTGTATGTGGAGTTCCCCCTCATAAAAAAATAAAGAAAACAAACTCATTTAAGGTAACTAACATCACAAACCTATCATGCAAACTTTAAATATTATCTATGCAAAATATGACAACTACTTGTAGTTCTACTTACTCACAATCTGTGATATCTCAAACACATTGGATCTGTCTTATTTTGACATTTTGAGTGAGATGAGGAGTAGCTGAAGAGTTTGATGTAGAATGTGCACGGAAAGTAAAAGTTGTGTAATTTTAAAAGTAAAAACCAACACTAATAACTTCTGATACTACATCTAAATCAGACATCCCGAGTAAAAAGGTCTAAGTCATTGGTTTGCAAGGTTTTTAGTCATGTTTGTCTTGTTCATAGAGAAGTCATAGGCACTAAAAAACACCCAACTTTTAGGAGTTTCTTAGTTTTAATAAATAGAAGTGTCCAATAAAGTGCTGATTTTCATTATTTTTGTCTTTTGGCATTAATGCAAAATAAAACAAAATAAATACATAAATTAATTAATTTGACTTCAAAGATAAACATTGTTTGCTTGATTTTCTTGTTCATGTACTAATTGTATCTATTCAATTCATTTAAGTGTTCATATCACACACAGATCTCACCTGTTTACACACATTTTATAAAGTTTGACACCATGAAAAATGTGTCTCTTATCATCATCTTATTGTAATGATTCAGTTGTTGTCCTGTGGATAGGCACCATTCATCATGTCAGACATAAGTCAAAATACATAAAATAAGGTGATTTTATTCATATTTCTTTAAAATCTGATTACAAAGAATGAATTTTGGTTGTTAAAATCAAGAAAAAGTAAAATAACAACAACAAACTTCCGCTCAACACCTTTTAATATCATTTATTGTGTCATAAATTTAAAATAAAAAGTAAGTATAACTAGATTAATTGCATTTCTAGCAGAAATGCGTTTGAATGCTGAATTGCTTAAAATGATAGCTGAAGGTGCTTAAGAAATGAATTCAAGCTTAAAATGAGCTTAATTGTCAAAATGAGCTGAATGGATTTGAAGATTTATGAGCAAAAATCTCTAAGAAATGTTATGAAGCTCAAAAAAAATAGGTGAAGAATCAAGAAAAACTGCTAAACAGCAGAAAGCTGAAATCTCCATACAAAGTTTACAAAGCTGGACAGTGGAAATGTTTAAACTTCTGGTATTTCAGTAGCAATAGTGAAATAGGTAAATTTTCACAATTAGCTGAACTGTGAATTTAGCAGCATATGCTGAGTTTTGAAACTGATAGCTGAAGATGCTTAAGAAATGAACTGAAGCTTAAATTGTGCTTAAATGTCAAAATCAGCTGAATGTATGTGGAGAATTAGGAGCAAAAATATTTAACAAGTTTAATAGAGCACAAAAAGTAGATGAAGAAAAAAATCCTAAACAGCAAAAATCTGAAAACTATAAACATAGTTTAAAAAACTGAACAGCTAAAATGTTTAAACAACGAATATTTGAGTAGGAATAGTTTAATAGTTAAATTTTCACAATCAGCTGAACTGTGAATTTAGCAGCTGAAATTGATGAACATGCCTTAGAACTGAAGTGAAGTTGAAAATGAGTTCAATTGTCAAAGTTAGCAGAATGAGATAAAAAATAAACTGTTAGAACGAGCAGAAATTGAACTTTAAAGTTTCAAAACTTTCTCAGCCATTCAAAGACCAGGCATAGTGGACGACTGGTTTCCTGAGTCCAAGCTGATCGATTTGGTGTATAACATGTCTGGGTGCGTATTTCTGTTAACTTGGAAGAAGCTTGAACTCTCTCGGCCAATCAGAGAGCAGGGCTGGGGGACGGCTGGTTTCCTGAGACCAAGCCGATCAATTTGATGTATAACATGTCTGGGGGTGTATTTCTGTTAACCCAGAAGAAGCTTGAAATCTCTCAGCCAATCAGAGAGCAGGGATGTTGGCGGTGGGGGGGGGCAATGGGTTCCTAAGACCAAGCCGATCGATTTGATGTATAATATGTGTGGGTGCGTATTTCTGTTAACCAAGAAGAATCATGAACTCTCTCAGCCAATCAGAGAGCAGGGATGGGGGGGGGGCACTGGGTTCATCAGACCAAGCTGAACGATTTAAT
>SSNS01000007.1:1504613-1595001 GCA_006937985.1 Aphyosemion australe | reverse complement strand
AGAGAGAGAGAGAGAGAGAGAGAGAGAGAGAGAGAGAGAGAGAGAGAGAGAGAGAGAAAGTATTGATTCTGGGCCTGGGTACTGATCCTGATTCAGGTCCGGGTATTTGTTCTGATCCTGTATCTCATCTAACCCTGGCTCTAGTCTTGCTCTGGTTCTGCTCCACATGCTGGTTCTGGTGTTGGTTCTGATCCTGGTTCTGGTCTTAAACCAGATGCTGGTTCTGATACTGGTTTGCTGAAACAAGCAGACAGGCTCCAGTAGGATTGTACTTAAAATAGCTTTTCCGTATATCAGCTCTCAGACAGTGGAAAAAGCGGGAAACGTCTGAACCAATCAGAAAGCTCCATTATCACACAACTGCTCTGCAGGTGTTAGATCCAGGAGGCAGGGATGGGAGGAAAATGTGGCTGAATCGTCTTTCAGACGCTTGTAACTCAAGAACCGTGACAGCTACAGCTAAAACAAAGACATCCTATCGAAGCTGACAAAAAAACCTTCTGTTTTTAAAAACAATCACGCATGAACTCTAAAAGATGTGGTCGTAGCAGATTTTTCTTTAGAGAAAATCATCGGAGACTCCAGCTGATCAGTGGGAGAAAATCTGGCTCACTCCTCCTTCTGAGGCTCGTAGCGCCCAAACCGTGACAGATACAGCTAAACCAAAGACATCCCATCGAACCTGACAAACAAATCTACTGTTTTTGGAAAGATGATGAATGAACTCTAAAAGATGTGGTCGTGGCAAATTTTTGTTTAGAGAAAATCACGGGAGACTGCAGAAAACTGTGATCTGCAGCTTCAAAGGCCTCCAACCTCTCATCACCATTTGAAAAGTATTGCACCGATTAGAAAAATTCCAAAAGCGTCAGCGTCAGAAGGCTTCGATGGTGCTCTGTGTGAATTTTTGTGTGGCTACGTTGAATTGTGTAGGAGATATGAGGAGACAATTTCATCTCTCAGACAGCGATCGAATCACATGTCTGGATTATTATGGGAGTCAATGGGAAAATCTGGCACTGTCTGCCTTCTGAGGCTCGTAGCGTCCGAACCGTGACAGCTACAGCAAAAATGAAGACATCCTATCGAAGCTGACGAAGATTCCTACTTTTTCAGATATAATTGTTTCAGTAGCCCAAACGATGTGGCTGTAGCAAACATGTGTTCGCAGAGGTTGTGACCTAAAAATGTTAGAGTGAAGGATCGGCAGTTGGAAACAGTTTAGAGGTGTGAGAAACATTTCTGACAACTGATTACTCTCCAAAGAGATTATCACTACGACCACAATGTTTGGAGTACGTCCATAAATTATAGCTCAAAACGGAGGAATTTTCGTCAGCTTTTATTCAGTGCAAGTCTCATTTCCGTCGGTTCTACGGTTCTCTCAGGACACGGTCTGAAGTCGAGCAAAGTCGGTTTTCGGCCCTATTCTTTTGAATGGGGGAAGGAGGAGATATTCCTGAACTTTCCAAAATCGTACCTCAAGTTTAACCTGTGATTATAGAAAAACCGTAAAAGATATCAAGAAGCTGAATAATCAGATAAGAGCTGAATGTGTTCTGAGTTTGTTAAAAGTTGAATGAAGTCTCTAAGTTGAAGTATGCTGAAGTAGTTAAAGTTCAAACAAGCTGAATGATTTTCTGAAAATGTGAAGGATTTGAAGCATTTCCCATTCATTTCAATGGGCTGAAAAATCGCAGAAAAAGCTGAATATCTCCTAAAATATTAAACGTATCAATACCAAAAGTAATAGCCGGAAAGAGCTTAACGAGCTGAACGATTTGATACCAAATTTGCTGAAATAGCTGAAAATGTTAAGGAGTTGAAAAGGTTCAAAAAAGTGTACGGAAGCAGAATAATAAGAAGAAGAAGAAGAAGAAGAAGAAGAAGAAGAATAAAGAGAAACAGGAAAACAATAGTTTGAATGCTTAACAGCATTCAAACTAATAAAAATACAACCTGAATAGTTATTATGGTAATGCAGTCCTTTTGAATCTGTGAATTTTGTGTCTTTTTATCTCGTGTGACGTTTGTTTTTCTCGTGACATAATTATTCATTGTACAAGTCGTGAATCATCTTTCAGCTCTCTGAAAGGAGATGAACTATTTTTGTGCCGTTTCTTCAAAAGGTTAAAACAAAATTCTTGCTATTTGGGTTTTTACAATGTGCTTCAAGGGATTAGGAAGTCATGCTGTCACTTTCCCTGCACTCTCTGTAACGGATGACAAACGTGACAGCCTGACGTATCACGTTATTCCCTCAACGCTCCGGAGATGTGACAAAAGTGTTCCGGAAGTGCGCTGTTTTATTTAGTTCAGCACGAACACGTTTGGGACTTATTTTGAAAGTTTCATCAGAATTTTCAGACTCGGGGGGTGAGCAGGTGATACCTAGTAGATCTGTTTAAAGAGCGATTTAAATAGAAACACACTCAGCACGAGAATAAATGGTGTTTTAAAGATGTGGTTGGTTAAAGAAGCCTCCTCTGGTCACTTGATCAGATGTCAACACTCCATTTAAAATAACTCCAACACTTAGCTGCATGAGTATATAAGCCTATCTGTCTTAATTACCACCTAGAGTGGGACTAATTTGATGGCATCTTAAATTAGCTTTTTTTTAAGCAACGCCTGCTTAAAGTGGTGACACACTTCCTACTTATCATCAGATTAGTGGAAAAAAATCCATGCCAGACAATCAACTGAAGCTTTGCAGATGTGTTTGCTAGTCAGGAAGCATATGAAATGTGATTAGGAAGGTATATTTATAATTTACAATGTTATTTTATTTGGAACTAACCCCAAAATGTTCCTCCTACTATTTGATGTTTTTATGAACTTTTGTGGAACCCAGCCTGTCAGAATAGACGATGTTATAGCAGAAGCAAAAGCCGTACAGTGACATTAATAGCAATAGATGTCTGTTCCAGGTAACCTTTAAAATTCATTTTGCTGTTATTTTGGGAGAGTTGTGTAATTTTAGACCCGAAGGAACACAAATCCTCCTTTCCCCTTACTTTTGCTGAATACTGTTATTTATATATTTATTTGTTTACAACATAAAGTGTACAACATTCAGGCAACGTCTTACTGTCAAAGATCACATAAACACTTTTCTTAGGCTACTTGTATTTGAAATAAATATGTCAAGGTTACAACGCATGCCTAAAAAAATTGACGTGGCTGATGACGTCACACTACGGCAATACCACTCAGCCAAAATACATTGCATCTCTTTTTCGATTCTGTTCTTTCACATAGGTTTTGGAAAGAGTTTAGCAGTTTTGTTATTCAATTCATGTTTCTTATCGCCTAAATGTTTTCTAACGTGGCAACGTAACTTCCGTAAGTTGTACGTCCAGCCAATCATCTAGTGTGATGTCATCAGCAGGCGCAGGACCCCGAGCCAGCTCACGATGGCCCAATTTCAATACTCGCACTGCACCCTACACCCTTCTGTGAAGAGCGCTCAGAGGAAGTGCGCAGTAAGGCTTCGAGTGCGTAGTACACAAGTGTGCAAATAAGTGAGCATTATGTCATCAATCGTGACGCATGCTGGGATGCCGGTCGCTGTTTGTGCTTTTTTAAAAATATTTATTAACAGCTTTCAAACAAACAAACAAACAATTATTTGACTACATTTAAATTAATTGCTGTCCACATTTATATCTTCGTCTAAAACATTCAGAGCATGAATAAATAACATTAATTGTTCTAAATTAACTTCTTACAGTTGAAAATACATATTTTCAGAAAAGGCACTTGACCCTATTGCTCCACCTTCTTCTCAAAATTCCCACAAAGCAATGAATTGTGGGTAATACCCTTCACCCAAGTCCGCAGCGATGTGGACATGGCGTCTAATATGGCTTCCCCAAGAGACTTAGACCCCCGCCCTATATTTTAGACCCAATTTTTATGGTTATATGTTACGAAGCCGCCAATATTTTTCAACGACTGGACATAATTTTATTAATTTTCAACGACATTTTGTTGGATATTTCCAGAGATTAATGGTAAAAACTACACATTGTCACTTTATATATCGCCCCAGCCCACCATCACTCGTGAAGAAAACACCAATGTATTCCTCCACTTGAGGAAGAGACTTTCTCCCAGTGCAGAAGGAAAATTGCAACTTTATCCAGTCAAGATTCACGGCTTCAGATTTGGAGGAGCAGACTCCCATCTGGTCTGCCTCACACTTGGCTGTGAATCACCCCAACATTTAGGAAAGTGATGGATTCTCTGACAAAAATTATGAGAGGGCTAAGCCCAATTTGTGTTTTCCATTTGTATTAACTAATGTCATTTTAACCAAAGTCATTAAATATTAAAGCATCCTTTCTGAGCTTTTGTTGATGGTGACCTCAGTTTGCAAAGAGCAGAGAAAATGTCTTTACCTGGTTTGAGGTCTTTTCCTGTCATCTTTTCTTACTTCATCTGTTTTCACAAGATGTTATGAAACGGCATTAAGAGGGGAACATTATACATCTGCTTGGTGTAGAAGAGAGGCTGCAGCCTCCTACTCAGTCAGGAAAGAAGCAGAAATGGACAAAGAAGGCAAGAGAGGATGCTTCAAACGGTGAATAATACAGTGATGCTTCCTGAGTGTTTGTTCTATCCTCCTACTGTTACTTTAGCTACAGTATATATGTAGCATGTACAGTATGTATATAAATATCAGTGGTAAAGCATACCTATCACAACTGGGACTTCTTTGCATTTCCACCTCCATCTGCTACCTATCCCACACATGCACATTGACAAAACAGCTTCCAGCTGCAAAGGAAGTCTTTTTAAGGTCTTCAGCAACACTCATATGTAGAGATTAAACAGACAGACCAAAAAGGATGCTCATGAGGCGTCTATGGCAGAAGACCCGTACCTGGTGTTGTGAAGCACCTTAGGGGGTCGTAGGACTCTGGTAGATGCTATACAAATACAAGTCATGTACCGTAAAGATGCATGAACTGCAATATTAGAGATGAGAATCGAAAACCGGTTCTTGTTGAGAACTGGTTCCCACTCTTTTGCCATTTTTGCAAATGATTTTCTTATCAATTCCAGTCGGCGCGAATGACGTCACCATGCACGTTGCTTGGCTTATGCATTTACTCAGCAGGAAACATGGCGTCTAAGCAGCACAAATGCTCGAAAGCTTGGTTATACTTTACGAGAAAGGATGATAACAGGGCAACTTGCAATACTTGCAAAGTAAATATTTCATCAAAGGGAGGAAACAGAACGAATATGCAAAAGCATTTGCGTACAAAATACGCGATAACTTAAAGTTAATGTCAAGTTTTTGACCCACTCCGTGTTATGCATGTGCTAGTGAACTCAGCAGCAACTGTGATGTTTACATGTCCTCTCCTGTTAACACGGCAGGTAATCAACTAATATGGGCTATCATGTTAGCATCATTTGCCTTATATACACACCTCCACACTAGCAGACTCCAGCCACTAAAGTCAGACCTGTGGTGAGATTTTTCCCATTCATAAACCATAAACAAACGACTTTGGACGATTTAGACTTGGAGCAATGACGTCACCGGAACTCCCTGGCAAGGGTGGCTTGACAGACTACATCTTACCTACAGTAGTCATCAATCATTGCAGCCTAATTTTGGAGAATCAGGACATTTCCTGGCTTTGCATCCTGTTTGGGTTCACTCTGGCTTTGGCTTGGTGCTCCTTGGTCCAGTTGTTAGCCATCAAAACCACTGTAGCCTTACCTTTCAGTATTAAACCCAGGTCGGTTTATTTACAAAAACACGTAATAATATAGCATTGTATTTTAAATTGCCCTTCTGCTCTGAAACCCAAAGACCTAGCTCCAGTAGGAGAAATAAAAATTGTTTATAAGGTCTAAATTTCAGCCCTAATTTAGCGGCATTTGAAAAAGTCCACATAGTGAAACATGGTTGGTTTTGGTGAATTACTGGATGTTTTTTTTTTTATCTCTACGTTATTGAGGATATTGTGTGGGCTATTAGATGAACGCTGCACTAACAATAGTCCTGAATAAAGGCCAAGGCTTGAGTTTAAATCCAGAGAAATTATTTTAAAAATCTACCTCCCTTGAGCTTTATTTTCCATTTTTAATGAGACTTTTAAAAAGACTAAAAAGGACACGTGTCCAGTGTGCCTTCTTTACCAGATGTTGACATGTGATGTGATGCCATGGAGGAAACTGCAACTCTTAAGACATCTGAGAAGCATAGCTGGAAACTGCCATGTTCAAGCACTTGTGGTGCTCTGGGACAGTTTTAGTCCGAGCTAAATTGATGCCTCTGTTCCGTCACAATGAGTCAGTTTAAAGTTTCGCACATTTTCTAAAAGGCTGCTTTAACGTTACAAATGTAGCTACCCTTGTAAGCCCAAGAGAGGCACTAAAAATTTAGATAATGGCCCGTTTTTTAAAGAAGAATGACATCGCTATCAGTCCAAAAGCTGTCACCAGTACCGAGTCGAGTATTTATCTAGTTATAACCTCACTGAGGAGCGTGACAGAGAGGAGATAGCTTCAGGACCGGGACGTACCTTTACGGAAGGAGCCCTGAGGACAATGTCCTGTTGTTCTACAAATGTCCTTGAAAATGTGCCATTTTGCAGGATGACTTTAGAGATTGCATTTTACCTCAGAGCTCGGAGACTCTTTCACATATTGTGACATCAATTTTCTTGGTATTTTTCTTGCGGGATGAAGTATTGATCCTTTCACATTGCATTAAACTCGTGAGAGGTAAACTCCAAAAAACGAGCATTTACTCGGACGGCATTAAGAGGTTTGATGTTCTGCTTGCCCTTTTTATAAAACTAAATTTGTCTGAAACAATCAACACAAACTCATTACTTGACTCGTTTGTATTTAAGCTGTTTATCTGTTGCCCTTTGCAGCGGCAGAATGGCTTTTTTTTTAAAAAAGACAACACACACGAGCCCTTGATTTCTCAAACGTGTCCTATATCTTTAATGAAAAGCAATTTTCTGGCCTATCACATGAACAGCAGTGAGCTCAGACAGATAAAAAACTCCTTCCTTTCAGGCTTTTCACTCAGCGCAATTAGATTGAGACTGTATATCAACTCGCTGAGGCTAGATCAATAAAAGTGACATGCACGTATATTTATAGTCCAGCTGTGGAGAAGGCAACACCTTTTATAGTGAGATTCATTAAGCCACTAATGAGGCATTTTCGTGCATATCTACTTGGTAATGGATACAAAGGTTCTGTTTGTTCAGACTGTGGAGGACGATTTGGCTCCCCGCTGTGACAGGCCGTTAATATCTCAGAAAGACCCAGAAGGAAAGAAGACAACCAGTTATTGAAATGGTGTATTAATTCATAATCTGCGTTAGAGATGTAAACTATAATAGACACACTGTGGCAAAAGCTTAGGGGAAGATTGAGGGGGACTTCCTGTTAAAATTACTGTGAAATTAGATACATTTGTTCAAAGGTATCAGATAAAAAGCTTTCAACCTCAAGTTTCTTTGAATAATCTTGAAAAAAAGCCTCTAATACATCTTTGTATTCAATTGATAATGGGTATTAAAATAATATTACAGGGCCTGTTATGCCTGATTAAGTCTGTGCAAATGGATTTGTGTAAAATAGCTATTATTTCCTTTCATTTTGGAACTCCGAATCAAAGACGAGGCTGCAATCACGGCACACGGGACGAGGTGAAGAATAAGAGATGGGCGGAACAGAAGGCATAACTGCCTGGTATTCATCCACAGAAACTGAGACAAGCTGCCTGACAGTACTGACATTCGATCCATAGAGCACCTGATAGGGTGAAAAGCATCGAACAGAGTGCTCTGAACCTTAACTGTATCGAGCTAGGAACAAAGTTGGGGTATTAGGAGAGAGGAGACAAGAAGGTGGGATTGATTGTATATTTGCCGAGACGAGGTAGAGTCAAAGATTGCTAAATGCCAAGAAATCTCACAGCTGCACAGGGCTGGCATCGCTGCTTTTGAGTGCTGCTCAGTTGATTGAGGAAAATGGCGTGTCAATGAATGGAACTGTGACTGAAGAAAGGGAAGTTCTTCATTACTCAGATCTTCAGTAGTTACAAACTATGCAGATCAATAATTCAACATATCCTCATTCTCAGGAAATATCTTTGTTTTGGTATCAAGCTCTGTGAACTATCTGTGTCAGATTACGTTTCCACTGATTTCAGTTTCAGTGATTTGTGTTCTCATATAAAACGAGCGGACGTACAAAGTCATTACTGTGATTTAACTGTAAGACAAAGAAGCAATTGCCTGGTTTCTTCTGAAAGTGCTGTGAAATTGAACTTTTTTGGCATCATACATATTGCATATGTTGCTTTTATTCCCATCAGTACATGCACAGATGGGGAAACATGTAAGCATGTCTTGAACTGTACGTATCAGAACACAATGTTTAATATTTTATGGGTGACTTAAGACGCCCAAAGAGACTTCATGCACATTCCACATGGTCTTTGTAGTCAACCTTCTGTGAGAATAAGAAAGGACGCTGTTCTTCAAGATGTCAGATGTATAAAAGCAGGTTGTGCGATATATGAGTGGGAAGTTTCTTACCTAGCCTATCTAGCATTTGTTGGGGCTTAACGCTAGAGCTGCGATTTAGATTTGCACAAGAATGCAACAAACCCCCATTAGCGAGACTCCTCATCAGTAAAAGCCATTGAATAAAAGTGTGTTTTCAGACGGCTCTTAAAATTGCTGATCGAGGGAGCCTGCTGACGCCTGCAGGCAGTTCATTCCAGAGCTTCGGCCCCAGTATTGAGAAGGCACGACCCCCTCATGATTTGAGTCTGTGCTTGGGCACGACCAACATTCCCCGCTCCGCTGACTGAAGGGGCCTAGATGGAATGTAAGGATGAATCAGATCTGATAGATATCGCGGAGCCAACTCGTTTAAACATTAAAAAAGAAACCCCAGAACCTTAAATGAAATTCTAAAAGAGTCCGGAAGCCAGTGTAGGGATGCTAAGATAGGCGTGATGTGCTCAGACCTCTTTGTACCGGTCATTCTGGACCATCTGAAGTTTCGCTACTCACTTCCTATTGTTCATCTCTCTGTTTACTTGGTGCTTCCGGGTCCCTCAGCACATGGGATCCTCTTGCTCTTGAAGGTTCAAACAGTATAGTATTTGCATGTAGATTTACCATAAATAGAGAAACAATGATGCCCTGCATTAAATGATTCCTTCATTATATTTAATATACAAGAAACATTGTTGATCACTACCAGATAAGCACTTTCAGCTCAGCAGCTTAACACAAGGGTCGTCTAATAGGACAAAGCAAGAGCTACATTCCATTGAACAGAGTGAGTTATGGAGACATTTTAGCATTTTTCTCTGCTGTATAGTCTGAGTCATGATGTAAGTTTGTGAAATGTCTGTTTACTGAAACAGAATTCTGTTTCAAGGAGAATTCATGACTGAATTGATCACAAAGCTTTTAGACAACAGAGCTGGGAGATCCTGACAAGGATGACGTGGGAGTGGCACCATGTTTGATCTTTAAGATTTGCAAAATGCCTGAGAATTGAAGTAACTATTGCAGGATATCTATGTGACATATTTATGATCCAAGATATCCCGCTGTCCTATCACGGATTACCAGTTATTGGACGTCGCCTCTGAGCTGACAAGTCAATGTCTGTTGTAATCCCTTGTTAAAGTGTATTTTCATGACAGTAACTTTTATTAAACATAGTTGACCAAACAAAAAAAATGTCAAACAGAGCTTTAGCAGGAGTGTGGACCTAAATTGTTGAAGACTGTGGAGTCAGCAGTAAGTGTACAATATGATAAATGTCAATTGCCTATTTTGCTTGAGGTTCGTGCACAGTACGTGCTCTACAATTCGATTACTGGCTCCTGCAAAGAGAAAAAAAGTCTTGCATCATTCGGACATTCAGGAGTGAACTTTCTTTCCTGACGGTAGCATCGGAACACTTGAAATCAAGATCAGCACCAACGTAGACTCGGTGTCCTTTCAGAGTGGACTCTTCTGGTTGTCTATTTTCAGGTGAGTACCGTGGTGTGTGATGTGGGAAAAGAACAAACATTGTAAGTAAGTTAAATAAGTTATGCACAAAACAAATTCCAAACTAATGAAGGAGAGAAAAACACAAAACCTTGCCACTAAAACAATCACACTAGTGTTATAAGAATGGGATATTGAAGTGGCCATGCTCCAGGATGCCTAATTAAGCCAAACTTTCACATCAAGTTTATTTTGAGATAAATATTAGTCAAATAGCTGCTGCAAGTTTTGGAGAAAAAAGTTAGGAAATAAAAAGGCTACTGAAGTGTGACCCATTAATTTTATTTATAGGCTGTCATAGGGCCACGGCAGATTCTGGCAAAGGTTTTAGGAACTAAATACAATTGGTCTTGGGTAAAAATGTCAAAAACTGAAACACTCTCTTGTGCATTATTTTTCTTTTTAAATCAACTTTACTCATATTTTAATACATTTGCAGCCGCCTCTAGTAAGAATGAATGCCTTGCCTTTCTCTGGGGAAAAAAAAGCTCAGATGCTGCTGTTTGAGGACATAGAAGTTATCCGGAGGGAGTATAAAGATTGGACTCTGGAGCAAAGGTCATGTAGTCTGATGAGTCCAGATGGACCCTGTTCCAGAGTGATGGGTGCATCAGGGTAAGAAGAGAGGCAGATGAAGTGATGCACCCATCATGCCTAGTGCCTACTGTACAAGCCTGTGGGGGCGGGGCTATGATCTGGGGTTGCTGCAGGTGGTCAGGTCTAGGTTCAGCAACAGGATGTGCTCCAAGAATGAGGTCAGCTGACTACCTGAATCTACTGAATGACCAGGTGATTCCATCTTCCCTGATGGCACGGCCATATTCCAAGATGACAATGCCAGGATTCATGGGGCTCAAATAGTGAAAGAGTGGTTCAGGGAGCATGAGACATCATTTTCACACATGGATTGGCCACCACAGAGTCCAGACCTGAACCCCATTGAGAATCTTTGGAAGTGCTGGAGAAGGCTTTGTGCAGCGGTCAGACTCTACCATCATCAATGCAAGATCTTGGTGACACATTAATGCAACACTGGATGGAAATAAATCTGGTGACGTTGCAGAAGCTTATAGAAACACTAAAGGTGGTCCAATGAAATATGTGTGTGACCTTTTTTTTGGTGGTGACTTTTTTTTGGCCAGGCAGTGTACACCACAATAAATGAATAAATACACAAAACAAACTGTTTATAAAATTTCCTCATTATGTCAATCGTCATCAAATGTTTGAAAGATAATTGTCAGTATTGCTTCAAATTTTGAAAAGTGAGTCAAATTCATTTTGAATTTTTTTTTTTACTTGTTGCTGCAAATTTCAGTCCTGTCAAAAACTCAGCATTACAATAAGAAAAAAAAAGAAAATGTCCATGGCTCTACATGGTAGAAGATGTTGTAATATGTAATAATTGATCCAGAATAAGTCATTTTTTTATCTATTACCTAAACTTTAATAGATTTTGCAGCTATAAAAAGTGCAAAATATTTTTATTTCATGCAATTCTTTTGTTAGACGAGAAAGGAAATGAATGCACCAAAACAGTTATCATTACATGATGGTTTGGAAGTTATGGCCAAATCACGTAGAGATCCTATAGAACGATCCACTATAATCCAGGCAGTCGATACGGAGGATCAGGTCATGTGCTTGGCCTTTTGACGGCACTTGATTGATTAGCTCAGTCTTGCCATTTGCCAAAGTGGATGATGAGCAAAAAGAGCTGCAGTCGAGGGTATCAGCTTGCTCCGAGAAGCTGACCTTCCCGGCGGTGAGATTTCAAGGGGGCAGATAGTTTTGACTTCAGAGGTCTGCTGTGGGCATTCGGGGCAACAAAACCGGAGGCAATAAAAAAAATACATGACTGTAAAACTTTTCAGTTGAAGATTCTTGCAATTTTCAAAAGAATTTTAGCTAAACAGCAAACAGAGGATGTTTTATAGTTATTAGTCAACATATCTAAGGTTTAAGAATTCGTATTTTTACAACTGCATTAAGTGTCTTAGAATCCTATGATGTCTGGGTTAAATCAATCTGTATGGTTTAACAAATTATCAAATTATTAAAGACCATTTGACACCAGATTCGCTGCTACACCTTGTGTGGAGGTCCCCGTGTGATCCAGGGGTGAGAGAGAGGTCGGTACGGACAGGCTGTCGGTGGCGTTGACCTCTAAGGTATTGGGACAGTAGCTTGGCCCCAAATACGAACCGCTGGTCTGGGGTACCCCCGGTGACTGCAGGCAGCTGGTGGATTTGTTGCATCAGATGCAACTTGCACAAATGGTTGACCTCAGGGTCAAAAAGAGAGGAGATGGTTCCTTGTGTGAGCTTGGCTTTCCCGGCCGGCCGAACCGAGTAGCTTAGCTAGAACTCTTATAGTCGCTTCAGGAATTCTTTTGTGAACTGCAGGAACGGCATGAACTCTGTGAACTAGCCACATCCATAACGCTACAACACTAATGAAGGCTGAGGAGACATTTCAGAAGTTAGATTAAGGTGTTAAAAAGAGGAACGCACAGCGAGGAGGAGAGTTTTACATTAGTTCTTACTAACTGGACACTAGGGGGTGCTAAAAGCAAGCCAAAACTGCCAAGTGTGCCTTTAAGAGAAGGTCAACTGAGATAGCATATTATATCTTCAGGTTTTTCAGAAGACCTTCCGTTTGGGAAAAAAAAATACAAATGATGCCATCACACAGACAGTGAACCAATCAGTAACATGAAACCTACTTCCTGACTCACCTGATGTCTCATTTAAGTATCATATTCGTCTATTTCATGGTCAAACTTCAGGGCAAACATAAAGAATAATTGGTCTTCCCAAGCCATGCGACAGCACGTCTGATTCACACCTATCTCGCAGGTTCAAGGTGCTTCAGGGCTGAAAATATCCCACAATGCAACCGTAATATGCTAGCAGCTCTGTGATATAACAGCCCTTTTCTGTAGAGGCAGAGAAAGAAGTGAAAAGATCAATTCCAGGCTTCGAGGCTTCTCTCTCTGTTGTATACTCTAAGATGCTTGTTGCAACATAAACAAGAGCACAAAGAGGAAGAGTCGCTTCTAACAAAGGAGGTTTTCTGGACAGCATGAAAAGAAATGTGGCTGTATTGAAATGTAGACGCACAATCCATTTACGGATTGAAAAGTCAAAGATGCTGTTCTTTATCCTGTTCTGTGGCTTTGAAATTCAATAGCTATAAACCTCAGACACATTTTGATATTCAATTGTTTCAAGAATAAGTAAGTTTGGCTTTTTAAACGCCTCTCCCTCAGGGAATGTGTGCTTTTCTCTCTCTTCAATGCTTTGAAGTTTATCGGTGAACGTTGGCTCAATACTTAGTGACTTAATCCCAGATTGACCACTTTTCTAGTGGGCAGAATATATCCGAACGGATTCCGGAGCAATTAAACATAAAGACAGCACTTGTTTCATTAGAGAGCCACTAATTACAACTAAGTCTAGTAATAATGATGTCTTCAATAAAGGGTTGAAAAGGAGGGTTCTTTATTTAAATCAAAAGCAGCTCCGTACCAGATGTTCCAAGCAAAACAAGCTCCAGATTATTTCAAGATGGCTTTATCATTACTACAAATGATCTTTGGCATGGTTAAACCTAATTAACCTGCAGAGATGCCTGCAGGCAGTGAAAGCTTGGCTCTTTTAGCTCCCGTGCTTTTTGATTTCCAGCTGACAAACTAGTGTTTATTTTTGATTTTAGATGCATGAATACCAAACCACTAAGAGTGCACAGCAATGGCTACATTTTCACTTTAACTGCAGAAGCAAGGGTGTAATTAGTTGATGAAAAACAGATAGTCGTACGGCACACATCTATCACTGCCACAGCTGCTCTTTTCCTTTGCACGAGCGTGATTTTGCAAACACGTGATCAGACAGAAGGGGTGCAATCTTTGGAGCATGCTGTGGTGGATGTCTCTGCTTTGCTTATCCTGTAGGATTAGTGTTTAACGCATGACCTATGGCTCAGGGTTGATGAGAACACTGTTTCAATCTCTTCCTCCTCTGAAGATTCTGCAATCCTCAGTCTAGGCAGGGAAACAAACTATGTCCATCCTCTGCTCTTACCATCTCAGATTAAAGTTTGGGTTTTCAGACCTCTAAAGCCATGCAACGGTTTGATGCCAAGATTCAGCAATAATCTTAATCTGAGTAGAAAAAAACTCTCAAAGATGATGGATTTAATATACATGGTAAAGAATATAGTGAAAATTTAAAATGTCTCAGGCTTTGATTCAGTCTCCTGGTTTGACACGCTGATATATACACAAAAATTAGCATAACAAGCCCCTGTCTTGTTCTGGGGAGAAGCCCTGCTGTCAGTGGCAGCTAAGCGGGTTATAACTCACTTCACATTCCCCGTTTCTTCTCTTCATCCTTTTCGTCAAAGTGCCAGCGCTTCTGCCTGCTACCGCAGAGTTTGTCCCATTAAATGTGTAATTAAAGCAACAGAACTGTTTCCAGGTTTGAGATAAATCATTACGTTTACATCCTAGATGTGGTCCTTTCAGCTTAAATTTTACACAGCGTGGAGGAGAAATAAGGTCGTAAAGTTTTCTTTGATAATAATTAATGAGTCTGTGTTGATCCGCTGACAGAGCAAGAGTAGTCTTATAATGGGGGTGCATTAAAAATGCATATATCAACCCATTATAAGGTGAAAGGAGGATCAGTGCCAAGATTTTCTCCAAACTGGCAGGTTGAAGTTTAGAGTCCAGATGCAGGGCCTTAGAGTGGAAAATAATGAAAGTAATTCTTGTGTTTTGGAGAAAATATGAATGAAGCTAAGAAATATCTCTGTTCTTGGTTTGGTGGATTAAAAATGAACTTTTAAAGCCCAAGCTCCATATTGTCTCAGCACAAAATTGATCTGAAACAAAACGCCTACAGATGAATCCATGAAAAAGACCCAATTTACTTAAACTCCTCGACTTGGGGCAGGACCTTGTCCATGAGCCTTTTCTGGCTCAAGACCATGGTCTCAGATTTGGAGGAGCTGATGCTCATCCTGGCTGCTTCACACTTGGCTGCGAACCTCTTCAGCAAAATTTGGGGATCACGTTCTAATGAAGCAAACAGGACCACATCATCTGCAAAAAAACAGAGACCTGATTCTCAGATCCCCTCAACACCTTGGCTGCACCTAGAAATCGTGTCCATAAAAGTTATGAACCAAATCAGTGACAAAGGACAAATAGAAGTCGTACTGCAGTCATTTCTGGGGTTTTGTCTCAATGACCACCTGAGCCGCATTCTGCTTGGACTGCTGGTACCTATCAGCTGCCACTGGATTCCCACAGGCCCAAATGACCAAACACCATCCCTAACCACTGATGTTCAGCGGGTTTTGAGGGTTGCCGCTCAACAGGCATGACCACCCTGTGGTCACAATTATGGCCAGCCGCCTCAACAATGGAGGAATGGAACATGGTCCACTAAGACTCGCAACAAGTATGCCCACCCCTGCTCAGCACCTCTCATTAGGAGCAACTCCAGAGTGGTCGAGTGTCCAACCTCTCTAAAGGAAACCAGAGCCAGAGCCATGCGTCGAGGTGAGTCCGACTACGTCTAGCCGAAACCTCTCAACCTCACACACCAGCTCAGGCTCTTTCTCTACCAGATAAATTACATTCCATGTACCAAGAGCCAGCTTCTGTAGCCAAGGATCAGACCACCAAGGTTACTACCTTCAGCCACTGTCCTTCTCACATTGAACTCGACCACTTTGGCCCCTTCCATGAGTGGTGAGCCCATGGGAAGATGGACTCACATCTCCTCCTCAGGCTGTGTCCAGTCGAGCTCCATGGGTGAAAGCGCGACCCCTGGTACTCTCCAACGTGCCCCACCTCGAGGTCTGGCTCCAGAAGGGGGACCCTGTGACCCACCATTGATGACCCTACCAGAGGCATAAAGCCCCAGACAACTTAGCTCCTAGGATCATTGGGACACTCAGACCCCTCCACCATGATAAGATGGCAGCTCAGGGAAGAGGATTAATTAAATTATTTATTATATTTGCAAAGACTTTGTGTAAAATCAAAGCTGTGCAATAAACTGGCGCTCAAAGACGACAGATCAAACCAAGAGCACTTCAAAAAATCATTACCATCATGCATAATATGCCTCCGCACTTTAATTAAATAAGCAGAACTAAACTTTGTTAATCATGGCGTGAACCCTATACGCCATATGAGTCTTTAATTGCATGAAAATTTTTGATATTCCATTTCTTAGTCCTATTAGCAACAGCTTTGATATGGAAACCCTGAAAACCTATACAACGCTATACTTAGCTAACATTGCAAAATGAACGTGACTTTTTATTTAACTTACAATAATACAGTAGATTTGACTGCTACTGTTATTTAGAGAGCCTGCTCCTGACTTTAGTCTAAATCCCAGTTACTGTTGCTGTCCCTTGAATAACCTCTGCTGGGATGTCTGCTCAGCCCAGCTGGTTGAGGTTCAGGAGGCAAACACAGCTGGGTTGTAATGGGCGCTTGTTCAGGGACCTGAATAGGATTAGTCCATCAGCCACTGCTTCCTCTATCAATGCTATCATCCAGGATTCTTGTAATAGGATGCCACGGCCACAGAGCTTCCTGTCTGAGCTACTCCTTCACACAGTGGAGGAAAGAATAGGCATCCAGGAGAAAATACCTCTGCAAAGCAAAGGGAATCCTCAACCCCATCCACCACTTGTTTAATGGTCTGAAAATGTATAACGCAAGAAGCAATGATATGTCTTATTCCTGCTTTTCTCTCATTAATGAATGTGTCACATTCAAAAGACAACATTCCGTTACCGTCGTGACCTCTGAGGTTGAGTTTTATTCACGGGGAGTCCTTTCATGGTATATTTTGAAAAAAAGGCTTTCTGTCATGCAAGAGAAAGAAAAAAAAATCTTAATTGAACGCTATCAAAAGGGCTGCCGATACCAATCACTTTAAACTCGGAAAAGTGGAAATAAGCTGTCCAAGAGCCCCTAAGATTTTTTCTCTCATCTTATCCAAAATGAGGATCACAGAGGGAGGAGAAGGAGAAACTAGGGGGGGGGGGGGGGGGGGGGGGGGGGCAGCTAGGGAGCAACAGAGGGGAAGAGAGGAGTCCAGATTTTCCTCTAATGAGCATCTACTAGGTGTACATCTAGAGTCGTGACTTATTTGTTCTCCTTTCTGTCCATCACCCCGTATCCTTCCATCTTTCTGGAAGAATGGACCCCAGCTCAGAGAGACGTGTCGCTGCAGAGTTTGGCTTGTCGTGGACTTCTGTCAGAGCTAATTGGATCCAGTCGGATTGACCCCAGATCTTTTTTCCAATTCCAACAGTGACCTAATCCCTCGGAGTCTCCCCTTTGACAAGTATTTAAATATTGTACTTTTTATTACTTAAAGAATGACTTGTTAAAATTGTCGAGACCACTTCTGAATCAACCTCTGACACGAGACGAGGACATCAGGGCAGTGAAGTTCCAACAGAGAAGAAGGTAAGTGATGGATCGAGGCTACTGCAGAGTTGTTGCATTTTATTCAAATAAATGATGAGCCAACTGTGCTTTGGACGTTCTGCTCTTTTCTCACAGCAGCCTTGCCGGTAATATTTTCTCATTGTTTTTGAAATACAGTAAGCCTATTATTTTTCATTTTGTGGTCCCCTCACTGTCCATTAAACCCAAATCTTTTGAACTCTAAGGTAATTCTTCCTGACCCAATTTTCCTCTCACTTATCTGCTCCACTAGAAAAGCTGATTTCAGGTATCTAAGAGACAGGGAGGAAGGGAACTTGGTGTGAGCAAACAGCATCATCTCACCTAATTAGCAGGCAGCAGATAAAAGGCTGTCATTCATAATTGAAGCTAGCAGAGGAACCCTGTCATCCTTGGATTTGCAAGTGAGAATGTTGAAGCTGCGTGATTCCTGCCTGGCTTTCATCTGCATCAGCCCAGAAAAGAAAATGTAAAGGGTGAGATGCGTGAGGCTTTCACGGTTTGTGTGAAAGCAAATTAAGTCATTGTGCTTTAGTTCAAATAAATTGTCACCGTATTCGCAAACGCAGACCATCTCCGATCCCCGTCTCTTACATAGCTGTAGCTTTTTTGTGTGTCGTTGTTTTGTTGCCGGGGGGCAGTAAACATGAAGGGTCTCCGATGATTTGGTTTGGTGCATAGCAGGTGAGCCGACTCCGCGGAGGTATGCAGTGTGTCAACACTTTGCAGAAAGATGATCAATATACAGCTCGAGCAGGGCTGGTTCCACGCTTCAACCGAGTTGTGGGAAGAAGTTTTTTAACATTTTCAGCCTGAGTCACGACGAGACTTCAGAGATTATCCCTTTGCTGCAAAAGCCTATCAAACTGCAGCAGCACAAAACCATTAATTGTAGTGGAAACATGGAACAAAGCAGTTTTCCTGTCTTGATTTCACGTCTTCCTGTTCACGACCCTGTTGGTTAATGAAAACTTTATGTTTGTCCAAAAAAGTTTCGTATTTTCAAGACGAACTTTTAGTTTAGGGCCTCAATAAAAGTGAGAGTTAGTCATTAAAATGGACGGACGGATGGATAGATTACTGTTTGTGGATTCACAATCCGGACGGGATGCTTGCTTAAAGTGACAGTGTGTAGTTTCCTGGCGATATGGGGCAGTGCACACATTTCAGGGTAGTTTTACACCACATCTCTGTGGCTGTCAGTAGTTTAAAAAAAAATACGGTAAATGCGACCTCAGCGTGAATCCTCAGACTTTGATAGTCCTTCAGTTAATTCCATCCAGAGAATGCAATGCTGATGCTAGTTTTCTGGTGGTGTAGGTTCTGGATCTGCTCAGGGTCCTGCGCCTGCTGATGACATCACACTACGGCAATACCACTCGGCCAAAATACAATGCATCTCTTTTTCGATTCTGTTCTTAGGTTTTGGAAAGAGTTTAGCAGTTTTGTTATTAAATTCATGTTTCTTACCGCCTGAATGTTTTCTAACGTGGTAACGTAACTTCCGTAAGTCCTACATCCAGCCAATCATCTAGTGTGATGTCATCAGCAGGCGCAGGACCCCGAGCCGGTTCACGTAGAAGGAAACATGGTGTCCCCCAGAGACTAAAACTCGTGCCCTATGTACTTTAGACCCATTTTTATGGTTATATGTTACAAAACCACCAATATTTTTCAACGACTGGACATAATTGTATTCATTTTCAACATTTCGATGGATATTTCCAGAGATTAATGGTAAAAACTACACATTGTTACTTTAATGGTCTCATTTACCTGCTTTTTTCAATAAATCAGTTGTGTCATTTCTAGTAAGAATGAATGCCTTATGAGTTGTTTTCTGCAGAAAAAAAGCTCTGGCGCTCCTGTTTCAGGGGTATAAGTTCGCCAGAGGAATGGGGGATGGAAAACAGCTAGATTACGGTCTTACTTGTTAATATTCATGATCTGCACATGTATATTAGCAGAAGACATCTTCCGTGGTCTCATCACTTCCGGATGGGGAAGTGCCCAGGCAGGTGATAGGTCGGATAAGCTGGGATGTCATTTACATGCAGAGTTCAGTTTTATCTGGGTACCTTAGCTCTATTAGGAGTAGTCCAGTTCAGTTCGACTTTAGCCAGACTAAGGCAATAATTCGGTTTTCTGACACTGCATGTAAACACACCGGCTGTTTATAAAATAGGCAGATGCTATTAAAGCATGAGTTTGTAGGAATAACAAGACTTTGATATGTGTGGATAAAATGCCCTGCTCTGTGATTCTCAACAGAAACTCGTGTTTTCATTTTAATAAGCTTGATATGTTATGTAGTCTGGAAGTCCAAGCTGTACAACTCCCTTAATTCATTATTGAAGTAAGCATTGTTATGGAAAGATGCTTAATCTTTACTCAGTGGAATATTTGGCTTGGGTTAGGATGAAAAAATGTGATCTTGACATCCTTACATTTAGCACAGGGCTACGCGGCTCTTCAAATGTACTTTCGATCTAACTTTAGTTAGATGCTTAGAATTCCCCAACAGGTTTCTGGTGTTTACTTCCTCTAAGCTGCTGAGGCACACAATGTCTGCAACTGTTCATTCTAACTATTTAGCTCCTAAGAGATTCCAGTCCTCTGTATGTGCTGTTTGGGGATTTTGCAGATTGGGTGGGAGATGTCATCTGGCATCCTAGATAAAGAATGTTTGTGTGATGCAGCAGCTGTTGTGAGGAAACACTTTTAACAGCAACCCGTGGGTCTTCTGACCAACTATCTTGTATGCAACTCTACCAGCAGCTTTCTATTAGCGACTTTTTTTCACCAAATAGATAAAGAAATCACTACTTTCACAATATTCATTATCATCATATGCAGTCGAATTAAAGACAGAAATAATTCCATCCCAGAAAATAAATTATTAGATTACAATCTGTGGAAAAAAACAAAACTTTTATATTGTGCTGGAAGACAAAGTTTTCTTTCACTGAAAAAATTTAAATTTGGAGAGTCTAAGCAGGTTGCTTCAGTCTGTGCTTCACTTGTTTATTCAATACATTTGTGTGGTCTCTATTAGGAATTAAATGCCTTGTAAGTCATACTCTGGGGGGGAAAAAAAGCTCTGGTGCGCCTGTTTCAGGAAGTAGAAGTGAGCCACATCAGAGCTGAGCTTCAGACGGCAGGATTGAGTCTTATTTCCTGATATGTGGACATCTCTCCTCTGATTGGCTAACAGCAGCACGACTCTACCACTGACTCTGCTCTGCAACATTGATGTTTTATCTCCACAAATAACACAAGCCTGGAGGAGTTCTGCTGTGTGGTGTGGCTAATGCTAATGGTTAGCTTCTACTAGACAAGACGTTCTCTGCTGTTTCCTGGACGCTAAACCAACAACAGCCTTCCCCGTCGTGAGTCAAGATGGGTGAGTCTATGAATGTTAAGTGACAGTGTGACGTAGATCTGTCAGGATTTTCTAGTCCTAGAGTTTCACTGTATTTGCCATCAGAAGCTAATGTAGGAGATAGGTGCAGATTATTTTCATGCTCAGCCTGCATGAAAAACTCAGAATGACTGATTATAATCAGAAATAATAATAATAAAAAAATGGCTTTTCCGTGAACCACACATTTAACTCTGTATTTCCTCTAAATGTATTTTGAAATTAATTCATTCATGTAGATTTATGAGACCACATTTCTCTTTTTCCACTATTTAGCATATGTGTTGTTGTTTTTCCTTCAAAATTGAACATCCAGAGACGGCTGAGCATTACAATTACTGGCATTTTAGATAAAAAGCTGTTTAGATCCACAGCTAATGCTAAATGCAAGAACATGCATTCATATTTATGCATAAATATAAATGACTATACTATATTCATTCTGTTGCCTTTATGGTTTGTTTCACAGATGTTGGACTCCTCATTGCACATATAACTTAAATAACTGTCAGGTTTTCATCAACTCTAAGTTTCACTTTTCTTTTTCACTCCTTCAGTTCAAATAAGCATCAATTGTTGCAAAACAACTGGCCGATGCTTTCTATGTACCAGTGTGTTTTTTTGGTATTGATGAAAGTTTATTAAAAAGTTAAAGATGGCACGAAAACAGAACTGCATTAAATAATTGCAGAAGTTGCTGAGATAGTAAGCACCAAAGCTGTAGGGAGTGGACTGTAGATTATTTTCTTCACTGCTTTCTTTTGTGGGGCTAAAGATTCAACACTCACAGACAGAGGCTTATGACATAAAGCTGACTTGATTTGTTAGTTTTTTTATCATTTGGATCATGTTCAGTATTCAGCATATTTCATGGAACATTCCTTCCCGTATACAATTTAGGTGTGCATAAATCTATCCCTGCATTAACATCTCCACATTTAGCAAACATGATGTAACATAGAGTCTAGATTAGTCACTTCAGGGCAAGAGGTGACTCAGCAGAGAACATCTGGCAACAATGATCAAGCTTAATCATTAAACTTTAACTAAAAGGTATTAAAGATGATGAAGTCGGTCCCTCAAGGTCAAGAAAAAAAGCATCAAACCTTTGAACAAAATTATGTCAAAAATGGTTTCTCATCAGTGAGCATGTTATGTTTATTCTGGAAAGTCATTATGGTGTAGAGCAATGATTCCCAAAGCTGGAGTCAGGATTCCACTGCAGCTAATGAAACACTAATCCCTACTTGACACTGGAAGCATCAGCGGTGTAGAATGGCAGCGGAACATGGGGTTGATTCAAACCAGCCGCGACGTGGCAATTTTCAGGCGCGTCCCAGAAGCGGCATGCCACGCTGCTAAAGATAGGATCAGGTTCTATTTTTGCCACGAGCCACTTCTGGGATGCGTCAATTTCCACAGTTAACATAGGGCTAGACAGGAAATCACACTCAGTTTCAGTGTAAAATGTCCAGTAATTTTCAAAATAAAAATATAGTGCAGCAATGTGATTTCATATCTATGTAGATTACGTCTATACATGTGACCTCACAGCTTATTTACTTCCTGCATCATTCGAGAAGTGCAACAATGGGTTTAATCCTGGCAGTGGAGAGGAACAACATTACATAATGACATCAAACGTGATTTCCTTCTTTTTAGTTTAATGGTGGATGGCATAAACAAACCGTGACCTTTGAAGTCTTGAGGGATCTTGTGATCTCACGAGTTCAGCGACGGAGAACCGCTAGCAAAACTCGCTAGCAAAACTCGCTAGCAAAACTTGCAAGTAAACTGTTCCGCAACACTGATGCTTCCAGTGTGAAGTAGGGGTAAGTTGGGAGTCTTGAGATGAATGTCTTGTTATCAAATTACACCAAAAATGATTTCTAATAACATTATTTGTATTATAAATAATACAAAGCAAACATTAATGGTCATACATGAATATGAGTATTATTAAATGAGTAGAAGTTGCTTGTGCCTTCAATATTTGTATAAGTCCAACCAGGGAGTTTAAAGCATTTGCTCTTGTTATTTATTTATTGGGTAAGAAGTTGGAATGTTTGGGACAACATTCAATACAATACATTACAATACAATTGCCTCCTAAAAATCTTGATTTTTATGCACCCATTGGTCCAGTTTTACAACCGTTTCCACCATCATGCCCAGTTTAGGGAGGCTTTCTGATTAATTACTCTATAACATGAAATCTAAACACTTGAAGTTATTTTAATTATGACCTCCATTTTCATTTCTGGAGCAACAAACCAAATCAAAAACTAACTTGGAGCCCGTCAAAAGTTCACGAGGGTTGTTAAACAAATGAAGGCAAAAAAATAAGGAGAACTAAATTCTTCAAGCTGCATCTTGCCTCAAAAGCAAATTCTGTCACAAGCCTCATTGTATGCTAATTAACTGATTAATGTGAACTATTTTCATCCACAGTTTGTCACGGTGGATTATTATCAAGTAAACCAAGCATATATGCAAATAAAGTTGGTGACAAACTTCCAGCATCTTTAAATATAGACGTTAATTAAACGCTGTTAGGGGTCACATGCTGTTCATTTTGAACTCAGAACAAAAACTGCACGGTAAGTTTGCTTGATGACTTTGTCTGCAGAACTCAAGCCTGAAGCCACGCTGCAACTGAATACATGAATTGTTAAAAATGGGTCAATCATAAATACATATGCATTTTATGCTGAATGGACTGAAGTTTTACATTAAAACAACTCAAAATGGATGCAAACAGGGTGGCAGCACTGTTTAAAGAATGTCTTGACCTTAGATTTGCACAATTCTCACAACTTACAGAAAAAGAAAGGTTGAATTGGTAGGAATACATTTTAATCCTTTAGAACTTTCTGTTGTTTTACAGGAGGCTGCTACGACCACCGCCTATATGTGTTTGGGACACAATTGGATTCTCCTGATTCAGCACCGTGGACAGCTCCCCTGTTGGCTGCGCTCTGTGCAGATCAGCACCTGAGACAGCGCCCCAGCAGAGGAGCTCTTTGCATCACAGCTGCTTTGAATTCGCTGATTAACCTCACTGCTAAAAGCAAGCCAGTTGGCTTGTGGTTGGGAAGAAGGGAAGAGAAACAGCTAGGACACGGACCTGTACTGTAGACCATCACCTTCCCCTAGCTTGCTAACCTTGTAGTATGTTCTAAATCCTAAACCAAACACTGAGAGAAGATGGGTGGACGGATGGTTTTTGTTCACATTTGGAGTGCTTATAAAGGCAGTAGAGACCCACAGGGCATCACAAAAGGATGCAAAAGGTGAGTTTTGCATAATATGTCCCCTTGGGGTTTCCTGTAAGTTTTTTTGGCATTATTATTTTATTTTTATCTAAAGTGTTAAACACACTCGATTATGAAACGTGACGTGTGATTTGATTTGATTTATTGAGGTAAATCTTCCCTTTTATTTGTCTGAAGTACATTTAATTTTTCCATAGGAATTCAAATTTTGACTTTGATTTTTGGTTTTACCCTCTCAGTAAACAGAATTAATAAGTGGCTTTACAATAAATGCTTTTAACCAACCCAGCCAAAATCTTCAGCTTAATAAAGCATTGTTTATCAGACGTTGTAATTGGTCTTTTCTGGGTATGTGTCTAAACAACCAGCTATTAAATCAGCCATGAATGGAATAAGCCACCGAGGCAACCTCATAAGTAACAGGGTTGTGATGGTTTGCAAACAGGGTTTTGTGTTCTAAGCTCTTAAGACGGAGCTTCAGCATCACCACTCACTGTGACATTTTCACATTAACCCACTAAAATGAGCTCTAGACTTTCCTGCTTTTTACACACCGTTCCCAATCTCAGGCAGCACATTCCCACCTAAGTGGCTATCTTCAGTCTTTTTGCTCCAATTGCCCTTGAATGGTCCCTTTGGCCAGCAGTGGTGAAACGGCCACCTCCCTGTGGGAAAGACAGCCTCTCAGGAAAGTAGGAAGGGCAATTACTAATCAATGAATTCCATGCTCCCAGGTCACCTAAAGGAGTGTCGGAGCTGTGTCACATTTCAACCTTTCTGGGGTAACTGGTCCTCCTAAAATCTGCGGGACACTCATTTAATCGCTACACTTGCAGTGGTCCCTAGTAGGAATGAATGCCCTGTGAGCATAGCTGGGTCTTATTTCCTGATATGTGGACATCTCTCCTCTGATTGGCTAACAGCAACACGACTCTACCACTGACTCTGTTTGCTCTGCAACGTTGATGTTTTATCTCCACAAATAACACAAGCCTGGAGGAGTTCTGCTGTGTGGTGGAGTTGCTAATGCTAACGGTTAGCTTCTACTAGCCCAGACGTTCTCTGCTGTTTCCTGGACGCTAAACCAACAACAGCCTTCCCCGTCGTGAGTCAAGATGGGTGAGTCCATGAATGTTAAGTGACAGTGTGACGTAGATCTGTCAGGATTTTCTAAACCTAGAGTTTCACCGTCTATTTTTTATCAGACGCTAATGCAGGAGATAGGTGGAGGAGACTATTTTCATGTTCAGCCTGCATGAAAAACTCAGAGTGACTGATTATAATCAGAAATAATAATTAAAAAATGTTTTTTCAGTGTTTACCTGTATTATTTTTTCCTATTCTCTAAGTGTATGTGCTGCCTTAACGAGAGAATTTCCCCAATGGCTTTGGGTTGAACCTTGGAGATGGTGTGCCATCCAAGAGGAACTGCTTCTCCACATCGAGAGGGGCCACCGGAGGTGGTTCAGGCATTTGGTTAGGATGCCTCCCAAGGAAGGTGTTTTTGCAGGCAGGAGGCCCTGATGCCAATAGAAAAATCAGAAGAGTTACGTCTCTGGGTTGGTCCAGGAACACCTTGGGATTTGACCACAGGAGCTGGTGGGAGTGGCTAGAGGGAGGAATGTCTGAGCATCCACTAAGTGGAATACGGTCAGTACGAGTAATGAGTCATGTTTTTCATCTTGTTTTATCATAAACAGAAAAAATATATTTATATATTTCAAAGTTCATTTGCTATAAGATCTCCATTAAAGTCAATGAGATCAAAGAAAAAGACAGATGAGAAACTAGCACTTCAGTGTTTATATGAGAGGATAACTTATTTGATTGAATAGAAATCATAACAGGGTTTTATTTTAATATAAAACACTGACTTGTTTATATAACTGCCTTTAATCGACATGACATGATTTAAAAGAAGCACTAACTTCCACACCCACTTAATGGAAAAGTTCATTGGGTTTTCCAATCCTGCAACTCCTGCATATGTCTAAAACTGCCCCTTTAACAGGAATAACATAAATAACATCAAAAACAGATAACAGTAAAAGTTTTCTTTTTCTTGTTTTCCATCAGCTCTTTCATTTCGGCCCTCATCGATTCCTCTGGTCAGAAACACGAGGAAGGAACAAATTGAATATGGGTGTTATCTACTTTTGAATTAGACTCACCATCGGCTGATTACATCATCCTGTTGGTGCACCTGCGTCTCACAGCAGGAGCCTCAACTCCTGACACGAGGAAAGATGGAAAAACATTGATCTTATTTCCCTACAGGTGGTACATTGCACTTACAATCCAGGGACAACTGCCTTCATTAGAGCTCACTGCAACCTGACAGAAGCTGGAGCAACACGCAAGGAACGGTGAGGATGTTGGACACGGTTTGTGTCCTGCTTCCCAGAGTGACTGACGACAGAAAGCTTTTGTTTTTAGGAAACAAGCTGCAGAATTGAACCTAAAATTGTCTTCTGCCTACCTTTACTTGAATTTTAAAACTATACATTTTTTTAGGTTTTGGAGACACAGGCAGAACATTTAAGAAAAATTAAATCAATTTGGTGAACTTACATTTTGATTGGGAGACACGTTCCCTTTTTGAAATCATGTTTTTACATTTTACATAAAAGTTCTAATTCATATTACATGAATGAACAAATGTATGAATGAATTTTTTATTTAAGTGTCATGCACATTGCATGCCCAGCCCATATACGCTTATAAGACACTATTTAACAAAAAATAATACATGAATATTTTTACCTTACAATACTAATCTATTCTATTTCATTGCATTTTAAATATTGTTGCAAACCAAAAGTTTTTGTTTTATGTGCAACAATAAGGGGCAGGGGGCGTGGCAGACTGAAAAGCAGGTATAAGAGCGCCCCCTAGGACACCTACCTGCTCCACAAAACTGTTAAGTGCAGTATCTGGCCATCAGAGGGCAGACATGTCACACTGTCACTTAACATTCATGGACTCATCCATGTTGACTCATGACGGGGAAGGCTGTTGTCGTTAGCATCTGGGAAACAGCAGGAAACTAGCAGAAGATAACCGTTAGCATTAGCAACTCCACCACACAGCAGAACTCCTTCAGGCTTGTGTTATTTGTGGAGATAAAACATCAACGTTGCAAAGGAAACAGAGTCTGAAGCTACTTTCTCCTCCAGCTGACTTCTACACCCTCAAACAGCTGCACTGTAGCTTTTTACCCCAGAGTACAACTTATAAGGCATTCATTCCAAGAGACCACAGCAAATATATCAAACATATGAGTAAAGTTGACTTTTAGCTAGAGATAGTGCACAGGTCCCTGAGATTTTCTTAGAAGCAATTTTGCTTAGCAAATCTCAAATATATAAATTAATTAATTTTTTAACAAAGCTACAGTTTGACAACATTTCTGCACTATCGGTAAACTGCATACAGGTTTGTGGTGTTCAAAATTTCAACATTTGGAAATTCCCTTCTATCTTATAGGATACGAGAAAACACTAAAGCATAAAAACAAGCTCACTGCACCTGCTTGCTGCTGTCAGATAGAAGCTGGCCGCCAGGCAGCCAGACAGGCCTCGTGCCAAGTCAGACTGTGCTTCTACATCAAAGCAACATGGATGCTAGCTGGGCGACGGAGTTCTCAGCTGCAGTTCTTCTCATGAGCAGTGGCAAATGGTGCATATGAATGTAAGAACTTTTTATGCTAATTTCCCTCGTGGGGGCTTTCTATCTATAGGTATGGGGAAAAATGTCAGTGGCAGAGGTCAAACAAGTGCAGCAAACATTAATAAGAATGAAAACAGAAGGGTTCATATCATATTCTGTAAACTAAAGTTTCACTTTTCTCAGTTTTGACCTTGAAAGGTGAGGCTTACTTTATATTTAAAAACAGCAAATAAATAGTGTTTCTGCCTGCTTTGCATACAAATGTCTGAATAATGCAGTGAAATCTATTCAGCTGAGTTTGCTTTTTAACAAACTTTGTATTGGAACTACAGTAATGAAGAAGTGAGGTTATCTCTGGTAGATTGCACCACACTGGAGTCTCTTCTAACTTCTTTACTCAATGGATCCAGGGCTGTCTGGAGTGTAAAGGGGACAATTTATGCAAACTCACTTTTTACATCCTTTAGTGCTGCAATATGGGTCTCTACTGCCTCTATAAACACTACAAATGTGAAAAATATCCATCCACCATTTTTCTGTAATGACGTATGTGCCCAAAACAAGCTGTTTCAAAAAGTCGCCGTTTGTGACATCACAAACGGGTAAAGTAGAATAGAACCACCTCTCACTTGCAAGAGAGCTGCTACTGAAGGAGCAGTGGCTCTACTCTGAGCCCCTTTCCCGAGTGTTGGAGCTTCTAAGCTTATAGCAGCCTGAGTGGGTGGGCGTGGCCAGCTGCAGCTTGTTTTCTTAAAGTGACAGAGCCCTGAAACGGCTCATTCTGGAAGGGGAGAATGTGAGACGGATGTTTTTATTGACCATATACTACTATAACTTAAGAAAAAACAAGTCATATGTGGCAAAAATGGGCATGAAATAATGTGTCAAGCAACAAAAATTTAGAAACAAAGAAAAATCATGAAAATTCATTGTCATCAACATGGTTTTTTTCCAACACTGAATCTATATTTTGTTAGTTTTAAATACTCTAAGTGTTCATTGAAAGGGACACAGGTTGCAGTGCTCCATCTGTACACTATTTTCTAGTTTGGGGTTAATTTTTAAACACAAATGTTGAGCAATAGAACATTTAATGAGGCATTAATACCACATTTAATGACTTTGGGGTGCTTGTGGCAACAGACTTAAATCTGTTCCTCATTTTTCTCTTTCCTTGGGTGAAAACTAATGGCGGTGTAATTCTACGTGCCACTTCTCGGCAGATGGCAGCTCCATGTGAGGCGTACCTAATCATAAACATGTAAATAATGCAAGGCACTCAGGCTTAGAGGGTTTTCTGTAGCGAAGAGACAAAAAGAGACAGAAGGAAGAATCAGCTGGCAAAGGTCATTCTTATATTAAACCTGGGTTTGCTGACGTGATTGTTGACTCTTGCATTTTTGTTAAAGATTAAAGCCGACGCCTACGATGACTCAGGGCAGGAAGTATTCACTGTAGGAAATCATAATGGTGTTAATTCCTTATGAATGAGGGGAAGTGATGACTGCTTTTCCTCCATTGTCAGATTTCTTCTGTCTACCTCATGGGTGAAGTCTTCCAAGTCTGCAGTAAAACAATTTGTTCCCCTTGACATAAATCGTTATATTCAGACCATTGACTTTTATCATCTACTTTTTCTCAAGTAATTTGTTCCCCTTAAATTGACATCGTATTGATAGAAAAAGGTCTCTCCAGCGACTGACTCGTCGTGGTCAGGAGGACGAGGCTGAGAGTCAGTCCATCTACGGTCATGTGCAGCCCTCCTTCCTTTATATTCTGCTTCAGAGTCAGACTTTCTTTAAACTTTTAAAAGAGGTTTCGAGCACCAGTTCTCTTTTTTGTTGGATTTTTTATTTTTTAACTGGTATTTCAGGATTCATTATATACATCCTACAAGCTTCAGTGGAATTATTTTACTAAGCCAATTAAGCATAATAATATGTTACAGATAACGTAAAGAACTCTGGAAGAAAAGAGAATGAACCATAAAGGGATTTTTGGCCCAGGAGTAAAATGATCCATTGTTCAGCAGCGGCTGCATGTTGCTGCTGTTTTGTATGTTAGAATAAAAAATAAGAATAAACAAGGAATGTGACAGCGCTCTTTAATCTTAATCAATCACAGGGCAGAGCACCAGATGAAGTGTGTTGTCTAGACTTTTTGCACCGGGGGACTTTGGCCAGGAAATAGAGCATGAATGTTTGATGAGACACGGCTACACGATGATGGTCTTTTGTGGTTGCAAGGACGTGTACTTCAAACTCGAAAAACTAGTTTATGTGAGCTATTTTGCTTCAAGGTGTCACAAGGATATCAAAGGCTTGACCCAAGAGGTGAAACAAAGACAACAAACTTAAAATCAATCTGGATGGAAGTCTGCATTACTTTCAGGTGGAAAAAGCTGGATTTTGGGAGGATGATGGCTTCCTGGCTGGTTTGTGGGATGAGGCGAACGGACAGGTGGAACAGCAGGCAGGCGGAAAGAAGAGGAAAACACAAACTCAAGCATGAAAACAAAGAGGCAAAAAGACACAACTATGCACTGGAACTGGGCCTTAGTGGTACCTGACCAGAGAAGACAATAACATGGCAAAGAGTGGCGAAGCCCAGAGAGGATACGCAGAGCGATGATGAGGAGATGAGCAACAGCTGCGCCAGGTAAGCTGCCAGGGACCAGGAAGCCATGCCTGCAGGATAACAGAAAGAGAGTGAAACAGACACAAGGCCTGGACGAGTGGCAGGAAAAAGAATCACTTCATATTGTCTGTTTCTAAGCCTTTTACCTTCGATTCATTTGAAAACATCTTGAGGTTAAGGGAAAGTGGCAGGAGGGTTTTGTAAGAACAGCATTGCAGTGAGGATCCTGCAGCACAAACACTGAGCTACATGTGGTTCTGCAAACGTTACAGCAAACATATTAAATCCCTCAAATTATCTGTTTTTGTCATATTATGTCACAGAGGTTTTATTACATGCTTTAAAATATAATATTGTATCATTTATTATGCTACTACAAGGTTTGAAAAAGCATGAGATCATAATCACAACCCTCATTACAGGTTTAATTAGACAAATCCAGTCAACTAAAATCTTTAATATATGTATTTTTTTTAAATATAATTGTCTATTTATATCCAAGTGAATATTCTAGTGTTTCTGATACTTAAGCCCAGTTCACACAGCAGGATTTAGAAGTAGTCGACCGATTTTCAAGCATGACCCCTCTTTTCCACCAGACGCGTGAGCCACGTCTAACAAAATAGAGGCGTTTTACCGGCGAGCTCCCTTCTAACCAGGAGCGTTTCAAACTCAAAACAGGAGTGAAAGCGTTCCACACAGCTGATCCCACGAGGTCACAAAATCACGGGAGAATTGCAACACCATGAGTGATTTTGGAAGTTCACACGATAACAAGCAAGAAAAAAGACGGATGCATGTATCCAAATACTAGGTCTGTGGTTTATCTTTTGTTCTGTTTACCTCGTCTACGGAGGTTTCACAGGAAATGACATACACTTTTTACTCAGTAAGCAACTGGAAGTCTACACATGACTTTTATTTTGAAAGTTTCCACATGTTTTACTCTGCTTTTGTGTTTGACTTCCTGTTTGGCACAATCTGAGCTGCGGCGTTTGACGTGTTCCTTATGCTTCAGGGACGCATCCAAAACGAGACACTCCACAGCCGGTGGAAAGGAACTCGTTAACTATCACGGCGTTAACTTGCCTCGACGTATGTTTCGCGATGCTTTCGCGTCTGGTGGAAAAGATGGGGTCAGAGACCACATATGAGATGATAAAAAACCCACAGATATACCTGTTTTTGTCCTACAGTGTGGTGTGCAGCAGCTCCACAAATACTACACTCAACTCAACTTTATTTATATAGCGCCTTACAGGCAAAGAGCATGCCACCAAGGCGCTTCACAAACAAAAAAATAAAAGCATAAAACGTTGGGTCACATAAAAATAAAACCTCAAATCGGGTAAAAATTTAAAAACACAAAAATACAACACGCACTGACACACTAAAATTGGAAAATCTTGCGAGTTAAAACATTATTTCGAAGCATGGCAGAGGAGGAGTGTAATGCATGCTTCCATCTCAATTTATGGTTAGCTAAATGTCAAATTCAACGGGCAGCACATTCATTTTTTTCCGAAAATCAGACCAAGTCAATCCAACATGGTTGAAAGCCCAGATTTATGATCAGAGCGGTCCCGACGTGCTTCCTAGCAGAGCAGAGGGCTTTCAACACACCACACATGGTAGGATTATCTGATAAGATTATCTTTAGAGTCGTTACGGTAATCGTGGGCAACTTTAACATAGTCAGGAGGGATGGGGCTGGTCGAAATTCCTTAATATTTTCAAAAATGATCAACCAATGAATGTTCCTTTCAAACAGCAAGAATTGCTATAGAAGAGCACTTGTGATGGCATACTCAGAAAAACCTCAAATCAACGTCTGATAGAGAGAGTACAGAGTAAAATCCAATATTGGAGTTTATTAACAGTGAACGGGTCAATACCAGGTGGTCAGTCACTGCAACAAACTTCACATATAAGGGTCTGGCAAATTTTCATGCCTAAAACCCATGCAAAGGTCAAAAATCAAGCAGAAAACGTCAATTTCAGAGCATTACTAAAAGTAATGTAGGACTATTCACATTTAGAAATGGTTTATGTCCAAAAGTTGAATATCTCAATATGAGTTTTCAAATTAATTTATTGCTCAAAAATCGATAGCAGAAGGTTAAGCAATTGTGGTCAAATCAATGTTCATATATAATGGATGAATGCAGAAAAAACAAAGTTTGTCAAATCAAGGCTGTGTGGGGGGAAAAAAGTCTTGTTTTTAATTTAGAGCAAATTTTTAATATTAGTAGGCCAGATTTGATGGTCAGGCTTTTATTTGGTCAGGGATTCCTTTTCATTTTCTTTCAAACGGCAGTTCACGGACTTGTCACGGCCGTAATCAATGACAAAAATCTCTCCCGATCTATTTATGGAGTCTGAATGTTTTTTCAATCCTGAAGCGGTGAATAAATTCTGCTACAGCAAGCTGCTCAGAGATTGTTATTTGCTGAGAAAACACGGTTTATCAATATTTAGCCATCTTTTACAAACACGTTTTTAACAAGCCTCAAACAAGGTGACGATGTTTGACTATTTGCCAGATGACTAACAGGCAGAATTTTACATTAAACAGCCTTTTTTTCTCCCTCTCGCTGTTTCTGGTCTTTCACATATCGCTGATTATCAATAGTCCAATCGCACAGAAACGTATCGAATGCAACAAAAGCAGGTCAGGAGTGAGTTCCCCGTTGCCATTCAATAGGCTCATTTGCATGCTGACCATGGTAGACCTCGCCCCGGTCAAATTTGCATTTCACAGGTGAAAATAACAGCAAGCTGAACCGTGACACGTCAATACTTCTTTGTTGCAACGTGAATGAACCACTTCTCTTCCAGAATCAGCCACAAATAGTCGTTGTTGCCTGAAGAGGTATTACAACTGTGTAATTAGCCTATTTCCATAAAACAATAGACGGCTGGATGCTGGAAACAATAGTACAAACAAAACTAAGATGTGATTCTATTGTGCATTGTGTTGTTCTGTCCACCCCACACCTTGTCCAATTGAGTAATTAGCAAAGGTCATAGATATACTTTGATTAATAAAGAATGCAACCAAATGAACAATTGCCATGAGATGCTGAGACTTTCAGGTTTAATGGGTCTTAAATTGAGCAATGGCACAGAGGAGCTTGACACAGTTGCATACTGTGCCGTAGTTCCAAGATAATTATCTCGGTCTCATTATCCAACCTGTTTATGAGTGTCCTCTGTTCTTTTGTGCTTTGGGCTTAAGATGCAGCTTCGCTGTGATGCATGCAGGAAAATAGCGGGGGTTTAAATGAATTGTTGTGTAATAACACAGACAACAGTGGTGCAACAGTGACTTGATGTTGTGGCCAAACTAAGAGTCAACTCCCTGAAAAACATTAAATAATATCATTAAGATGGGTTTTTACCTGGAGTTTGGATTTCTGGTGCTCGTGTTTGGTTGATCAGGAGATGATGTGGTGGGGTTTTTGGGGAATGCTGTGTAAGTGTAGGGCTTGAGTAGGTCCAACCAGAGCAAAGGTCCACTTTCTCTACATGAAGTCAAGTGTGCTCTCATTGCAAAGTGGACTCCACTAGGTCTACCCCCTTGTCTCCACTTCTGTTTGTGGTATTCGAGAACAGGATTTCAAATTTGTAAACCCTATGGTCTCCTATCTGCTTTTTGTTGACATCGTTAAGCCACGGCCTTGAAGAGCAGCTTCACCAAGAAACCATTTTTTACTTATTATTTTTGAAAATGATCAGTCACTCTGAGATTAACATGCAGGCTGAACGTGAAAATAGTCTTCTACCCCTATTTCCTGTATTAGTTTCTGATAGAAAAATAGATGGAAAAACGCTGGGTTCAGAAAAGCCTGACAGATCTTTAAGCTGATGTGTTCAAGTGTCTTAGTTTCTTACAAGTGGCAGCAGGATGGAGCGACCGTACTGACCACGGCAATCAGGACAATTCTCCAGGTAGTTGTGGTGAAGAAAGGGCTGGGCTGAAAGTTCTTGATTCAATGGTTTATCTATGTTCTTTACTCTCCTCTAGTCATGAGATCTGGGTCATGACCAAAAGAACGAGATTCCAGGATCCATCGACTGAAATGAAGTTCCTTTACTGGGTGACCAGACTCAGCCTTAGAGGAACGGTGAGGAGTGCCATCATTTGGAGACAGCTTGAAATAAACCCACGGCTTCTCCTCATCAAAATGAGTCACCTTTGGTGGTCTGATTGGAATGTCTCCTGGTTGCCTCTCTCTGAAGGTTTTCTGTGCTTTTCCCACATGGGGTGCAGACCCCAGGGAAAACCTTGAACTCCATGAAAGGATTATATATCTGCTCTGGATAGGAGGCATCTTGGAACCCCTCAGGAGGAACTGGAGAATGTCACTGGGATGAGAGAAGTCTGGGCTCCCCTCCTGGATCTGTTCCCTCTGTGACCAGAGAGCAGGTGGATATTGCTTTTAGATTTCACCTGATCTTTATGTAAAGGAAAATGAATGTTTGTTTCAGTAATATGGAAATGAGGATGATGACTTAAAGAAAGATTTTTTTTTTTCTGTATTTCCATATTAGGAAGATTATCAGCCCAGAAAAGATAAACAAGACACGAGGGATGTAGTGAGCTAATCTGCTGCAGTGTGAAATTTATTCAGCTCAGGTACTCACATGTCTGGTCATTAGAAGTGTATTTTCACCTTGTAATTCTTTAATTGAAATGCACGAGCAAACTTCTAAAACACTAATTGCCCTGGATAGGGATGTTTTTTCTGGTTCGAAAAATGTAATCCCTGCAATGCGGAGTTAACTCACCCTTTCTTTTTGACGTGCTCTTTAATAACGCGCACTATACTCACCATGTTTTTCTGACCTAACTTGTGTGACTTGTGAGTGTTGTGGAAGATGATCACCATCTATTGTTAGTCCCCTCCTGAATCTCAGCTCCAGTTACAGCAGCAATGCATATTTCCTCCATGTCAGCACATCCAATCATCGGATCATCTCTAAATTCACACCACATACTGAGAAAGGCTCACGCGGAATATTAATTACGGATGGGTGTTTCTGCGGAGACAACAAAGGATGAGCAGGAATCATCCAGGTCTATTGACCCTCTTTGAAGCCTATAGGTCTTTCCATTTCCAGAGAGGAATTGCTTGAACTTTTTGTTGAGGGAGGTCAGTATTTGTGCAGCACAACGGCCGATCGGTGTTCAAGCAACATGATGTGTCATCAGCAATGTGTTTCCCCATTTTGCTCAGATCCAATCCACTTTCTGAAGGATTGATTCACCCACCATAAAAATCAAATGTAATAACACATTAACCAGCTAAGCAATAATTAAAATGGCTTCCAATCAGATGTGCTTCAATTTATCAAGATTGAAAATAACTATAATAAATCACGTTTATCCTTTCAGGTTCATAGCCGGACTGGATTTTTATCCCAGTGAGACATTTGGTACACTCTACCTAAATCCCCTTGAATTAACACCCCAGTGAGTCACTTTTCAGCTCTTTGACAGAAAAAAGTGTTGATGTATGATTTGCATGGACAACCGCAGCCAGCACAGAAAAACATGTGACCTAAAATAAAGATAAAAGTGATACTTCAAACACAACGAGACATGTGTGATGTTGCACCAGGCCCTTCTTTTGCATTTTAGTTAAACGGATGACCAACCTTGGTGGCAGAATGAGATTCCAGACACCATGACCAACAGTCAAGGCAGTTTTGCATTAATAAGAAATATACGACCTCGTTGCTGTTTCAAAAGTAGTTTTTCAAAATCATGAAAAATATATTTTAAAATAAAGTTTTACATTTAGTTTTAAAACAGATGAAGATCAAATCGACCAGAGGTGGGTAGCCTGGCAAGCCATATGTGAATTTATAGTCTGGCCTTGACCTGCATGTCTATGCGACGTTGACTGTTTGCAGGGTTCAGTTAGTTTATATCTCTGCCGTACGGGTCATCACCGGCACGCCCCTATCCCACCACATCAGTCCGGTACTTCAGCAACTCCATTGGCTCCCATTTAAACAATGGATCGAGTTCAAAGTCCTACTTCTCACATTCAAAGCTGTTCACAATCTTTTTCCTCCATATCTATCTGATCTCATTCACATCATTTCTCCAGTTCACTCCCTAATATCATCATCCTCTGTCCAACTTACTGTTCAATCCTTCCGTCTTACCTCCATGGGCCTCAGATCCTGAGTTTATCCGCTCCGTTGCATCATCCTGCCCACCAAACCGATAGAGCGCTGTGATTGGTGTAACACAATACTGATTGGGCCAGTGGTAGACCTGCTGAGGCTCCTATGGAGCGTGGCTAGACCGACATGCAGAGCAAAATAACTTTACTTCGGTTTCTGTCTGTCTAGATTTCTAGGCTAAGAGGAGGGTACAAATGAGTAAAAACAAAAAGTTAATTAGAATATGGTTTTCTGCATTTTTGCATTTGGAGTGTACTGTCAGGATGATTTATTCAACTGTGTAGTCTAAATGTGCAACAATATTGCATAGGAGTATTAGCCAGTTTTTATTAAATGAGCAAATAGTATCGCTTCCACAACCCACATCTCACCAGAAAGTCTGTAACAAGTCATTTATTCACATCTCAAAAATATAGTTTTGCAGTAAAAATATAGCCCTGCGGTCTACGGTTAGAAGCTGTGAAATAGCAGCATTTTCCAAGCCAGTCGTTCAGTCTGAAACTATGAATAGTAAAAATCTAATACTGAGTATTTGTAACTTGTTAAACTAACCGTGTGCAAGTGAGAGGGAATTTGGAGGAGTGAGGATTTGTAAAAGCAAGGCAGAAAAATAAGACGTGAAAAATGTGTTTTGGACCAGTGACTCAATCAACAGTCGTCCAATCAATAGTTTTAAGTGAGTACGCTGTTATATAAAAACCTTACATATCAGGATAATTACTAACATGTTACGGCATTGAGTTTCAAAGTAATCAATGTCAGTTTTAGCTGATGAAAGCAGGTGTGTGATTGGGGTAAACAATGGTCGATTCAGTCATAAGAGGTTCTTTATAACCCCTATACTGTCTGTGCAGCGTCTTATGATCCATCTTGCAGCTGATTGCTGTAATCAAACATAGTTACACTCCCGGAAACCGACGGAGAGCCAAACTTGAACAACGGGGTAAAGTAGACGGCCGATAATCACACAACCTTCCTCACCTTTCTGCTGCTTTTGGACGCCCAGCGACTGCCATAAGGAAGTCTGTAAAACCGATGCTACTCTCTGTGACCCGAGAAAGTTCACAGGAACAACTCACTCACCTAGCGGGCATGGATACTTTATCTCCACAGGCAACTTTGAAAAATGAGCATCAAAACTGAAAGACTGAACACGAGTAGGAAGGTTGTGTGTAGACAGAGACGATGGGGGAAAACAGCAAGAGAAGACAAAATAGAGAGAAAGAACGTAGGCAAGAAAATAACTTGGCAGTCACCCAAGTGGATCATTACCTTCTGCTCCCCAAATGTGATGTAGTGGAGAAGGTGAAACTGATAGTTTGGAAATGAGTGGAGAGTGCTGGACTGATACTTAATCATTACCACCACTGCTCCATGGCAGATAGCAGCTCCAGGCTTCAAGGTGTTCTCCCCTGATGTTCACTGGAACAGATTGACAAGCTTGTTCTCCTCCTCCAAAGGGAGGAGTGTGGCGTGAAGCGATTAAAAACACACTGCCCACTTTGTTACTGTCCGCTAAGTGCTTAAGGCCCGGCAGGAAAATGTTCGCTCTGTTTGTCAGCATTAGTGTGATTTATTGACGCTGCAGCGTAAACACCACACACTGACGTTCCACTCATCATTTTCACCATTCTGTCCAGTTTACCGTTTCCGTTTCAACCCTGTTCACTATCAATGGACAATTTAGATTTTGTAAAGTTTATTTTGAATTGGGAGCAAAAACAGTTTCATCTCAGTGTTTGGAAACACCGGATGCTTCGCTCACATAAAAACAGAAGAGAGCAGCTTCAGTGCTTTGTTCAATTTTAGCTCACATTTTTGTCCCAAAAGCTTCAAGCTATTTAACCCAAGCTTTAGCCATGAGGCGACGGAGGCAGGGGAGTTAACCCTACTGCACACTGGAAGCATCAGCGGCGCGGAACGGCAGCAGATGCTCAAATAAACTCCATTATAGTCTATGGGGGTGGTTCAAACTAGCCATGATGCGGCAATTTTCAGACGCCTCCCAGAAGCGGCACGCCGCGCAGCACCGCTAAAGATAGGATCGGGTTCTATTTTTGCTGTGTGCCGCTTCTGGGATGCGTCAATTTCCGCAGTTAACATAGGGCTAGACAGGAAATCACACTCGGTTTCAGTGTAAAATGCCTGGTAATTTTCAAAATAAAAGTCTATTGCAGCGATGCGATTTCATATCTATGTGGATTACGTCTATACGTGTGACCTCCCGGCTTATTTACTTACAGCATCGTTCGAGAAGTGCAACAATGTGTTTTCTTTGGGTTTAATGTTGAGTTACTATATTAACTCAAACACCAGTGTTAAATTGTCAACTCCAACAGAGTTGGGTTTTGACACTAAATCAGAGTTAAAGTACCAACTCTCCAAAAAGAGTTAAATTAACTCTTACCGGTGTGGACCCGTATACGTAGACACTTTTAAAGTGTTGAAATCAACTCTGACAGTGTTAATTTGAGCATGCTGAATTTGTTGTTTATAAGTGAAATTCCTATTAGCCTACTCCCAAGGCTGCTATCCATAACAACATAGAAATCTGTCCAGATATTTTTGAATTCAGCTTTCTTAGATTACCTCCTCCTAATGTTGTCAGTGATGAACTGAGACCAGACACCAGAACTAGTCCCAGCGTGGAGAAACGGATACCACTGGACCGGACCATAATGGGTTTCTCAAACAGGCTCATGGATCCGTGTGAATAATGGTCAAATAACAGAAACAGACTCACCCATCCTGTTAAACACTTGGATTCTGTAACTCAGGTCAAAGACTGGGTCCCACCCATTAAAAACAAATTTAGGCTCCTGAGTAATGGTGCATGAAACGTTTTAATACCACAAACTTGTTGTGTCTGAAACTTTTAACATCCAAAATGTCACTTTCTGTATTATACTGGGGAGGGGAAAAGACAGAGAGCTTATCTAAACAGTGTTAAACATTTTTATGTTTATGCATTACTTAAAATGAACACATTTGTGAGCTATCCATCATGTCTGACAGTTGAGGCAAGTTAGCAATTTAAAACACTTTTACGAAATCTTCTTGGAGGTATGTTACTTTATATTTAAAATTATTCTTTCACAGTTGTTGCCACAGATTTTTTCATATTCACAACTTAACATGCAAGGACCTTTTTCTAATGGCAGCAACATAGTCAAGCCTACGCTTATTTTATTTAATTTACACTTAATTTAAAGATGTCATTCTTACGTTATTTTGCAAAAAAGAACAAAGAAAAAAATCCAGTTTTATTTGCAGAAACTGAGTTGCTGATGCTGTCTTGGATAAATTAGCTTAAAAAATGCAGAGTCTTCAGCACTGAGGGTGATCTATGACTTCATCCTTCGTCTCAATCATTACAGACCCCCTACTGTAGGAAGATACAGGGGAGTCAGGTAATTGAATAATTACTTAAAGTGGCTCCATAACTTATCTCAAATTAAAGCTTGCCCAAAGAGCACCCATGAGCGTTTCCTGTGTCCTTGGCCCTCTGATTGGCAGAAAGTATGACAGCTTTTCATTTCTCCACTAGTTTCTTTCACCTAATGTGATCAATGTTTTCTCTAATGATGACTTAAAGTGCACCGAGGCTAAAAAATAATGAATGCAGAGGCAGCCTCACAAACACTGATCAATAACTAGAAATCCTGGCTGGAGAAAATTACTTTTACCAGTTGGAGATTACATTGTCCCTCTTTTCATTTACACTTGGACAGAAGTAAAATAGACAGCCACATGAGTCTGGGTGGTCGACTTCTTCTCCCTTCAGCTAAAATGTTATTAAAGAGAATCATTGATCTATGAAAACACACACACAGCGTTAGATACCTAACCCTTATGATATTTACGTGTCAAGCTTTCAAATGCTTGGAATAAGTCAGAGCCTTATTATCCTGTTTTATAATAAAAATGAGAACTGCTGTATATAAGGTAACCAACCCTGTCTTTTACAAACAATCTGTATTATTCTGTGTTATTTGCAGTTTTGTAACATTACATCACGACCAACTAAACCACATCCCAGTTGCAACCCGAGGAAAAGTGGTTGCACTCATTGAAAAAAAAAAATGTATTTAATGATTTAAACCAATTCTCTTTATGTTGCTATGTTTTATGCATTTAAACTCTGGTAGTAGTATGTAATGTTACCTATTTAACAGTGATGTGCAGTCAGGGGGGCAAGAGGGGGCAAGTAAAATCTAAAAATGATCAATTTGTCCATTTGACTTGTGTATTAATATGTTTTCTGTATGATTTCAATATTTTTATGGTCAAAATGGCTGAATTATTGCATTTTCTGTACAAATCCATGGCATATTTGTGAGATGAGGCAGTGAGGAGCTTCGCTTCTGATCTGATGGTGCTGCACACTCTAACTAATGCAGGCAGTTGGTGCATGTTCAGTGTTTTCTCTCTTTATATCACTAACATACATGTTTGATTACACACGCTCAACACATCTGAGTCTGGTTTATTTATTTAAGAAATGTGTTTAGTCTTTCTGTCATTCAGAAATGTGGAGTAAAAAATGTTCATGGGGAGACAGAAAGTACCGTTCTGCACTAATAGGGGGCAGCGCTGAGCCCCCACAGATGCACATGGCTTTGTGCTTGACCAAAAACAATGAATGTAAGTAAACATGGCTATATGTTATTTTCTAATCCGCTTTGCCTTACGCCCTGAATCACACTTATGATGTACTTCAATTTAAATGATAAAAATGTATGTGTGTTTTGACTTTGCCACGTAATTTGAGATTTGTTAGCTTGTAAAAATTCTGAATTAAATGGACTACAAATCAAAAGTCACATATATGCCATCACAACAGAATCTCTTCTCCCCTAGCGTAGCTGCTACCTACCACATGATGTCGTTTTCTCCACGTTTAATGCTCCTTCTTTCATCCAGGAAGAAAGATGCAAAGCTCGCTAAACAGCCATTTTTCTTCTTCTCCTTGTCTGGTTTGATGACGTAAATTTTGTGAGACGAGCATTTGTAGTCCACTACGCGTTTTCATACAAAACTTTAAGTAATCTTTGCTGCCTTTGGAAAATAAACGCTTTCTTGGCATCAAAATGTGTCCTTTTGCATGGACATGGGCATGACTTAGGCTTCCCATGCAGAGGATGGAGGTGGTGCCGACAGTTCTTTTACGGTATACTAATCTAAATTTGCTCCGACAAAGTGACAATTTTGGCTCAAACTTAAAGGATCTTTCTTAACTGAACTGGAGTTTCAGTAGAAACAGGAGATATTGGTAGAATATTTTTGAAATGTCTTATTTGATATTTTCTGAACTGGAACTCCAGAATTCCAACTTCTGAGTAGAAACAGAATGCACCATTAGTGAGTGCTAGAACAGAAATGAGCTATTGCAGTAAGTTCCCATATAATTTTATTGTTATTATCTCATGAGAGACATAATGCAAAACAAAAAACATCCATAAAAATAATAAATATATATAATTTTTTCTGCATCTCCAGTGAAACTATGTGCATATGGAAAGTGAATATTTGCAGCCACGGCTAAAGTGGCCCGTTAAAATTATTCATTACTCTGAAGCGCGGCAATTAGTGTTGCAGAGAACTGCTTTGACAGCACACTCTGTTTTTGTTTGCACAGCTGATTTAATTGTCACGTTACATAAAACAAAACTGAATAAGCACCTGCCACCGGTCTGCAGAGGAAGGGAGGAAACCTTTTTCTCCAAAGAGTGACAGCTGACAGAGTCGAGTCCTGACAGTTTCCTTACATAACTGTCAGTTCGCCTAAAATAAAGACAAGAAAGCCTCCCCAGGTAATAGTTTCTTTACCTGTTATTCGTGTAAACTTCTGCACTGACAAAATCCAATTTTAAAACAAACAGACGATTGTTTGCATGTCCTGTAGGGACAGTGAACTGACTTCACATTCTGCCCTCAGACTCAGAGCATACACTCGATGGTGCTAGAAAAGAAAACTGTTTTAACAATCAATGCAATTATTTTGTAGCCTAGAATCTAGACCGTCATTTGCAGAAGCAAAATAATTTAGCTTTGCACGTTGGTCTAGGCGTGCTCCATTGGAACCTCCGCAAGCCCAGCCAGTATTGTGGCTGACCAATCACAGCGCGTTTATTTAGAAAAACTATGTATTGTTTTATGTTTTATTTAGTTCTTCCACAATGTAATGGCAGACTTCCCCGTTGATTGACATCCGTGGCGGTCCAATCATAGCGCTCTATTGGTTTGGTGGGCCAATCACAGGGCTCTATTGGTTTGGTGGGCCAATCACAGTGCTCTATTGGTTTGGTGGGCCAATCACAGGGCTCTATTGGTTTGGTGGGCCAATCACAGTGCTGTCAGCCAGGTGTGCAGGATGTTACTGAAACTGAGCCAAATTAAGATGGCCATGGCTCCGTAGCGGTCCAATCATAGTGCTCTATTGATTTGGTGGGCCAATCACAGCACTCGATGTTACTGAAAAAACAAAGATGGCGTTGGCTCGTTTGAAATGGCTTTGACGTCACCTTTAGACTTTTTTGACTTGGGCTTTTCTTTGAGTCGAGTAGATAGAGGTACTTAAGTTCACTTAGAAAAAGGATGTATTTGCGTCTTCTTTAAAGTAAGGAGTATGGCGGACTGCCTCATTGACTGAAATCTGTAGCGGTGAGTATGTCACATTGTTTGTTATCGAATAGCATGTGAGGACAGTTTGAAAGACAACCATAGATCCCGCCCCACAACTGAGGGCCGTTAATGGATCGTGGCCAGACTATATATCCACATATGACTTGCCAGGCTAATTGTTTTGCGTTTCTGTTTTCTGTTTCTAATAATGACTCTCACAGAATTGAGCACGCTTCTTTGCAGAGTTTCTGGCTTTCCTTAAAGAAAAACTGCTGTGATTAAATATTTAAATATTCACCAAAGCTTTATAGGCTAATCTTTACAGATCATCGGTTTCTTTGTCTTGCCCCAATTCAATTTTTCAACTTTACCCATTCATTATTGAATAACATCTGAAATGTAAATGCTCCAATATTAACTGAAAGAATCCAATGCAGGAAGTTTATTCTCAGAAATTCTATAAAATTACTGCAATTAGTCTTCCCAGTCAAATATCCATGAAGACATGTTGAGGTTGATGATGTGCGTGATTGTCCTGTGGGACGAGGCTGACAGAGAAGATGGATGGATAGTATTCTACCCTAATAAAACAGATGTGCACTTTAATTGAGTCTGTGATGTTTGTCAGGGAAAAATTGTGATATGCTAATTTGAAAAGAAAATAAATGGAGCCAATATTGCCTTTCCCAGAATTCATCCTTTTCATCAGAGTGAAGAAGTGACATGCATCTAAGTGTGAGAAGTGCGTCCATCCATGCTGCAGAGCCACTCCTGCTGGAATGCTGTGTAGAATTTTGAATCATTTTGCTGCTTATCTTAGGGTGCGAAATGTAGACAGCTGCCTCTATAAAGGAAACATGAAACGTGCACTTTGTTATCCTGTTCACTCTAAATGAATTCCATTAAAATATACAGTCTTCACTACTTTTCAGAAAATCCTTCCATTGTCTCGTCCAACACTTAATAGATTCCAGCCAGTAAAATGGACCAGTAGCACAATTACAAATAGAAGCAACCAAATTATTTGGGCTTCCTTTGGTTGTATTAATGAGATACCGACTGCTGCTTTATGATGTTAAATAAGTCAGTACTTTTACAACCCTGCTGTAATGTATAATTGGATTGTATGTCATGGTTGAGGGTTTTCATGTATGTGTGTCTATTTTCTGTGCATGTTCAGCTAAGACATGCATGTTTTATTTAATAAAGTCTGGCGTGCCTTATTTGCATTTATATTCTAATTCTAAAGGATTTTGTTAAAATGGTGATTTACTCATATTTTTAATACATTTGCAGTGGTCTCTAGTAGGAATGAATGCCTCGCAAGTCGTACTCGAGGAAGAAAAAAGCTCCGATGTGCCTGTTTCAGGAACTAGAAATGAGCCAGATCAAGATTTTGAGTCTTATTTCCTGATATTCAGACATCTCTCCTCTGATTGGCTAACAGCAACACGACTCTACCACTGACTCTGTTTGCTCTGCAACGTTGATGTTTTATCTCCACAAATAACACAAGCCTGGAGGAGTTCTGCTGTGTGGTGGAGTTGCTAATGCTAACGGTTAGCTTCTACTAGCCCAGACGTTCTTCTGTTTCCTGGACGTTAAAACAACAACAGCCTTCCCCGTCGTGAGTCAAGATGGGTGACTTCATGAATGTTAAGTGACAGTGTGACGTAGATCTGTCAGGATTTTCTGAACTGAGTGTTTTCCGTGTATTTTCTATCAGACGCTAATGCAGGAAATAGGGGTAGAAGACTATTTTTGACATTCAGCCTGCATGTTTAACTCAGAGTGACTGAGCATTTTCAGAAATGAGTAAAAAATGGTTCCTCAATGAACTTGATATGTTGGATGTCTATGCCATAGGTTTTTAAAGAAAATGCATGAAGAAATCACTTGTCCCATCTGTCTGGTGGTGCCCACGGTCTGCGTCTGCATCATGGATCTTTTCCAGTAGACCTCAGATTTCTGCAAATTTTGCGTATTTTAGCTCAAGTTTATTTGTTACTCAGATATTTATTCTACTTAAATAAATTAGATTATGGCAACAAAGACGATTTAAAAAAAATTCTGTTGGAGCATTTGGTAAAATGAACACGTGTGAGGATGTTTGACCTAAACATTTTTCTTTTTAGCAAAATATCACTGAATTACAAGTGGAGATGCTATGATAGGAGTCATTATCAAAAACAGCTGATTCCTTTGATACAGAAAAGATCATCAAGTTTGTGCGTCTGGCCCCTCTGAAGTTTTACATCTAACTAATTGCAGTATTGACATTTTTGATCTGTGATTCTGTTTTTCTTTTTGAAATTCATCCCTCAGAATGTTTTTTCATTTGGTTGTAAAACCAACAGCAGCCTGGTCAGATGATAGCTGAAGCGCTAACTGGTTTTATTCCTCTGTAATGAAAGACCACTGGTAGCTTTTAATGAGTTTGGGCAACATCGCTGCAACAGAGAGAGCCGTGCTTACCACTACACAACGTTTTGGCAGATCTCAATAGGCTTGTTTTCATGAATTAGCTGAAACACTGTCAGCTCTGAAATGCTGCATTCCAAGAGAAGCCATCAATATGAGCCTCTTTTCAGGAGCCGGTCATTGTTCTCTAGTGACAGTTCAGACGAAGAATCACTACCTTTAGCTTCACTGTCTTGGATCAGTCCTGCAAACGCTGAATGATACAGTCCACTACAACATTGAAACGTTTTCTTCCCAGTCTCTTCATTGCTGTAGTCAAAATGTTATCATCTACTGTCCAGGTAAGGCACCTCTTTGTTCTTTGCAGCCTCTCTCCTCTTAGATTTGCTTTAAAGCCACATTTCAGTGTCTTCTTTTGATTTGAAGTATAAAAAGACGCCTCAGTCTTATGTATGAGACCTTTGGGTTTGTCCAGCTGATAGGCTCAAAGGGTTGGTTCAGGAGCTTTTGAAGTGCGGCTGTGTGAGGTAAATGGTCAGTGTCTTATCATCCATAGACAGCGGTCAGCACGGACCCACGAGAAGCCGAGCATTCATGATTACTGGGATTATGGATGCCAGAAGCAAAACTAAAGAAAGTGATTTTTCACAATGACTAAGATGGAGTAACAGAGTAGTTTCTGCTAAACATCTTGTTTTATCCCAGTTCTTGACAGTTAAAGCAGCTGTCCGGAGTTTTCTCCTTTCAGGAATTATGTATGATTTTTCAGAAATCCGTAAAAGTGATTGTCTTATCATGTAGTGTGATATAATGTAAGCAATACGCCTATTTTTTTTTTTTCGCTAAGCCCGCCTCCTGCCCCGTAGCGCTCTGTGCAATATGAACTGAGCACAGGTCAGAACTAACCAATAGCGTTAGACTACCGCTTACGTGCTTCAAATTTAAGGAAGCACCTCGGCTGATGCAGAGTTGATGAACTTTTCACAGACAAGTAAGTCTTTACAATATAAATATATGAAAACACAACATGACATGAGAATAATACTTGTAAAACAACGTGTTTTAGCTCTGTTTGTCGGCTACAGAAGCACATTCATAAACAAGAAACGTGCAGTCGCCATCTTAAATAACCGAATCGAACAAATCTTCGTGTGATACGCTTGTCAGCCACTAGATGGTGCCATCAGATAAAAGAAATACTCAAGTCCATATTAGGTGCTTTCAGACCACATTATCATTTTTAATTTCTTACTATTTTCATCAAATTTCCTTTCTTTCTGTGTCCACATGAAAAAACACATCAACCTGTGGTCAGCTGATATTGAAATAATTGGTTTTATAGATTTGTTTAGCTCATGCATCAGCGTGATGACCTGTGAGACAGCCTAAGTGTTTGGAGATTGGTTGCTTGTGTATCCATCAACCCCAGCATCACCACAAAGAGAAACTTGTGATAACTGCGAATCAATCAATAAAGCAACATAACAAAATTGACCAACAGTGAACATATCTTCCCTGCACCCAAGCCTGCTGCTAGAGTTCCCATGTTTGTAGCAAATTCAGTCAAAATAAACCAAAAATAGAAAAAAGTGTAGGTATGTAGAAGTCCTTTCCAGTACCCTCAGAGAGCTATGAATAACCTAAAAGCACTCCATTTATTTTAGACCTGTGTGAAGACGCTACCAATCCACTCTGAGTTTAGCCGCAATAACAAATTCTTACTTTTGGCTGACTCGACTGCCAACAGATTTACTGTGTGGGATGCACAGGAGAGAATAAAGATTCTACTCTAAAAACTTAGCCTGTGTTCTTTTATAGTTGCTTTTTATTTTCTTTACAAAGGTGAGGTGTTTCCTGATGTCTCTGGTATTAAAACAAAACATGTAGGCAATCAACTTAGACAAGTTATCCCAAAACTGATGGCTTAGTAACCATATACTGATAATGGGATCTTCCATGCCCCTTCACTACCAATCTTGCTGTCTTTGTCATATAACCCAAGGATGTACGCTTCAAAGAGTAGATGATAACAAATCAGTTTACCTCTGCTTATCTGGAGTCAGGTTGTGGGGGCAGCAGCCTAAGCAGAGAGCTCCTCTGGGGGAATCCTAAGGCAATCCCAGGCCAGCGGATAAACATAGTCCCTCCATCGTGTCCTGGGTCTTCCTTTAGGTCTCCTCTTGTTTGGAAGTTCTCGGAAAACCTCACCAGGAAGGCAAACCAGATCCGGAGCCACCTCAATTGGCTAATGTCAATGAGGAGGAGCAAAAGGTCTACTCTGAGCCCCTCCCGGATGACCAAGCTTCTCACCCTATCTCTACAGGAGAGCCCAGACACCCATCCATCCATCCATCCATTTTCTGCTGCTTATCCGGAGTCGGGTCGCGGGGGCAGCAGCCTAAGGAGGGAAGCCCAGACCTCCCTCTCCCCAGCCACTTGGGCCAGCTTCTCCGGGGGAATCCCAAGGCGTTCCCAGGCCAGCAGAGAGACATAATCTCTCCAGCGTGTCCTGGGTCTTCCTTTGGGTCTCCTCCCGGTTGGACGTGGAGAAAAACCTCACCAGGGAGGCGTCCAGGAGGCATCCTAATCAGATGCCCGAGCCACCTCAACTGGCTCCTCTCGATGTGAAGGAGCAGCGGGTCTACTCCGAGCCCCTCCCGGATGACCGAGCTCCTCACCCTATCTCTAAGGGAGAGTCCAGCCACCCTGCGAAGAAAACTCATTTCAGCCGCTTGTATCCGCGATCTCGTTCTTTCGGTCACTACCCAAAGCTCGTGACCATAGGTGAGGGTAGGAACGTAGATCGACCGGTAAATTGAGAGCTTCGCCTTTCGGCTCAGCTCTCTCTTCACCACGACAGACCGGTACAACGCCCGCATCACTGCAGATGCAGCACCAATCCGCCTATCGATCTCACGCTCCACCCTTCCCTCACTCGTGAACAAGACCCCGAGATACTTAAACTCCTCCACTTGGGGCAGGACCTCGTCCCTGACCTGGAGAAGGCATTCTACCCTTTTCTGACTCAAGACCATGGTCTCGGATTTAGAGGAGCTGATTCTCATCCCAGCTGCTTCACACGCGGCTGCGAACTGCTCCAGCGAAAGCCGGAGATCACGTTCTGACGAAGCCAACAGGACCACATCATCTGCAAAAAGCAGAGACCTGATCCTTAGGCCACCAAAACGGATCCCCTCACCACCTTGGCTGCACCTAGAAATCCTGTCCATAAAAGTTATGAACAGAATCGGTGACAAAGGGCAACCTTGGCGGAGTCCAACTCTCACCGGAAACGAGCCCGACTTACTGCCGGCAATGCGGACCAAGCTCTGACACTGGTCGTACAGGGACCTAACAGCCCATATCAAGGGGCCTTGTACCCCATACTCCCAGAGTACCCCCCACAATTCCCGAGGGACGCGGTCGAACGCCTTCTCCAAATCCACAAAACACATGTAGATTGGTTGGGCGAACTCCCACGCACCCTCCAGGACTCCCCCAAGGGTATAGAGCTGGTCCAGTGTTCCACGGCCAGGACGAAAACCGCATTGCTCCTCCCTAAGCCTTAGCCCAGACACCCATAGGAGAAAACTCATTCTGGCCGCTTGTATCCGCAATCTTGTTATTTTGGTCACTACCCAAAGCTCATGGCCATAGATTGGGGATTGGAACGTAGATCGACAGGTAAATTGAGAGCTTTGCCATTCAGCTCAGTTCCCTCTTTACCGAGACAGACCGGTACAACGCCTGCCTCCATTTGTCCTTCATTCATGAACAAGATCTTGAGATACTGAAACTCTTCCACTTGGGGCAGGATCTCGTCCCTGACTAGGATAAGGCATTCGACCCTTTTCCAGCTCAAGACCATGGTCTCGTAATTTGGAGGTGCTGCACTTCATCCCAGCAATAATGGAAGGAATTGTTTCATTCAAATTGCTTCCCTCTTCAAGGAACACTTAGCAGTTTTGGCTCGTTTCTAGCACCCCCTAGTGTCTGTTTAGTAGAATCGAAAGTGAAACTTATCTCCTCGCTGTGCGTTTGTCTTTTTAACACCTTAATCTACCTGCTGAAATGTCTCCTCAGCCTTCATTAGTGTCTACAGGAGCGGTTCATCACTAAATCAAACACATCAGCTGTGTTCATGATCTAAAACATGCAGGAAACATGCTAGAAGCAGACTGCAGCTCCAGGCATGTCAGCTCCTTTTTCTAAGTCCAGCAGGGGGTGGCACTCTGAAGTTGCAAGTGTGGTATTCTGGCCACAGAGGGCGGTGGGGGTCTGAGTGACATTTCATTAACCCTGTAAAGGGTCATTTTAGCACACACCGGCTCAAGAACATGATTTAAAATATGAAAAGGTTGCATAGTATGGCTTTAAAACATTAATAATGATCAATGCAAATGCATCACCGTCACCTGCATGTTTGAAAGAAATCTTCTGACCTTTACTCTGAAAAGTTATTCACACAAGGTCTGACACCAGCTATGGTCATTGTGAAAATGATTTTTATGTCATTAAGTGAACCAGGCCATCTGATGGAAAGGCAATGTGGTGTAAAAATGAATAACATGGCATTCAATGGAATGCTATAAATTATGCACTAATTATGTGGAGGATAGATACGTGCTTTCTGCTGCTATAAATCTTTCTGCCAAATGACCAAATGCACTCTCAGCCTTCAGGGTTTCAGTGCTGGATGAGAGTAATTTAAATAACAATGTTGCAGGAATTACATTTCAATTATATTCTCTATTTTTGCTTCAAATATTAACTTTAATTTCAAGGTGTGTGAAAAAAAAAGCATGCCTTAACATGGTCAAAGCCTCATCCTGTCGTGGGAAAAGGGGCCACATTCTAGTCAACATTTTCTTCCACATACAAAGTGAAAAGCTTGAGTGCAGATCTCTGGAGATCCATGTAGTGCTGTGTGGTGTTTGTCTCCTGGAAGCAGCACCAAAAAGTGTGACAGAAAGGCAGTGTTGTAAATAAATAATTTGCTGGTTCTGAACTTGTACAGTACAATCTGTACAGCAAAGTGAAGTACAAGGACACTTTGGAAAACACAAGAGGTCAACCTTGATGTGAAGCTGAGGGAAACCTCAGAATCAAAGATAACGTGATGATGAATTTAGAACTCTGAAAGATGAAAGATTCATTTGTTTCCATTTCTTTTCACAAGGATGGGACTTATCTAAACAAAAGATGTTGCATGATCACAGGAGACAGGGTACAAGACGAGGAATTAAAACGTTTTACTCTTTCTGTAAGCTGTTGTTTGCAGTGGAGCGAGTGTTCTGTTGCATTCTGGTGCCGTTTGTTTTCATGTAACTAAATGAACAGCACCTAAATAAAGAAAACCATCAAACAACATGATCAAAAACATTTGCTGCTTCCTCATAGGGAAGAGAATGACCCTCTGGTCTTAAGTAAAAGTATCCGAGAATTTTTTGACTTAAATAAAAGTATTAAAGTAAGCATTTTTAACCTATAGATAGAGATGTGATTATGGTATTGGGCTGAAATATTTAGTTAGTTGCACTAAACTGACAAAATAATGATTAAAGATGTCTACAGCACTATTAGACACTCATACACAGGTTATCAGCAAAAAAAGATTTAGGCGTTACTCGCTCTTTATTAAGTTTTTTTTTACCCTTTATCTGTACTTTGACTTAAGTAAAAACAAAATCAACTTCCACCACAGCCAAATGGCAAAGATCAAACTGTGGTCAGTGCTTTAATTTTATGTGACATTTTGTTACCCATCCTCACATCAGTCTGCTAAGCAGATGACATCTCCAACAATCCATTAAAAGAGAGTTATGCAGCAAGCAGATTGTAGCAGAGTTTTTCTACTTCCACAACATTCAGGCTGGCAGCACCAGGTGCTTTTTGTGGATTACCATCCCCACAGGCAAAGGACAAAGGCAGCAAAAGTACAGGAGTCATGTGTGGCGACACGGACGGCGTGCTGAAGCAAATGCACAACACATCACATACATCCTTTCCTTTCATGTGAAATAACAAATTGAAACCATCAAACAAAACGATCAAAAACAGTTGCTGCTCACAAAGACCTGGCGTCATTCCCTTATCACAGATGCGGCTACCATGCTAGCAGGTTGTCTAATACACTATCAGGGCAGGGCCAGAAAGTCTGTTAGAACAAAATTGGGGGATTATGGCTGTAAGTCAGCAACAGCTGGTGTACATACATTAAGACTTGGTACTCAGTTGCACAGGAGTATACATCTGCGCCACTCAATTTCCATCTAGTGAAGAATTGTGGGTATTCATCCAAAGCAAATGGACCAACATGCAGTCTTCCAGAAAACTAACAATTAAAAACATTTGAAGATGGCATGACATATGGGTCAAATCCTGACTGATGGTGGTTACATTAGTAAAAACCTTGAGATGTTGAAATGAACTTGTTTCAACTAGGGGTGGGAATTTAACACATTAAGTATGATTAATTAATTAGAAAAAATAATGCATTAAAATTGGGGGACGTTGAAGTTTAGCAGCAAAATACATGCTATATATATATATATATATATTTATTTTTTTTCCTGTTTTGAATTGAAATACAATTTAAAAGCTTTTTTTCTTAACTTTTTTTTTTTAGAAACTGAAGGAGCTTGAGTTTACAATTACAACGTCCATAGCTGTTGTTTGACGCTCTGTCTTATTTTATTTCATTTAAAAAAATTGCGATTAAACAGCGATTAATCAAGATTAATTCATTACAAAGCCACTAATTAATTAGATTAATTTTTTTTAATCGAGTCCCACGCCTAGTTTCAACCTAAATGGATTTAAGTGGAAAATCACTATCTATTTATCACTGAACTTCATTTAACCATAAAGTAAATACAAGTAGTTATTACATCCTCAAAGCAGATCTACGTTTCAAGACCAATTACAGAACCAACATAGAAAAGCCGAAACATTTGAAACTGTCACCTGGCGACCGAGCCATATATGTTTTCTGGGTATCACTGAAGAACAGATGTTTAAGTAAATGTTCAAGCCTTAAGTCCATAGAGTGTTCTGATTCCTTGATCAGAAGTAAGCGACTGTGAAAAATGGGTCCATAAATCTTTCCCTGGAGTTTGCTGTTGTCTTGATCACTGCTCTGTGGAGTCCACCTGTGTTAACTCAGCTTTTGTTCATTTACATAACCGCATTAGCAGTCAGCGGAGTGTGTTTCCTTAGGCTGATGGCATCTTAGCAAAGGACTTTAACCTTGTTGATTTAAAAGTATTGCTCCTTAAATTCCATCATGCATTAGACGCGGCGTTAGGGGAGCAAATACACTTGACAAGGTCATCTTCAGAATCACACAGCCTGTATGTCCATGCACTTGTTTGTGACATGCACCTTCCTCTGGAAGAGTGTAGGTTTTTGTGCCTGTCAGCAGCTGCAGGGCTGCTTTGAAAGAACAAACTGGGACATTTTTGAAAAACACGACCTGAAAGAATACACTTTATCTATTCTTGGTTACACTAGTATACTGGAGTCGTTTAAGCTAGAAGCCCTGGATGACAGGGAAAAAAGCTGCTGCTTAGGGAGAAAAACACCACTGTCAGATCTGGTGATGCATGTAAAGATCCTAATGCAACCATATTTATTTGTTTATTTATTATGCAGATGCTGTTATATAGAGCAACTCACAATTTAACCTTTCACACACGTTTTTGGCTTGTGGGAGGAAACCGGAGTATTCGAGGAAAATCCACACATGCATGGGGGGATCATGCTAACTCCATGCAGAAAGGCTGTAGCCAGGATTCAAACCGGCAAACTTTTTGCTACGAGGCAACAATGCCATCAACTGCTCTATCAGGCAGTCACAAAGAGACGATTCAGATTTGTAATTGTAGATGTGAGTTAAGACTGCTGCATTGCTGTTATGCCTGATCATTATTCGCCTTGTTAAAATTAAGTCAAAGCTGCAAATCAAAGCTTTCCAAGCTTAGAAAGTTCACAGGCTTTGGTTGGTGTAAATTTTGGTGCAGGAAGTTTTGCACATGTTTTTGAAATATCTGTTGGATAATATGCATTATATGTCTTTTTGGATGATATTCAGCTCCACATAATGTGTGAATGGGTGAATGACTGTTGTGTAAAGCACTTTTGAGACGTGTCACCTATCATTTATAATTTATATTCAGAATTTTATTTTAAATCATGCAGTAGTTGTCATTTGTATACCAATGGCATATTGATTTTTCTGTTTTGACCTACTTTTAAAGACCAAGTTCACTCATTTTTCAACACATTTGCAGTGGTCTCTAGTATAAATGAATGCCTTGTTAGTCAATCTCTGTGGGAAAAACGCTCTGGCGCTCCTGTTTCAGGAACTAAAAGTGAGCCAGAGGAGAGAGGAGGAGACAGCAGGATTTGGAGTCTTATTTCCTGATATTTGGACATCTCTCCTCTGATTGGCTAACAGCAACACTCTACCACTGACTTTGTTCTGCAACGTTGACGTTTTATCTCCACAAATAACACAAGCCTGGAGGAGTTCTGCTGTGTGGTGGAGTTGCTAATGCTAATGGTTAGTTTCTACTAGCTGGGATGTGCTCCTGGATACTAAATCAACATCCTTCCCTGTCGTGAGCCAAGATGGGTGAGTAAATGAATGCTAATTTTCAATGTGAAGTGCAGTTTACTAATGTTTCTAATCCGAGTCTATTTTCTGTCTGTGGCTAATGCAGGAAACAGGAGTAAAATACTATTTTAACATTTAGCCTGCATGTAAAACTCAGAGTGACTGCTCAAATTGAAAAAATAACAAGTAAAAAACAGTTTTTAGTGAAGTTGCCCTGGTGAAAACACTAATTACACTGCCAGTCAACATCAGACCCTTTTCAGTTAAAAAAGAAACTAAAATACAACAATCCAATCTCCAGCCACGTTGTTATTATTCAAGAATACAAATTATGTCATCTGATGCTTTCAAAATAAATCAATCCCTTTTGCTATTAGTCATAAAAAGTATTTTTTTCATGCATTATGTTGACTTTGTGTGTTTCTAAGTGAAACGTTTGAATTGAACAATATTTTCACTCAAAATGTAGATTTTCTTTTTTGTCCAACGATGGAAAAAAAAATTAAAAACACAGCATCTGCACCAAATTTGTTGCTGGTGCTTTCAAGTCTGTTTAAAGGATACTTGATTACGTACTTTGATTAAACCAGTATTTGATTAACTCATTAGCATGTCAATTGTACATCTAATTGTACAGCGGTCTCCAAGTATTGCCTGGGCTCTAACAGCTTTGTAGCATTTGTATTGCTCTGCAGCTGTCTGTACAACATTAGGAGTCTTGGGATGACGTGCCGATGGACAGCTTGCAATGGTTTCTCTCTGCATGCTGCTTGAATAATTGATGCCTTGATTGCCTGGGTATTCATGGACACAAAAAGGCTTTTCCTATTCTCTGTCTAACACACTGCTTGAATCTTAAATAGCCCTCCCCAGTGGCACAATGCACAGGCGAGCAAGTTATTCAGCTTACAGACAGTACAGTACAGCCATCGTGCCGCATCAGCTCATCAACTCAAGACCCTTATTAGACTTACCGTTAAAATAAAAATATTCTCCTCAGTTTGTGCAGCTTTAGACTTCAATAAATCACAATCATTTCATATGAAATTACTCAACCTTGGCTGTGTAATATTCAAGAGCGTCTCCTGAAAACAATTGCCATTTTACAGCTTTGTTTGTTTACTTGCAAAGGGAAACAATATACTCAGCCGCCTCTGAAAAAAACTATTTTGCTCCACTTGAGATGCCTGTCGTAAACTGTGCTCCTTGTCTACGGTGACCTTGCAGAATCCCACGCTCCAAGGAAGCATTAACTGGCTCTGTTTGTCTCACACGCTCTGCACTTATTTATTCATGTTCGCACCTTGCTCGCATATAAATCCCGTAATTATAGGAGATTTGTGTACAAAGAGCTGCAGTGTGCTGCAAGTTCTTAATGGAGAGAATTAGCTGTGAAGAGTACCGTGCTGTATGGGGCTTTTAACAGCATGCACAGGCACACGGGGGGGTGTGCCTATACGGCTTGCAGCGTGATGAAATCTTAACACTTGGGTTGTAAAAAAACAAGCTAAATTTGCACATGCTAGTGGCCTGATTGGCTCACGATTAGGCAATTAAATTGTCAATTCTGTGTAATTAAAGTCTAATTACCCAACTCAACATTATTCAGTCCATTGACATGTAATGGCTTGCCTTTCAGGTGCTTGAATGGTACGTATAACAGAGCTCAGCTCAATGGGTCCTATTGTTATGACACTTTCAGACTTCAAAGACTTTATGAACTGAATAAGTGGCTGAATAAAAGAGAGTATTTGATTTAGAGTTCATGAATTTGATTAACTTCCCACCTTACTGACGAGGATTACCTGCTTCTGAACATCTTTTGTCTGTGACATTTACAAAAAAACTCAAAAGTTTCTACCAGTTTAGTTATTACCAAAGAAAGACATGGCTTTATGTATCTTTGTTAATTTGTTAATTATAAATGCAAAACGACAACAGGCTTCACTCAAGTATGATACTGAAGTATGATAGAAGTGACAAATAACCCAGAAATTCTTCAGATTCTTTCAGCAAAGTCTCTCTAATGTTGTTAAATCATGTATAGATTATTCAAATGGGTATATTAGCCACTGAACAAAATTATTCAGCTCATTTAAAAGTTCAGATTTACTTTTTCATCAGCAAAAACTACACTCAAACTTGCCCTGTTTTGGGCCAACATGCTGCAGGACTGCAGTTTCATGTTTTCCACTCAACTCTTTTACTCAGTGGGTCATTAAACTTCACACAAACCTTTACACCATGACATCCTTAGATTGGTGTTTAGGTGGTAGGTATGTTTATTGATGAGAGTAATAGAAAAATAAATATCAAAACTGCAAACAGAATATAAGTAAATATAAGGTTTTACTTCAATAATTAGCACAGCATAAAAGATGATCAAGAAAAATATATTGATAAGAAAATTAGAGGAAACAAACTATACTTCAAAACAAGAGTTCAGTCCATGAAAAATTATAGGAGGAAGTGTAAACGTATCAAGGTCTTCCACTGAGCTCACAAGTCTGCTTCTCCATAAAACTCAGTGTTTACAGGCAGTTTCAGAAAACTGAATTATTGCCTTAGTCTGACTGAAGTTGGACTTTTTAAATGCATGTATACACCTAAAGGTTGGTTTATGCTTGACGCATGTACATTCCGTGCAGAAATGAGACACGCATCGGAATTTGAAGCATTTATGGTTTCTTCCTACCTTCTGCGACTTGTCTCCGCTGTGAGCCAATATTCTCCCAGACTGTAGGGGGCAGCATGGGGCTCTACGGCATGCATCCAACACTACACCATAGTAGAAATCACTGTTGTTTAACATTTTATTACTGATTCCTCGTCTTTTCCGAGTGTGACAGCAATTTCTCTCCACGAATTATTAACAATATTTTGATCACATGATCTTTATGGGCCGAATCATAGAGATGTTTGTATTTACGAACCTCAGCCCATATGAGCTCTTGCCAGTCCGCCGTGTTTTTCCACGCGGGACCTGCGGAAATTTTGGGCCACGCGGAGGGGCGTGGTTGCTAAAATGACGTAATTTGGCCGCATGGTGCCGTGCAGACCTCGCGGACGAACCAACCTTTAGTCTGGCGACCCAGTAGGTAAGACACCCAGATAATGCAGTTAGAAAACCAAATTTCTCTCCATGTAAATGTCATCTCAGCTTAGCCGAGCTATGATGGGCCTGGGTACTCCCCCAACTGGAAGTGACGAGACCAGCGGTCATCTGACAATATCACTACAAAATTCTACGTAAATCTGACACGTAATACAGTCAAACAGTACATTACCAAGCAAATGTACTGTGCTGCAGCGTGGTTCTCGTCCATTCCTTCAACCATTCCTGCATTTACTTTGTCTGCTCCACTCCCTGTTTGTGATGCTAAAGGCTAACCAGAAGAATAACATGAAAGGGTGCATGTCACCACTTACCGTTGCAGTCGAGTACACGTCATTCAATAATTCGGTTTTGTTATGGACATGTAATCTAGGATAGTCTCTCATTCTAGTTAAGGCATTAGCTCGATTACTGCCGTAGCTCGACTTAGATGTGCATTAAACTACACTGAGGCTTGTAGTCTGCTTTAGTAAGAAATTAAGTCTTTTCTATTAAAAAAGATTTAATTTGTGTTTTTGTTAGGCCTTGCATGGGTAAATATCAATATAATTCTAATGTGGTCTGCAGGGCCACACATAAACACACTGAGAGCAACAAATGACCCATGGGCCACATTTTGGAAACCCATTCCCTAATTATTTAATATTCTACTGCAACAGGTTTACCACAGCTCATCATAAAGGCCACAAAATATCAAATTTTACTGAGAAGCAACAGAAAATCCCCAAATATTTGTTATTACCTAATAATTCATAGTACCAAAATACTATAACTTTTATATTTTAACACAAAACCAACACTATTTTGCCTCAAACATCCTACTTGATGACATGGTTTAGTGTCTTCTGAGTGTTTGCAAGCACAAAAAAAGGAAGAAAGAAAAAGGTCAGAAAGGTGTGTTTGCATTGATCTAACTATACAAACAATCCTCTGTTTTACACACAATCAGCACCCCCAGCAGTAGGCAGGCGTAGACCTCACACAGGAAGGTGTTACCCATCTGGGAGGAAAAAGAGGGAGAAAAGTCTGCCTTTTCTCATCAAGCCTTGTTTTGGCTTGAGGGCAATGGTGCCACTGTGACTCTCAAGTCAACTCGTCAAGGCAAGAGATCCAGGCACATAAACAGATGACTGGTGCACACGGAGCGATAGTGAGACAGAGCAGAGGGAAGTGGGAGGTGGGAAGAGAGAAGAGGCTTCACCCCAGGATGAGTCACATCTTCTCCCAACGTTGTCTGCTGTGTGGAGGGAAAGGCTGCGGGGAATAGCGGGATTGGTGAGATGAGAGTTTTCTCGGTCTTGGTGCGTAGCTGGTGGCAGATTTAGCTAAGTACACACATGAAAATCACTAATAATTCCAAATGTGTACATATCTTCATACACACACACCCACACACGGCAGCATATGCTGTTAGGATTTATGATCATTTGTTCTCATAATCAGCACATATGATGCAGGAGTAATAATTAAAACGCATTAGTATGCTTGGTGGAGATTATGCCCAAGCCACAAATTGCAGCTCCTGTTGGGAGCCGTTTTTCTGAAGATTTAGGAAGGAAGCATAACAATTTCTTCCCTTCCTTTTGCCCACTTGTTCCCAAGATGAGTCTCCGAGCAGAAAGCCTCCTTTTCCTCTCAGCTATATTATTCTCATCTCCACAACCAAGCAATAACAGAAGCTCATTACTGAACTTAAAGCAAATGTCTTTCTCATCAGCAATTAGCCAGATGAAGCTAAATCAAGTAATTGGCAAGCTTAGAAGCTCATTGGGTTTCATATGTTGTTTTGCACTCATTCACATAACTAATGTGAAAATGTGATCGGTACAAATATGTAACAACTGTGGTGTGATACCTCCGATTCATACGGAAGAAGTACAGTCTCACCAGAATATGACTTCTTTTAGACATTGACTTTTTATTCTGTGAAATTATGTATTTTAATTGTTTTAACTTAAACTTTTTCATATTTTTAAATCATTTTCTTGAGCCAGTTTGTGCTAAAATGACCCTTTACAGGGTTAATGAAATGGCACCCAGCCCCCCACCGCCCTCTGTGGCCAGAATGCTGCTTTTGCAACTTCAGAGTGGCGGTCCGCTCCCTGCTGGACATAGAAAATGGGGCTAACATACCTGGTGCTGCAGTCTGCTTCCAGCATGTTTCCTGCATGTTTTAGATCATGAACACAGCTGATTTGTTTGATTTAGTGATGAACCGCTCCTGTAGACACTAATGAAGGCTGAGGAGACGTTTCAGCAGTTAGATTAAGGTCCTGTCCACACGTAGCCGGGTATCTCCCAAAACGAAGATATTTTTCTTTTTCGGCCTGTCATCCACACAAAAACGCAGATTTACGCAACGAAAACAAATCTTTTTAAAAACTCCGGCCAAAGTGAAGATTTGCATTTTCTCCATTTTAAGTGTTTCCGTGTGGACCAAAATAACCGAAGTTTTCACTGTCTGCGACAAAAATGCTGACAGCCTGTGTGCGACCTGGGTTTACTACAACATGGATGCCCTCAGAGCTGTGCTCGCGTTATCAATCGTCCAAGTGCTAATGACGCTTGTTGAGTTTATACTCCAAAACTATATTTAAGAGCAATTCTACCTCCTTATCGGTCCACACAAGCGAGCTAGACGCCATGTTTCATGATTTGTTGAGCAGGAAGACAAAATGGATAGGATTAGGGGGAACTACTGCCCCCTACAGGTCTGGCATGCCTATGAATGTGCTTAACAATGCACTTATGCGGTAACGTGTGGATGGATTTTTTTCTATAAACGAGGTGGTGTAAACGCTATTTTTTGGCAGGGCGGATATTCGTTTAAAAAAAACGGCTACGTATGGATAAGGCTCCAGGTGTTAAAAAGACTAACGCACAGCGAGGAGAAGTTTTACTTTCACTTTAGCTAACAAACACTAGGGGGTGCTAAAAAAGGCCAAAACTGCCACATGTTCGTTTAAAAATACATCAGCAAAAATTCAACAACTAAGGTGAGCTTTTGGTGTCCCAAGCAAAAGTAATCAACACTCGATTGAGTCGAGTGGCTTTTAACCAATCAAATTACGCTTCTCTGATCACGTGACACCAGTGCGGCTTGGACTGCTTTGGCTTGGGTCACCAGGAGGTCACCTCGTTTGTTGCTGAATTTCTGCAGTTGAATTTTGTACAGATGAACTTTTTGCTGGTGTAGTTTAAAAAATTCAAACACATAATTTCACAGAATAAAAATTCAATGTCATAAATTCAATGCCAATGTCTAAAAACAAGTCAAATTCTGGTAAAAACAAGTCCAATTCTGGTGAGACTGAATCTATTTCTTCCATAGATTCAAAGAATCAGAGAATCTGAATTCTTTACAGCTGTACTGTTATCTCTTCTTTTGAGTTGTACAAACTGTAACGTCCTCTAAACCATTTTTTCCATACACCAGGCTGTGTTTATGGCCCCTTTAATGCTCCCCATTATACACATTAGTTGAGGACATCCTGCACTTTGCTTCTGAGAGCCTATTTTTACAGCGGTTCCTGCAGAGATCCAGATTACAGTAAAGCTGGCTACACCTTAGTGACCAAACACGTACGTTTATCACAAACATTTTGTGCATTTGTGGATCTTTGTTTGTTGCCTTTTTCTGGACTATTGCTCACATTGTGGAGGCGAAACCACAGCATCTACTGGGAGTTGTGCATGACCGATAGCTCATATGCCTGGCTGCATGTGAGAGGGAGCTCTTGTGTGGTTAGACTAATGAGGCTCTGCATAGAGGATGGCTGTTGAGTGGCAGTGATGATTTATACCAGCAGGATGGACAGTCAGCTTGGAGGAAACATTCATCTTACCGCCAAGCCGCTGTCACAGACACACAGGCTGAGAACAATTACACACAAGCCAGTGCACACATGTTCACACACACAAACACGTGCAGTTTTACACTTGGAAACTGAAAACAATCTCCAGAGTCCATGTTGGGAGTCTAAAAGCAAACTCACCACTGCTCAGTGGTTTGGCGAGTGTTAAAAGGGGTTTTAACATAAATGGTGATCTCTTCTGCAGCGGGGCTTAAACCACTCCGGGTTATTAGAGCGGGCCGCATTATGTCAAAGACCTTTCATCCTCAAAAGCATCCCAGCTTCATACAACACCACTCAGTGTGTTTCTAGTTTGGTCCATTAGTCCTTTTGATCAGTGGAATCACAGGAAGATCTTAGGAATCATTTTCTTATTAAAAGTTACTTATTGATCCCAAATACTTCAATCAAAATAATCAATTTCTGGTATTACAGCCATCTCTGGGATGTTACTGAGATAGTGAACTGTGCTCATTGAATTGAAAGGGACCAGTTTTGCACTCGACATTGAACTTATGGTCTGGTAGGATGTTACCCTGGGGTTGTGGTCTGGATGAGTTGTGTCCTGAAAAAATCGATTCACATTCGAATCGTGATTCTTACTTATAAAGATTCAGAATCGATTCATAAAGGCTCAGAATCGATTCTGTCTGAAAGACTTTATGCAAACTGCCATATTTCCGAGCGTCCCTGAACGCATCATCACTTCGGCGCTATCCGCGTTGCTCTGCTCTGTGTGCTCCTACGCTGTAATCTGCTGAAATACGACAGAGACCTACCTTTATTATTATTCTGTGTGCATTTTATGAGTCAAAAAGTAAGTTCATTATGTTTTATAATGTTTAAATGGTGTTGTCCTGTTTAGTTTGACTTGTTTAATGCCGAGTGCACCGTGCAGCATTATTGATGCTTGTTAAGACTAATTAGTGCCCGTTAGTCTTCATGTTAAACTCTGTTGCCACACATACTTGAAAAGTATTTGACTGCATTACTTTCAAAGCTACTATTAGGAAACTGTAAATATTTGTTATATTTTACAAGGTAAGCAAAATTAAATGTTGCCTTTTTATCAAAAGATTGCCTCGGTTTACAGTTTTAGAATCACTTTATTTTACCTTGTAAATTTGCATTTTCTTGAACATAACCAGTTTTCTTTAAAGTAAAATAACAATTTCCCCTAGCTTTTTCTAACTTGCAGAAGAAAGTAGTTAATCCTGGAACTGACACTCTTTGTAAATATTGATTGTGAATCGATTTGAATCGAGAATCGATTCTGAATCGAATCAGCACCCCAAGAATCGGAATCGAATCAAATCGTGAGTTGTATATATATATATATATATATATATATATATATATATATATACTTCTACAAAGTAGCTAAGGTTCTTCAGAAATGTTTTTTGCTAGGTGCTTTTTGGAACAAAAATACAAACGACATTAAGTTGACAACATTGCGTCAGAGGTGTGTTCGATTTGCAACTCGGAACATCAAGAGAGTAAACTATGAAGGAAGATCAAAAAGATTGTATCTTATTTTATGATCGTCGAAAACCCAAATCGTAACTGAGATAAAAATTCAATTAATCGACCAGCTTTACCTTGCATTCACCAGATTTTTGTCTAATCTGGTTTTTATCATTAGTTTTGCAAACCTAAATGAATCTGATAATAAGACTAGACTGTAAATGTAAGCCTAAAACAATAACAAACATTACAAAGAGAGAAAAACCATGATACATCTTCACCGTCTGGTGAGCTGTACTGAACCTGGATGGATCATACAACACCACTGATGCAACAGTCTGCACACACACACAATAAGAAAACATGCTACTGTATCCTCACTAAAAGCAGCATCACTTGTCATTATCCAGTCAAAAAGCCAGATTGAGTTTCCTGCTTAGATGCAAACAGTAATTATGTTTTACAAAATGTGGTTATGTAGGTTTTATTCAACAAAGTGAAATCCAGTGAGAAAAAAACAGGTATCCTTCAGCTTGCTGAGCTTTCTTTAGATTTTCTGCAGCACATTCTTGTTTTTTTCTTTTTCCACATTCTGTGTGACCTGTATTTGTGTGTGCAGCCTTTTTATGGCCATTGGCAGGACATTTACCTGAGCTTGTTAGGAACAATTGGCACTACGAGGACATGAGAGTCGCCATTATGGGAACGCAGGTGCAAAGAAATACCTCATGAATCTGAAAACAGGCCTTTTCTTGAAACCTCTCAGCACACTATGGAAAGAAAAATGAATAAATTGGATAACATTGGTGAATGTGGAGCATTGTTGGTAGTCAGATGCATTGGTGGTATTTTGATCCTGTTTATACACCAGGAGTAACATACAAAATAAAACCACTGTAGGACTAGATTGTCCTCCTCTATTTATTCAGTTTTATTCAACGTTTTCTCTTTTCTCTTTTTGCTTTACAAGTGAAACTTGGAAAATTATATTATGATGCAAAAGTCCATTTAGTTCAGTAAATCAGCTTAGACTGAGAGACCATCTAAAGGCTCAGGAACCATTTGCAGGTCTTTTGGATTAATTAGCTAATTAGAGTGTGACACTTTGAGTCTAGAATATTGAACCTTTTCACAATTTTCTAATTGTCTGATATTTAGAATTTGGGGTTTTCATCAGCTGTAGCCATAATCATCACAATTATTACAAAGAAAGGCTAGAAATATCTGGCTTTGCATGTATCGAGTCTATTTCATATTAGTTTCACCTTTTACGTTGAATTACTGAAATAAATGAATTTTTGCACCATCCATCCATCCATTTTCATCCGCTTATCCGGAGTCGGGTCGCGGGGGCAGCAGCCTGAGCAGAGATGCCCAGACTTCCCTCTCCCCAGCCACTTGGGCCAGCTCCTCTGGGGGGATCACAAGCCGTTCCCTGGCCAGCCGGGAGACATAGTCCCTCCAGCATGTCCTGGGTCTTCCTTTAGGTCTCCTCCCAGTTGGACGTGCCTGGAAAAGTTTAGTATCGGTCGATATCGATCCGATACCAATATGGAAAAACAGCATTAAACTGTATTACATAATGAACTATTTGTTACTATATGAAAAAGACTGGGATCATCCTTTTGTACGGGGGCCCAAATGTTCCAAATTGCCGATCCTTTTGTTCGCTCTATTTTGAAATCAACGTGAGCTTCTGCACTGCATTGTAGCGCATGATGTCATCTCTCACAGCGCATAGAAATATACTGAATAGATAAATTCATATGGATCGGGCCGAAAGTCTCCGATACCCGATCTAGAATTTTCTTCTATATCTGTACCGATACAGATATTAAGATCAGATCGCTGCATCCCTAAACCTCACCAGGGAGGAGTCCAGGAGACATCCAAACCAGATGCTCGAGCCACCTCAACTGGCTCCTTTCGATTTGGAGGGGCAGCGGGTCTACTCCGAGCTTCTCACCCTATCTCACCATTTTCTTATTTTTTGAGTTGTACCTTTACTTCTATAGAACATTCTGAACTCATTGTTTTTTCTACCTACCTTTGTTTGACCAGGTGAGCTCATCGCTCTTTCATCAACACCAGATGATTCTACACCCATCAAGGCTTTAGTTCTGTGTGAATAATTCCTGAAACCAGGAGTAAATGTATGTCGTGACGAGTTGTCTGCGCTGGTGCTCATGCGCTCTTGTCACTTGAGTGTTTCTCTGAAATGCAGCAAAGGAAAATGAACTAAAAACCAATGTGGTGCAATGGGGAGAAATGTCACTTTGATGGTAAGTTTTCCTGATGAAGCACCTCACTGAGGTAACACATCCGATAAGTCCATTTAGTGATATGGATCAATTATGGGTTTAGGTTACTGCAAGATTAAAGGCAAGAGATTGGTATCATGTTAATCCTGCAAAATTGCATGCTTCAGATAACCCATCAGCTCAGGTCAAATTTTGCACCACACCAACTTAAGATTAACTTCAATTAATGTCAAACACTGACCTTGCATGGTACTTGAGCAAAAAGTTGCTGGAGAGTTCATCAGGATTAATAAAATCAGCCTGCAGGCTTATCCCCTGATTCTTACCGTCATAATCCCTGTATTGTTTGCCCTGAGATGGCGCCGGATCCGTATGTATTTATCATTCCCTTCAGCGGTTTTCTATGTTTATCTAACACCAAACCAATCACCCCGATCAGCAGAGGTAATCAACAGTGAAATCACATCACTCACCTCGCTGGAATATGGATAAGCATTCATCCATTAAACTATTTGCCCAAAAGAGGTTTAAGTGAAGGACATTTGAGAGGGCACTGCATGACAAATTCCCCATATTCCTCCACAATGTCATTGATTGAAACACGGAGCTCATTTTACAGGAGTTCTGTTTGATGGGAGCCATTTTATCTACAGCTCATTGTGCTTTATAACACAGCGAGCGTTTTAAGGTGTTCGAGGCAGCCACTGGCCAAGACTCCTAATTCCTTGTTGTGAGCACACTCTGTTTCTGTCTTAATGGGGCTGAGCTGTGCAAGAAACACTAAAACGTGTGTAAAAACTTTTGCACAAGTGTTGAGTCTATAAAAGTTTCCGTATATGTGTTAGATTGGGTGCTATACTGTGGTGCAACATGAGCATCGTGCTTCATAAAATGAGCCGCTTATGTAAAAATAAATGAAAGTTTAGTTTTATGACAAACTAAACCTTGAATTTGCTTTAATTTTCTCAAATATTCCCCTGGAAAAGGTGAGTCAAGATCAGAAAACATCTACTTCAGTGTTTCTTACATCAACTTTTCTCTTTTATGTCTGGATTCAAAGCTTTGCAAGAACTCCCACGTCTGTCTGATACTTAAAGTTGCTGTCTGCCCTCATAAATAGATATTAACCTTCTGCATCCTCAGCACTCAATGAACAACTTAGTTTGGAGATTTGTAATGTTGGATCTTGTTGATCGGTATTTAGCTCATTATTTAAAACAAAGACTTTATGTTGTTGTTAAGATGATGCAAGAATAGATTATTCTGAATACAAATTCAAGATCAGTATGAGGTAAACAGCTGTCTTCAAAACAAATCCTTTAGTATTCTAGGTCATGTGCACACATAGTTGGGTTTTTGTAAAACTCCGCCCATCTAGGAAAAAAAACCTGGGTTCACACCACCTCGTTTTCACCCAAAAAAATCCAGTGCGATGTGAAGCACAATCATAAGCATGACAAGCCTGTAGGTGTCAGTAGTTCCCCAAATTGTCGGCTTTGTGGTGGAGTTGCTAATGCTAACGGTTAGCTTCTACTAGTCGAGATGTTCTCTGCTGTTTCCTGGACGCTAAACCAACAACAGTCTTCCCCGTCACGGGCCAAGACATGTGAGTCCATGAATGTTAAGTGACAGTGTGACATAGATCTGTCAGGCTTTTCTGAGCCGAGCGCTTTTCTGTCTATTTTCTATCCGAAGCTAATGCAGGAAATAGGGGTAGAAGACTGTTTTCACGTTCAACTTGCATGTTAAACTCAGAGTGACGTAGCAAAACCTAAAAACCCGGTTACTTACATCCATGGATGAATGTTGACAATGGAGTATTTGCAAACCTCCTCTTTGGACGGAGTTTTTGAAAGAATTGCTTTTGATGTAGTTTAGATTCACTTTTGTGTGAATGACAACCCAAACATTTGAAAATATCTTCGTTTTTAGGGATACCCTGCTACGTGTGTCCAGGATCTTACTCCTACTGTCCACCAGACGCGAAACGGCCAAGAAATGTACTTTGCGGCATTTAGCCGCTGTTTTAATGGACGGCTTCCTTTCCACTGACTGCAAAGTGTAATGTTTAGGACCCGTCCCAGAAGCGAAAGAAAACTTTGATTACATTTTGAGTCTATTTTTTATTCGATACGCTTACAAGACGTGTCAAATTCCACAGTTCAGATTGGGCCAGACAGGAAGTCAAACATGAAAGCAGTGTAAAACGTCTGGAATCTTCCAAAATAAAAGTCACGTTCAGATAACTGTACGTCATTTCCTGTGAATCCTCCATAGCCAAGGTAAACAGAACAGAAAATAAGCCACAGACCTTTTTGAATACATGCAACCTTCTTTCTCCTTGATTGCTATCATATGAACTTCTGAAATCAGGCACATGGTTTTGCAATTCCCCCGTGATGTTGTGACCTGACAGGACCAGCTGTGTGGAATGCTTTCGCTCCTGTTTTACGTCAGAATCACTACCAGTTGAAAGGGTAGCTTGCAGGTAAAACACCTCTACTACACTCTAAAAATTAAGTGTTGAATTTACTTAACCAAATTATGTCAACTGGTTTCACTAAACATAGTTGCTTAAATCTAAAGAGTAATATTAATTTTCTTTAACATATCTATGTATATTACTCTTTACATTTAAGCAACTAGATTTAGTAGACCCAGGTGACCTAACTTGGTTAAGTAAATTTAACATTTCATTTCTTACAGTGTACGTTACGCGCCGCTTTCACATTGGGTGGAAAGTAGGGGTGAGTTATAAGAACTTTGAGGTCCAAACTGAGGGTTGATCAGATATGGTGTTCTGATATTAATAGTTTATATCTGTGTTTGCAGCATATTGTGGAAAATGTGACAAAATAATGACTTCTTTTCATTCATTGCCAGATTTTTTACTTGCATTTTGCTCTCATTCATGTCAAAGTTCAGATCTTTGACCTGACTAAAGCAAAGTAATGATTTTGCATCACATTTAGATTCAGGCTGTTATCAGTCCTTCGGGAATAAATCTCAGGGGACTTGAGGAATCAAACTCATAATTCATATATTGACTGCACAAACATATTCCGAACAAATCCTTACAGGAGGCTGCTTCCATGCTCTCAGACATCAAATCACTGGAGTGAAACCTTTTAAAGATTTCAGCTTAGTGATGGATAACAGAGGACTCTTAAAACATCCAGACCTTCCCATCAGGGCTGTGCCTTACCAAGAAAAAATAAAAAAATCATATCTTCCTTCTTGGTTCAGCTACGGAGCAAAGGGAAGGTTATAGATGGTAATCACCTTAGTAGTGTTGCCTGTCTCCGTTTCTGCATCTAATATGCAACGTAGATGACTGTTAATACATTATTGATGCTCCATCCTGGCTGATATTCAAAGGCCAGGTTTGACCATCCCCATCCATCTCATGGATATTTTAGTACCATTCCTCCCAGAATATCACTGCTTCCATTCCACTGATGTTTATGTGTTCAGCATTTGGGTGAAGAATGAAGAATTTGAACAGTTTACAATGTATTATTGGACACATAGTTAAACAACATAAACATAAATATAGTAGATACAACAACATTGTCTAAAATACAGGACCGAAAGGGAAACCTAAATGGATTATAAAGATATATGTAAGCCTCACTGAGCACATTATTGTGATACGATGTGCTGCAAACTAAAGCTCAGTGACCCCATCATCACCCACATTAGTGATGGGAATTGTTTAAGAGAGCTGATTCTTATGGCTCTGCTCATAAAAAGATCCAGCTCTGTCTCCTCTGAAACGATTCCTTGATTTACTTGTTGCATAAATTGATTTATTAAATAATTAATGTAACAATTTTATGTAAAATACATTATTATAAAAAGAATGAACTATATCAAATCAGACATGGAAAAGAGTACAAATAAATAGGAATTAGGAATTATGTGTCTAAAAGAAGCCTTTTAAGAAGTTTGTGATGTCACCAACAGGGAAAATAGAATAGAACCACCTCTAATGTGTAAGAGAACTGCTACTGGAGGAGCAGCGGCTCTACTGGAGCCCCCTCCTGGATATCAGAGCTTCTCAGCCTATAGTAGCCAGAGGGGGAGATGGGTGGGTGTGGCCAGCTCCAGCTAGTTTTCTTAAAGTGACAGAGCCCATTTTTGAAGGTACTGAAAATGTCAAGAATAAAACTGTTATATGTGAGAGGGATTTTCTGTGAAGGACTGCATAAACATGTTTTGCCATAGAACTATTATAGCTTAAGAAAAAAGTCATAATATGTCCCCTTTAAAGTAACACAGAGCAGTTTTTCTGCTCCTCCGCCCTACTGGTTGAAAGTGGAATTACAACTACCGTAAACAACCATGCAGCAGCCTGCTGTAGCTAGCGCTAACACTAACATGAGCCAAGTCTTACTAAATCAATCATAAATCGAAAAGATCCACACTGTTGGACAAACAATATTATTACTTACAAGTCCAGTAGCAACAAAGCCAGGTCACCATCAGCCTTTTTCAGCTTCCTCAAACTAGCATAGGCCACACCGATGTTTACTCCGGTTTTACTTCCAGGCTCCGCCATGAGGCCAGCAGAAAAGCAAACTTCTTTTTTCTTCTCTTGTGCTTTTTATTGACAATCAGCAAACTAAAAAAGCTAACTGCACAGAAAATAGCTAACAGCCGTAAAGCAGGTATAAGAGCGCCACCTAGAACACCTACCCGACCTGTTAAGTGCAGCATCTGGCCAGTAGAGGGCAGCAGAGTGGTGTCAGATATGAAACTGGTCAAGTTTCTAACCCAACAATCACTGAGATCAATGATGTTAAAGCTCTAGCTTAAAGTTAAAAAATACTATTTAGTGTTACTTTAAAGTACAAAAACAAAACCTTCCTCAGGGTGAGCGTGTTGCTTCTGCACTGCTCTCCCACCTGTCTCCCTCTAAGTTTGTGAGCTGTCTGTAACACCCGCCCTCATCCCACACACACACCATCTTCTCAGTGCAGACACACACACCTAATCACACATCATGTAGTGACCAGTTATGTGATTTGAACGGAAATAAAATATTTCCTTTCTTCCTCTGTGGCTCTGATCATTCTGTTCAAATCCAGCTCTTAGAGTCGTTCAGTTCATGACCGACAGATTTCTGACCCACAGTGCATGAATAAGTAATTCCCTAAGAAATGGAAGTCAATTGTCAAAAAATTACTACTTTTTTATTAATTTCAGTAGAAACCACTTTCCATGATCTTCATACAACTTTTAAGATGAAAAGTCGTTTCTTTCTAATATGATTGTTTCTGCATCAAGGTTTCCTGAAATCATTTCATGTCAAAATTTGCTTTTGACATGCAAAATTCTTCTGTTTTGCCTAAAGCAAAAAAAAAAAAAAGGATCTGTAAACCTTTGTTTCATTGCAAATGTTTAAATATGCTACACTGGAATATTTCATGCTTTCAGAATGCTTGCAAACCCATGGTTACCTTCCAGAGCTTAGAAATTCTGCTGGGAATATTCTCACAGTTCCTCCCTGCTTACAGTAGAAAGAATGTTTGAGCACTGACATCTTTGTTGGAGATAATGGAGGTATGTAGGCCGATCAACATAATTCTTTAACTTTTATTATGCCGACGGTTTTTTAAGGACCATTCTCCGGGCTTTGAGCCGTTTTATTATCATGTAAGCTGGCTGTCTAGGTCTTTGTTTCACCTCCAGACTTGTGTCCTTGCGCGCTGTTGATTCACTGCATAGAAAGTAGCTTATTTAACAGCACATGAAAAGAGAATAAGCTGAAAAGTCTGCAGTCTGCATCTAGACTGTGTTCAAATGAAGGTTATGGCAATTTGGCACGATGTGACAGATTTACTGCAAATGTATATGAAGTGAGATAAACTGATGAACTCACATTGATTAATTCAGAGAAATTAAACAAATTTCTCACAAAATTGTTGTTTTTTTGTCTAAATGTTTATATTTAATGTTTATTAACTGAACAAAAACTACTTGTCTCTTCAGTTAGATGTTTTTTTATTTGAAAATACTCAAAAGCGACCTTGGAAAAAAAAGAAAAATATATTCTAACCTCTACGCTTTTGTGTCAAAGTTTATGTTACCCAGCTGAATGCTAAAACTTCTGATGGTTTTGAGTAAAGGGTGCCGTTATACAGCAGTGTTAGTGCGGTGAAAAAAATTAAGGATCAGCATCTCGTAATGACAAGAAACTTTCTCGTTTTAACGAGTTAAAAAACTTGTAACAATGAGAAAGATTCTAATGGTAAAATGATAGTTGTATGTTGTGGAGTTCTACTCAGAATGAACGAGGCAGCTATGAAGTAGCTACGGTGGCAGCAGCGCCACAACAACGAGGGGAAAATCGCAGAACTACGATGTTTAAATCAACAAATTATGCTCGCTAGCTCTTTCCTCTTCTCTGAGATTCCTTTAAAAGCATGTGCATGTGCTGGAGAGGTAATACGCTTCCGTACCTTTAAGATAGAACTTGCAGGAAACCAGCAGGACACTAAAATAATCAGTTTGTCCCACTAAAATAAGACAAGTGCTCCTATTGTCTCACTCTTAGAGGTTTCCCAGACAAATTCCCATCATTCAGTCATCCCTCTGGTTCTCATCAACCTGTTTGTCTCCATAACATCCTACCATTATCAGCTTCCTTGAGTGCTCAGTTACTCAAGAGCTTCCTGTTCTTATTTTTAGAACGCTAATTGTCTGCCTTATTTATTAAACATTATACAGAATCCACCCAGATATGATGCTGGATGGAGTGGAATCTGTTTTTTTTCTTTATGTTCTTTATAAAATACAAAACCCAAATAACATTTGACTCATAGTGCCTGTGCCACTACATTTATATATATATATATATATATATATATATATATATATATTTGTATCTATATAGAAATAATTCTAAAGCAGCTATGAAGATCTGCATGTTTTTCTCAATGTGTGACAATTAAAATGTTTCTGTCTATTTCTTTATGGCATTCCCAGATACTTGGTCTTCATATGAAACATGACTCAGCGATGTCTGCATATAAAGATGTGCATTGTGCATATATAGCCCTGCACCGCCTCGTCGGCTCAGTTCATCGTAGAGCTTATCAAGGTAATTTATGAGCGTGGATGCAAGATTTCTTAAACTGATGTCGACCTTGGCTGAACGCTGCAGATGTACTCCATTGATGCTCCTTGGGAGCAGACACTCTCATAAAGCAGTGTCATCACATCATTGTTTATGATTAATTTTGGTGTTTAAAAAACCTATTATGCCTGCAAAGTATCCTGACCTGAGCCATCCATTGACCTTCTGGTTGATTATGTGTTGCATGCTCTGCGAGCTTGCTAAGGTGTGGTGAGGGATTGCTTTGTGTTTGTGTTGGTAATGTTGTATAACAGTACATCTTCATAAATCAGAGTGTTACACTAAAAGTGAAAGCAGATTTTCAAATAAAGAGACTGAATAAACTGCTGTAATTTAAAACATATTTTAATAATGGCTCCACTTTCAGGGAAATGTCCGACTTTGCCACAGTTTTTTATTCACAGCAAATTGGGAAGTGTATATTCAACACTTTAAGAGTAAATTTTACACCAAACTCAGTGATCATTTGGGTCCAAGTGTCCAGTGTTAAAACAACACCGGAGTTAAACAAATAACACTAGAATAGTGTAGAATTTTAAAAACTTTGAGAATATAAATGAACTCTGTCAAAAGTCAAATGAAATCTTCCAAAGAGTAGTAATATTAGTAGGATTAATAGTATTCATAGTAGTGGTAGTAGTGGTAGTGGGAGTAATAGTAGTGGTGGTAGTGGTAGTGTAGTGGGAGTAATAGTAGTGGTAGTAGTGGTAGGAGTAATAGTAATGGTAGTGGTAGTACTAGTAGTACTGGTAATAGTATTAATAGTAGTAGTAGTGGTAGGAGTAATAGTAGTAGTAATGGTAGGAGTAATAGTAGTAGTAGTAGTGGTAGGAGTAATAGTAGTAGTAATAGTGGTAGTAGTAGTGGTAGTAATAATACTAGTAGTGGTGGTAGGAGTAATAGTAGTCATAGTAGTAGGATTAATAGTATTCATAGTAGTAGTAGTAGTGGTAGTAGTTTTGTATACTTCCATTATGTTGCTCCTGAAGGGACCCACAAATACTTTCATATGTAAACATTTGTAATCCTGCAGTACTTTTCTCTTCATACTGTAACCATGCTATAGCCTGAGCGGTCTGGGCACCACATCTCACTTTACTGCTCCACCGTAACATAAGTCTCCAGTTGACAGAGGCTTTTGTTTTGGGGGATCCTGCCTGGAGACTCGTTATTGATTTTCTCCCTCGGCTCCTTTCACGAGTAAAATACAGCTTTAATCTAATTGCTGTGCAGGAACTTTGCAGAATGATGCCCTCTGAGACACGTGTTATGTATTATTGCTACCTTCATGATCAGAATCACAGTGACCTGGTGTCAGCTGTCTACACTGCTGACAAAGCACCTCTGATCACTGGGGAATAACGTCACAGAACGGTGTGGAGGAATTGGGATCGGGAAAAATGTATTAATGGATCATTCAGATGAGGTCAGGGAGTTCCCTTTGAATTGGGGCTTTGCTTTGCTCTTTATGTAAAAAGTGTCGTATTTGCTGATGTCTACAAAATGTCCCAAGTTCAAAAGTCTTGGAAAACTATTGGTGACTATTGGACTTTTAGGAATTTGGTACAAAATAAGGCATTCCATATCATAATGTCATCTGAGCAATTTGAAAAATTCAAGCATTTCAAATTTAGATGAAATTTTTAATATTTCAGTGCTGCCTGCATGATTTGATTAATATGGGACTAAAGCTCCGGTATTCTTCACAAGGTTTTATAAAAAATCTCTCATCTGGTTTCTTTCAGCTGTGTTGTGATAATGCGGCACTTGATGATACTAGTCAAGCAATTGCCATGATTCTAATGCAAGATTTATTTTTTAATAGTTTTTGGTCAGAGTGAATCCACTGCAGTCTCCAAACAGCAGTGGGTCCTATTTTAAATTGTTCTTACTCAGTCACAGCTAAAGGGGTGTATTTACATTTGATTAATAAAAGATTTTTGGGATAAAAAGCACACTAAAACAAAAAAAGACCTCATTTGGCTTTCAAAATCCACTTTTGAAGCTAGCACAAATGAGCGTTTAGTCAAATGTAACATAACTAGGTCAGCCTAACATTTATAGAAGGCTGTGCTCTGCTGTCAAGCCAAGCAACTTAGTTTGGCTTTAGTTTGTTCACACATTCAATTGATGATGTTAGGGTCAAAAAATCATGCAAATTTGGACCATGAATGTTCTCCAGATAGGAAAACACCTACCCAAACCTTCTTCTACATGATCAAAGGTTTTATTCTCAAGTGATTGATGACACCAGCATTGGCATTGGCAGCAAGTCCTTCTGCAAAACTCGCCATGAGATGTTTACAAATGTGGAGTAGAATTTACATTGGAGACGCTTTTAAAAGACGGAGGGAGCTTTGTGATCTAAAAAGACTCCTCTCGTTGATGACATCACGGTACGAATCACAGCTTTAAAGACCAAGTCTTGAAATTAATTAATCGCACCATCTTGTTTCAGTGTTTAATTCACCTCTGCTTAGATTTTGTTGGTCTCCTACCAATTTCATAATTATTTTTCCTTTTTTGCACACGACTCATTAAACAGGACCTTTGTTTAGTCATTCTGCATCTTATCAAACAAGCATTTGGCCTTGCTTCCCTTCTGAGAGCTGCTATTGAGAGATAACTCATCTGCTAAAACCACTACTGCTCTGCTTCCTTTTGACAGCAGTTTTAAATCTAAATCCTTCATTCTTTACTCACCAATTTCTGTATCTGCAAGATATATGCTTCTCCATCTGTTTGGGAGCAGAGCTATTCGTATTGATCATCTGATGATGCCCTCTGAGAAACCTTCGGTCTAGCTTCTATGTGATGCAATAAAGGATCCTCTCTACTTAAAATAATTTGACTTGTGTACATTTAAGATGCTACTTGATCACAACATGCAAAAACAAATGCATTTTCAGGAGATAAGAGTGCTTTTTTGCGCGTTTTTTGAGAAAAGGAGGTATTTGTTGCTGATCTACTGTGAACAAAATGTTTTGGCAATAATTAAGTACATGTTTTTCCTTGGGGAATGGGGGTTGTGAATCAAATCCCTAATCTTCCAATCAGTTTATGATCACCCACCACTGAGCACAGATATCGTCCCATCTGTCTACAGATAAATGTTCCAGAAGTTGTTGAAATGAAACTTTGCTAAGCTAATCCATTGTGCGCTTTATAAAAGAAAAATACTCCTTCCATTTCTGCTTAATATGCAATACTTCTCGTGTTCTAAAAAATACTATTATGATTTTTATCAGCTAACATGCAAACTGAACATGATTTCTCCACTGACAAGTTCCTGGGGATCAAGTCTTGGCTCCTGGTGCTCAGCTGAGCTCCACCAGTACAAGTCACAGGTCATCCCCTCCACATGGGCCTATCACCTGTGTGACGAGAAACCAAGGTTGGGTGCAATTTAACTAAGGTGGTAAGCAATAAGGAGGTCTGGACACACTAAACGGGTGTTTACAGATCAGAACCTCCAAAAGGAAGGGTAAAGCAGTCTGGTATACGAATTTTAGGTCCCAGTGTACATTGTAAAGTAACTTAATGATGTCATGTTTTCAAAAGTTTGTGTTTTTTGGTTTGACACAGTCAGCAGCATCTTAACAAGGATGTGCAAGAGTTAACGATAGAATTAAGACGCAGGTCACATAATTAAAAGATTGTCAGCTCAACATAAACCCAACACTATGGTAGCGTAGAGCTGCCACCCACACAAAAATAAATTGGAGCGATACCACGTTATAACATATTAACTTTATTGTTTCTATCATGTTCTAAAAATATAATTATCACGTGTGTACAATATACTATCACGTTTTTACAATAAACTATCATGTTCTAATATACAATATACATGTTATCATGTTTGTTCAATATACTATCATGCTCCAACAATATAATTTTCACGTTCGTGCTATATAATATTTATATTGTAAAAACGTGATTATTATATTGTAAAAACGTGATAGTATATTTGAGCACCTGGTTCTCCCCCACATCAAGACCCTCACAGCCCCCCTCCTGGACCCCCTGCAGTTTGCCTACAGAGCCAACAGGTCTGTAGATGATGCCATCAACATGGCTCTACACGTCATCCTGCAGCATCTGGACTCCCCGGGTACCTACGCCAGGATCCTGCTCGTGGACTTCAGCTCTGCCTTCAACACAATCCTGCCTGACCTCCTTCAAGACAAACTGTCCCAGATGAACGTGCCTGACCCAACCTGCAGGTGGATCACTGACTTCCTGACAGACAGGAAACAACAAGTCAGGCTGGGGAAGAATGTCTGGGACCTGCGGACCATCAGCACCGGTTCCCCTCAGGGCTGTGTTCTCTCCCCTCTGCTCTTCTCCCTGTACACCAACAGCTGCACCTCCAACCACGAGTCTGTCAAACTAATCAAGTTTGCAGACGACACCACCGTGATTGGACTCATCTCTGATGGGGATGAGTCTGCCTACAGAATGGAGGTGGAATGGCTGGTGTCCTGGTGCAGCCACAACAACCTGGTGCTAAACACCCAGAAGACAGCTGAGGTTGTTGTGGACTTTAGAAAGCACACAGCCCCCCTCCCCCCATAACCCTGTCTGACACTCCCATCATGATGGTGGACTCATGTCTTCCTGGGCTCCACCATCACCCAAGACCTCAAGTGGGAGCCCACCATCACCTCCATCATAAAAAAGGCCCAGCAGAGGATGAACTTCCTGAGGCAGCTGAAGAAATTCAACCTGCCAGCACAGTGGATGAGCCAGTTCTACACCGCAGTCATCGAGTCCATCCTCACCTCTTCAATCACCGTGTGGTACGCTGGAGCCACCACCAGGGACAAGAAGAGGCTGCAGCGTGTTGTACGCTCTGCTGAGAAGGTCATTGGCTGCAAACTCCCCTCCATACAGGACCTGTACACCTCCAGGACATTGAGGCGTGCAGGTCGGCTCACAGCTGACCCGACTCACCCTGGTCACTGTCTCTTTGACCCACTCCCATCTGGCAGGAGGTTCAGATCCATTCGGACCAGAACCTCTCGCCACAAGAACAGTTTCTTCCCCTCTGCTGTTGGACTCATGAATGTCAATCCTAGGGCTGCCCACTCCAGTCGCTTGGTCCCAGTCACATGACCCGGTGTTGTGTTTGTACCTGAAGCTGATCCACTCTGATTAGTACCTGCACTGTGTATATAGTAGCTGCTTCTCTAATTATTGCCCCTTTTTATAATAATTATTTTATCTTGAGTATATTATTACTTCTTATATTTGCGTATCTCTTATATTTTATCTTTCTTTTTGCACCAAGTACCGCAGCAATTTCCTAATGTTGTGATTTCTCACACATATGGCAATAAAACCCTTCTGATTCTGATATTGTAAAAACATGAAAATTATGTTGTTAGAACAATAAAACTAAGATGTTATAACGCAGTATCGCTCCAATTTATTTTTGTGTGAGTGGCAGCTCTACGCTGCTGTACAACACTTAGAAAAAAACACATATTTTAATAAGTATAACAAAACTACAATTGTGACAGATAGTTGACCAAAAGACCGGGGTGGCTTTAATAAGACCAGGCATGAAACAAATTACATGAAATGTCAGGTTCACCCAGAGGCCGCCATGCTTCTGACAGATATTCCTCATCCAAGGGCGATGTGACAGCAGCCGTGTCTTTCTTGACTATTTACATCTTCTTAGCTGTGGGTTTAAAAAAAGTAGATAAATGTTGCAGCTTGAAGAAGCAACATTAGGGCCATTGGTGAGTTGGAAGTTCACAGCACATTTCCCCTGAGGCGAGAGGCATTTTGACGTCCCCGCCTCCCTGCAGCATTAGTGAAAAGTCAACTTTGATAAAAAGCAAACATCATCCAGATTTATTCAGGCCTTGCCTCCAGACACCTTTGATGGGTATCAGTCCTATTTTCAATCTCACGCTGTTGCACCTCTCAAATCCCAAGTGTGTTCTACAATACATCAAGAGACGCTAGGATTTCCATTCTGTGTGGCCTAATGCTCTCTGCAATGCAGCCAAGCCTGTAATCATCTCCAGCGGAAACAGTAGATTTACTGTTGCTACATTTCTTTAAAGGCCAATTGAAACACCTTTTAGATGCTTTAATATGGTCACAACAATCTGACAATGATCTTTTTTTTAACTGGTGTTATGGGTAAACTTCTCACTTTACAGTACTACCCATTACTGAATGTGCTGTCTTGTGAAATGTTATCACTAAAGTCCAGGTCTTTAACTGATGGAACCGGGCCAGGAGGTTTAATGCACTTATACGGGATCACTTTACCCTGCTGTGTGCATAATGGACTGACGTGCTGTACTAGGGTGTTGTGAATGAGACTGTGTATATGTCAGTCAGAGTACTAAAGAGAGGCGTGGATTGAATGATTGGATGTTTACAAGTTCTTTAGATTACTAACTTTCTAAAACTTCTCAGAAGACAAGATATCAAGAGGACATAAGTGTGGAGTCATATATGAAATTCCATGCAAACTATGCAATAAAGCATACATAGGAGAAACCGGACGCCAACTCAACACACAGACAATAGAACATAGAACAGAGTGTGAGAAAGAAACAAGACGAAGACACACAAGAGCAGTGAAACAAGAAGCAGAAAGTACAATAAAAATATCAGCCATAACAGAAGACTGCACAAGGGAAAAATCATATAATGGACTGGGACAGAACAAGGATCATAAACACCGAACAACAAAAATACAAAAGATGCATCAAAGAAGCCATAGAAATAAGGAGACATAGACACACAACCATGAACAGAGACGATGGGGTCTACACATTGGATCATGCATGGGACCGTGTCAGCGGCGAGGAAAGCGCAGTCAGCAGAGGGTGACACTGTCCTCTGCTGCCCGCAGATAAACAGAAAAGGAAGTGATGCCGCCAACAGAGGTTAGCTCTGAGGAAGACTGCAGTAGCAGTCGAAATGTCAGCAAGAAAAAATTTAAAACAGTACTTTTCTGTGTTAAAAAAAGAACCACGTGATGCAGTTGGAAGAAACACAAAAGATTTCTCAGACGAGTCTAAGGCCTGGAATATACTTGCTGTTTAACGACACGTATGCATGTTTAAAATGGCTGAAGTCACTGGCCGCCGAAATTAATGTGACACATCGGAACGCTGCAATATATGAGTAACCAGCAGGCGGAGTTGACAAAACAAGCAAGACACACTCACCATGGTGACTTCGTCTCTGGTTTAGAGGTCTTTCACATCATCTACGATACCGCTGCTGTCTTTTCTTCTGCCGTGATCTCAACATTAACCAGTTACTGATCGCTTCTATTGACTCCATGTTTGTTTTGGTTGTACCCACAAACCCGACTCTATATCCGGTCTGAGTACTCTAATGTGCCCCCTAGTGGAACACTCCAGTACTACATGCATCTTCAAGTATGTGAACAAAGACACAGCCTGCTGCTCACACCAACATGAGGTTAATAAGCAAGTATATTCCAGCCCTAAAGGGGACATGCTGTATATATTTTAAGTTATAATAGGTCTACGGTCTATACAAAACATGTAAATAAAGTTCTTTGCAAAAATTCTGTCTCACATAAAGCGATTTTAGCAGATTTAGTTTTGATATTTTCAGAGCTCAGTTACTTTTAATGAAACTGTTGCTGGCCACGCCCACTCATCCCCAAATTGGCTGCTGCGCTTCTCCATCATCAACAGGTTCTTTGCAAAGTTACCCTATTGTGACATCACAATTGGGGGCTTTTTGAAACAGCTTGTTTTAGGCAAATAATTCCTGAAAATAAACACACAGAAAACAGATGGATGATTTTTATTTGGAGTGTTTATAGAGTCAGTAGAGACTCACAAGGCTGCACAAAAGGCTGAAAATATTGAGTTTCGCATAAGAATGTAAGTGATTTGTTTTCAAAGTCTGCAGCCTGAAAAAGTAATTCATCAAAACCCTTATTACAGCTTATTTAACTTAAATTGAATGCTAAACTCTCCAGAGGTGATCAGAAATAATGTTGTCACCTTAACATGTCACCTTACATAAAGAAATCAGATATGTGTTGTTGTTGCTTTTTCTGCTAATTTAATTAGCAGTGGTCGGTGGTAAGTGCACTGGCATGTCAGCGTTTCCACCTCTGCAGCTCCTGCACAGGGGCTTGCACTGTCAACAAAAGGACACGCCAAGGGTCTTAGACAGTTCATAGATCCCAGCCTCTCTTCCAGCCCCAGGGCAGAGCCTTTTGGTTAGAGCAGGAGGGGCATAATGAGGAGTCTGGCAGCATATCTGGAGTTAGCTGCCACAGCATTCAGCTGCTTCCCCGCTAACCAACATGAGCCGAGCACACGTGAGAGAAAAATGCTGTGGTACACAGTAAGAGGAAGGCAGAAACTCCAGCAGGAGACGAGGAGAAATATATTTAAGTCTGTATGTGACACAGAACTTTAAAAGGTTGTTACATTTAAAACAAAACCTCATGCATTTCCAGAAGTGCATAGAAAGTCATATTTACAGTGGCATTTATATATATTTTTTCTTTTAAATATGCTCTTGAGTGAAATTGTCCTGGACAGATTCTGTTTTATTGGCTGTCTCTTAAAATGAATGGATTTTTTTCTTTTTTTTTTTTTGTTTCTGAAAGGTGTTAAAAGGGGTCTGCAGTTGCATAATGATGCCCACCAGTGGTATTGTTTCCACCAAATCAACTCCACCACTCTGTGCTTGTTAGTGTGATCAGTGTCCCTTTGGTGTCACTGCACATAATACATCTCTGTGCTGCAATTAAGTGCTGCAGGGCGAGTGTAGGAACTTGCAGGATTCTCCTCTCACCAGAGCCGATGCCCTGGGGAGTTGATACAGGAAGAGGGGGAAGAAAGGAAACGAGAAGGCAAGAAGAGAAAGAAGTAAGCGAGAGGAGGAGAGAGAAAGCAGGGATGCAGCGTGCCAAAGCTTCCCACCCACCGCTCATTTCTGTAATCTCTCGGGAAAGAGCTTGCTATCAGGGAAAGAGTTGTTGTGTTGTGAGGAGTGCTGACAGCTTCAACTCGTCTGCCCCCTACTGCAGAGGAAGCGCTGATGGAAGAAGATTTCAAAGAGAGAGTAAAAAGAGCGGTGTGGATGTCAAAATGTCTAGCCCATTTCTTTGGAGGTAATAACAGTGTCAGTGCATTACATTAAAGTGGATTCATCTGTGGAAGAAAAGTACAATTTTCCTCCTTTTCGGCACATTTCAAACAAATCTATGTCATATTCGAGGGTTTGTGTCATTGTTGATCAATGCCGATGACTCAGACTGAGCTGCTTGGTGAGTTTTCTGGTTTTATAATAGAGAGAAAAGTAAAAGTTGAATCAAACAGGGTATTTTGATAGAATGGAATAGACTTTATTGATCCCACAGTGGGGGAATTCACTCGTTAAGGCAGCACATCTACTTAGAGAATAGGAAAAAAATAATACAGGTAAATACACAAAGGCAGTAGGCTATTATTGTAACCTTCAGCAATTAAAAAAAATGAATAAAAGTAGAAAATTTTGTTTCCAAGAAGAAACAGCATAAAGTGCATCTGGGTATTGCACAAGTACTGAATATATAGCACTGATGTTAGTATGTAAAATAATAATGCAAGTAACAGTTAAACTGTAGAGTTATACACTTTTAGTGCAGAGGGATGCATACATATATAAAAAATGTGTCATAAGGTCGATAAAAATGCAATTCTGTTATTATAGATATATGGATTCAGGAAGCTACAGGTGAAACTGGAAAAATTTGAATATGGTCCAAAAGTTCATTCATTTCAGTAATTCAGCTTAAACGGTGAAGCTAATCTATTGGACAGACTCGTTTCATGCAAAATCCAGATATTTTAAGCCTTTATTTGTTATAATTGTGGTGATTATGGCTTACAGCTGATGAAAACCCCAAATCCAAAGTCTCAGACAATTAGAATATATAATATCAGAATTATGGGTGGGATTTTTATCAATATCAATGCCATTGTCGATTCTGTCTATCAATCCAATTCCTTATCAATTCCTGAGTAGTTCAATAGGTGGCACACTGTCTCCTGCATTATAACTGTCAGTTTAGTAATGATAAATAATCAACTGTACCTGGTATTGTTTGGAAACATCTTTCCAAATGTTCTCTATGCTCCTTGTGAAGGCAGAGTCATCTTCTTGGTGTAGCTTTTGCAAGATGGGAAAAGGCTCACCACAGGTCAGACTGTAGCCGCTGTAGTCTGCTAGTGTGGAGGTGTCTATAAAGGCTGAGTTATACTTCTCCGTGAGCTCCGCTGGCTAGAGACGTATACGCGTTGACGGAGGCGTTTTATGTTTCTACTTCTCCGTTGGCTGGGGGATGTTGCAAAGCAACCCCCCGCCTGGACAGCAGAGGGCGTAGCACATTTCTGGGGTATCCTGCCACCATTACAGCCACGTATCCAGTCTACGATAGTGTATTTACTACTGTGTTTACCTCGTTTTAATGTATTTTAGAGAGTTTTTAATACGGACGAATTTGTCCCTCATTCTCCTCCACCTCTTCATGCGGTCGGCACCTCTAAATCCATGTTTCTCGTCATTTCCGTCCACAAATAAATCGCTCGCTGTGTATCTTTGTGCTCCTTCAGTCACGAGTGAATAAACTTTCCTATTTTCGAACTTTTTCAGCGAGGCGTTCTTCAATCTGCTCCATGTCTCCCGCTAAATATCTTCAGCGCTCTTTATTTTTTGAGCCGGCAGTGGCGGTGCTGCTGGTGACGTATTTCAGAGAAGCGGCGTCCTGACCAATCACAAGCTTGCGCTTTCCGTTGCTCTCGACGGACAGTTATTTTTGGGGGCATGTCTCCGTCACCCTCCGCGAGCCCATCCGAGAGCCCTTGCGTCGACGCAAAATGGCGCTGCGTGTCTCCGTACTGACGCAGACGGACAAGTATGAATTAGCCTTAAGGCAAATGACGCTAACATGATGGGCAGTGTTAGCTGATTAGTTACCTGCAGTATTAACACGAGAGGACGTGCAAACGTTACTGCTGCTGTCGCGTTGAAATTCACCAGTCCGGTGTGGGTAAAAAACACGACATTCACTTTACATTATCGCATATTTTGTGTGCAATTTTTTTTGCATATTCGTACTGTTTTCTCCCTTTGATGAAATATCTACTTTGCAAGTATTGCAAGTTGACCTGTTGTTACCCTTTCTTGTAAAGTATAACCAAACGTTTTAGGCACCATGTTTACTGCTGAGTAAATGCGTAAGCTACACAACGTAGCTTGCGCAAAGTTTCCACACCGCATACCTAGGAAATTTTCTAACTACGCGGGAAAAACATGGCGGACTGGCTGTTGTGTGTTGTATGCATGCCGTAGAGCCCTATGCCACCCCATACAGTCTGGGAGAATATTGGCTCATAGTGGGGACAAGCCGCAGGAAGTATAAATGCTGCAAAAGTCGTCTTGGCCTGTTTCCGCGCGGAATGTACATGCGTCAATAACAACCCAGCCATTACAGTATAAGAGGTCATTTGTGATCAGAACCTTTTCCTAACCAATCAGACTTGAGCTTTCACACCTGAAAAAGCTAATAAAGGTAAACAAGATCAGTGTTGCCTGCTAACAAAGTGTTAATGTGCTCCAACAAGGGCTGCTTTCATTAGAGGATTAATAAGTGTGTCAGCATTTCGTAGGACTTAATATAGACGCTAAGCTCTGACTCACACCTTCAAATGTATTATTTTCTGACACAAGCTTCTCACCAGCTGTTATCTGCATCTCATGGGTAACATGTCCTGAAAATCAAGATCCAATTTGTTTCTTAATTGCTGCTGCAAAATATTACTGTGTATTATTTTAATTTCCCCTTTAAATCCTCTGTGCAGCATTTATGTTCCTGTGCTTACCACACATGTGGAAATTAAACCAATATAGAATCCCGATGACAATCCACATGGGGCAATTAATTCAACTTGACTTTGAGATGGTTGACAGTCCTTCTCCCACTTCCCCTTCCATAACCAATATTTGTGAGTATGACTCATGTTTCAGCTCTCCATAGCGAACATCCATATTGTTGGAGATAGGAGGTGGGGGTTACCAGTCCTGTCTTGTAGACCAGCAGAATATTGACTGTCAAGAAAAAGACAGGCAATCAATCATGTGCAAAGCCACAGGCGATGTGAAGGACTGCAGTCCTACATAGGCCTTGCAGCTGTGACAAGGCAGCAGTTGCATGGTGCTTGACATCGCAGAGTTGCGAGTGGAGAATGATGACACACTGAGTGTGCACTTTAAAGGGCATCAGATTAAAAAAAAAAATTCTGACCTCAAAGCAGATTTTCCAGTGGGGATAGGTGTCAAGCTGGGCGATAAAATGATAGCAGTATATTTTTTGAATTGCAGCCATACTATGCAACTTTTTCATATTTTTAAATCATGTTCTTGAGCCAGTTTGTGCTAAAATGTCCCTTTACAGGATTAATGAGATGTCACTCAGACCCCCACCACCCTCTGTGGCCAGAATACCACACTTGCAACTTCAGAGTGGCGGTCCGGTCTCTGTTAATCTTAGTAAAATGGAGCTGACATGCCTGGTGCTGCAGTCTGCTTCCAGCATGTTTCCTGCATGTTTTAGATCATGAACACAGCTGATTTGTTTGATTTAGTGATGAACCGCTCCTGTAGACACTAATGAAGTCTGAGGAGACATTTCAGCAGTTAGATTAAGGTGTTAAAAAGACCAACGCACAGCGAGGAGAGAAGTTTTACTTTCGCTTTCAGCAACGGAACACTAGAGGGTGCTAAAAGCAAGCCAAAACTGCCAAGTGTGCCTTTAACTTTTTCCTTCTGCACTGGACCAATCATGTGGCTGGAATAGAGCCAAACAGATGGCACAGTAGCGATCGAACATGCTAACGGCTAATGTTTGTTCAGTTGTAGCCAGTGGCGCCCCCAGAAAATTTTTCATAGGGGTGGCCATGGGCCCAGAGAAAATTTTGGGGTGGCACACCACATTGATCCTCATAGTAATTCTGGGAAAGTTTAGTCTGTGGTGATGTAATAAATGCTCCTTTATTCATTTTCATAGAAAAAAAAAAAATATATATATATATACAGTATATATATGCGTCCAACACACGTGCATAAAATTTGAGAAACAAAATTTTTAGAAAAAAAGACATTTGAAACAGTTATTTGATATGTTGTTTCAACATTTATTTTAGAATTTTAGAACATCCTGTTGTTTCTTCACTAAAACTCTATTGATTCAAACTTTTGTTTTGAAAATGATGAGCAGCAGCGACATAAACTTTTTTTTATTCTGATTATTCATTAAATGTATAATTTTTATAGGGTTATACATGCCTTCATTTAATTAGATACATTTATGGTTTGTGTTAACATTACAATAACACTCTTATGCCTTCAAATTTCACTTTGAAGTACCAGGGAACATTAAAGATTCACAAAAGTAGTCATTTGTTTTACATCATGATACAGACTGATATGTAACTAATACTGAGGTAGGATTTTTTCCATACATCTCAGCCCTTATAGGTGCAACAGAAGTGGCCTTGGTTATCAACAAAGTCTTGATTGCAACACATAAACTAAACTTCTCAGATAGGCTACTAGCTGTGTGTGAAGCGCTTTATTACACAGCAATGTTTCAGCTAATTCTTCACATTTTATCTCCCGTTTTCTTTTCTCCCTTGAGAGTTTGCCATTGTCTAAAGTACAACATGAAAATAGCATCTGCTGCTTTCAGATTCCTCTGTAAATGTTTGTTCAGTCCACTGGAGTCCACATCCAAAGTCTCATATGGATTCCTTTTGGAGGGTTTTTTTCCCTCTCTCTCTCTTTCGCAACTTTGACAAACCAATTCGCTTATTTGAAATTCCCTTAAAGTCAGAGGAGGATCTGAAGCCTTGATGTTTTAGTCTTTGCAGCAACTCTCAGTTCTCTGTCTGAGGCAAGTCACTTGATGCTATTTTGCTTTGGGACATTTCAGCAATAAAATAATAGCTCAGAAATTGTAGTTCTGGAATTCACTGAAGCAAGAAACATCCAACTGTGTCACCATCTCAACATGTTACGCCTGCCATTTCATCTCGCTCTTGTGTTTGTTCCAATGTCCGCCTGAAAACAAATTCCAGTGCGCCACTTTGTCCGTTTAAAATCCTGTTTCTGTTGTGTTATGTTTTTTTTTTTACCCCCCAATTTCATTGGATTCTACATTGCATGTATTTTTGCTTTGATCCTCTGCAGGAATGGAAATAGATTGCTCTGGTTTTAGATGCGATCAGATGCTTATAGGATTTATCAAGCTTTCACAAGCTGCTCTCCTCAAACAGCCACGTTTCAAATCACGGCTCTGTGTTTGCAGCTCTGACAAAAGACGTCATGTAATACAGATCCTTGCCAAATCCATGGACACTGTCAGTTGGCACATCTTGCGCAATGAACTCTAATCCGCAGCAAAAGCCAGTCAGTATTTTGGGAGGCAATGCAGAGAAGATGTCCACCACAACATTGTGATTACAGTGTAAGACCAGAGTGATACAAGAGGCTCAAAGAGGCTAGAAACGGATGTTGCTGCAGCATGTTTATGAGCATAAGGAGAATGTAATTACATAAGAGTTTTGCTTTTCAAAGAGATTTATTATTTGTGAATTTAATTTATCATAATTTTTTTGTATCTGAACTCTTTAAAAGTGCATTATTTAAACTTAGAAAGCCTCCATGTTTAATAGTGAATCCAGAAACCAGAGTCAAAAAAAAAAACCAAAAAAGCATCTTATAGACCAGGGGCGTGTCCAAGGAGTGGCCTGAGCACCATTGAAATTGACTTTATATTATCCACAGAAGGCTTAGGGTTATAAACCCCAAAACAGTAGGGGGCAGCATGTACCTGTAAGATTGGTTTCTAGACCCAGGCCTACCAAACATTTCAATTTCATCATCATTATTATTATTATTTATAATTTTTTTCACATTGACCTATATAGTATTTAGAGTCCCAGTCCCCTCCTGGTCAGGCACGAGGTCCTGCCTCAAGTGGAGGAGTTTAAGTATCTCGGGGTTTTGTTCGCTAGTGAGGGAAAGATGGATTGGGAGATCAATAGGCGGATTGGTGCTGCGAGCATTGTACCGGTCTGTCGTGGTGAAGAGAGAGCTGAGCCAAAAGGAAAAGCTCTCGATTTACCGGTTGATCTACGTTCCTACCCTCACCTATGGTCACAAGCTTTGGGTAGTGACCGAAAGAACGAGATTGCGGATACGAGCGGTAGACCCGCTGCTCCTCCACATCGAGAGGAGCCAGTTGAGGTGGCTCAGGCATCTAGTTAGGATGCTTCCTGGATTCTTCCCTGGTGAGGTTTTCCGGGCACGTCCAACCAGGAGGAGACCTAAAGGAAGACCCAGGACACGCTGGAAGGACTATGTCTCTCTGCTGGCCAGGGAACGCCTTGGGATTCCACCAAAGGAGCTGGCCCAAGTGGCTGGGGAGAGGGAAGTCTGGGCATCTCTGCTTAGGCTGCTGCCCCCGCGACCAGACTCCAGGTAAGCGAAAGAGAATGAATGAATGGATGGATGGAGTCCCAGTTCCACTCCACTCCAGTTAGTGGTGATAATGAACCAAGAAGTGGCAGGCAGAGAGAGAGAGAGAGAGAGAGAGAGAGAGAGAGAGAGATTATTTTGTGAGGGGTGACGCCCCCCCCCCAAAAAAAAAGAGAAAAAAAAAGAAAAAAAAAAAAAACATAGGTGCTACCCCGGCATAAAAAAGGGCCACCCGATTTTCAAAGGCCTGGACACGCCCCTGTTATAGACAAACCAGAAGAATACATTTTGTGGTTTGATTTTTCTTTCATGGTTGTTTTTTGTTTTGATTTTTTTTTTTAGATCAAGACTGTAGTTCATAGAGTGAAGCAAAACATGAAAGGCTGATGCAACAGCGAACACTTGAATATGAATAAAAACACATTCAGTGGAAGAGTGGCTGTTAGGAACAGCATCGACTCTTTATTAATTTAAAGATCTGCATGTTCGCTGAGAGAGATATTGTCAAACTTAAATGTTTGTGTTCAATTATTAGAAATGCTTCCTGAAAGCTTGTCTTTTCTTTTTTCTTTTGCAGCACAACAATGCCACGCTGCATCTACCATTGCTTCTGACACAAGGGCTTCATTATTAGCAGGTCGGTCCGTGAGAAATCACTTAAACGTGAACATGGATCATTGTAAGCACTGAAGCAGATGACAGCTGTGGCTGTTCCTCCAATGAGGACAAGCTCTCCATTGTACATCTCCTTGTGCCAACACGCTCCTTGAAGGATGCTGCATATTTTCACCAATCACAGTTTCTAGTATAAACACAAGGACAGCAGTGTGGCTTTCCTCTGTCTCTGTTAATTAAAAGCCCAAAGTTGCAGCTAATAAAGAGCGCTCCCTTTAATTGAACTGCCAGCTGCACTGCTCCTTGTTGCTTGCTAGGAATGGGTGCAATGTTGGCACTCTCCAGTGTAATTACCAGAGTCTGCCCCAGTGGGGGAAGGGATCAATCTTAGGTGACACCAGTGTTGGATACCACCTCTTGTGTCCTTGGGTACTGGTTCTTTGTGGCAGGGAAAGTTTATCATCGTGGATAAAGGGCCTCCGCCATGACTACGGGCCATACTATGGCTTGACTCGCCTATTTGTTACAAAACAACAGCTTCTCTCGATCACAGTCATTATTTGTGCCACTCAGATTGCAAAGAAAACAGAGCGAATTCCAAAATTGTGAACACTGCCCTCCTAACACCGTGTTATTTGATGGACTCTGAGACTGCTGAGGGAATTCAATTAGGAAAGAAAGAGTTTTGAAATGGTGGCACTGTGGCTGCCAGTTACTCGAGGGACATGATTGATGTCTATGATTGGCATTTAGCACAGCTGACCCTCACGCAGATTACCATCTCATTAGCATCAAAAGACCGAGACACAGCAGAGCCGTAGCATGAATGCTCTTCTGAGGGAATAGCCTTGGGGAATTTCTTGCTACAAAATACTGGAACTCCATAGTTTCAGTGTGACATTAGGGGGTGGGCTGGGGTTGAGGCTGCATACAAATAAGACACAAAAATCCAGCAAAGTCAAGAAAAACGTCTTGAGCAATGAATTCCCCAGCTGTTTTTGATAATGGGGCTGACATGAATGCATTGGTTGATCAAATCATGACGCTGAGTCCCAGACAGAAGGGCGCTGTCTACGGAAGTCTAAAATTAAAGTTTTCATTTTCATATTAAATGATTGCAACTAAAATTATCAGATAACTTTATTATATTCCCTCTTTAGCACATTTATTTGATGTTTTATTTTATAGGATTGAGATGCTGGATTAGCCACATTTACTATGAGGTACACAAACACCTGTGGACTAAGTATATTGGCTAGTTTTACTCTCCGTATTCCACACATTTATGGGATGAGGGGTGTGTGGAAGAGTCGATGTTAGCAAACAGCTTGGCTCCTCCTCTTAATGCTGGTCACGTCTTGCCATATTCTTTAAAGGACATCCTCAACCAGAGTTCCTAGAGGTCAACACGCTTGGTGATGTTGGTCACTCTGCACACCCAACCTCACGTGCACCCATGTGCTCAGTTGGGTTGATGTCTGGACTCATGGTGGGTCATCCAATCCTGGAGGAACTCTGTGATAATCTGGCTCCAGAATTTCTTTCCTGAAATCTTTCTGCATTGAGACGCTGCAATTAGCAACCAATCAAGTGCCACTCGTACCCCTGTGACTGAATCACAACTGGCAGCACTCGAAACTCAAACCAAGAGTAAAAATCAGCAGGAGGGTGGGAATTTGGGATATTTTTGGAGTGCTATCCAAGTTGCTCATCGTCTACCATTATTCTTGGCTCACTCGTTGTGACTCTTATTATATATATATATATATATATATATATATATATATATATATATATATATATATATATATATATATATATATATACACACACACACACACACATATATGTATATATATACATATATGTATACGTATATATGAATCAACAGTATAACATGAGAGTCATAACTGTAAAACATTGTGTTTGCCGGCTAAATTTGATCGTTCATGA
>SSNS01000007.1:1431179-1504543 GCA_006937985.1 Aphyosemion australe | reverse complement strand
GTAGGTTGAAGGTGCAATACATTTTTCTCCACCTAGGTGGTGCCCTTCTGAGAGAAAATTCCAGATTTCTGCTTTAACTCCTCTGCCACCATCATTTTGGGAGTATATTTATATTATGCAGTCTCATCTATCATGAACACAAATATTAAATAAAACAATATGGATTGTCATCGTAAATATTGTATATAAACAAAATAAATAGATTTTTTTCTGTCTCTATGTCCATAAAACTAGCTTGTGAATCCTGCTGTGCAATTTTTAAAAGGATTGTCTGCTTTTCCACCAACGTAGGGTTCTTACAACACTGACAATGCTTTTTCTTTTCTTTCTTGCTCTTTAAGACAGCATGTTAACTGAAAACTGAGTATCTTTCTTGTTTCATTTGAGCTCCAGGCCCAAATATGGCCCACTTTTACCTTTCCCTCTTCCCCCTTGTGGCGCAGATGTTATAATGCGAGATTTAAATATAGTCTAAGCAGATGTTTACGTGTGATCATTTGCACGATAGGTGTGGATTTTGAATCATTTGTCATTCAATCACGGTGATCAAATAAATACTGAGATTGAAGCTTGTACATGAGGAGAGGACAGTATAGAAAGGAAATATGCGGATGCAAAGATGGAGACAAATGGAGAATGTGAGCATATGTGCATAATTTACAGAGAAATATGTGTGAAAGAGAAAATTAGGTAGGAGTTAAAACCTTGAATAACAAACAAAAAGACTGCAGGTGGTGAGAAAGATGAGGAAAGGAATGAACTCAGAGTCTGTCTTGTATTCAGCACTATGTCCTGTCTGCTTCTGATCAATAGCTGCCGTCACTCATCGCTCGCTAACCCCCCCCACCTCCTGCTAACAACCACAAATGTACCCCCAGTCAGCTTGCCAGGAGCTTTATTATTCATGTGGACCAAAAACAAGACCAGAGAATGTATGAGCACACCGTGAGCTGCACTCTTCATCTTGACTGCAAATGGCTGGAAACCGCTGCAGAATTACCTGACTATGTCTGTATTGTCAAAGAAACTCTGATCCCTGAGTAAAACTGCAAAGGTGAGGGAGAAAAGTAATAATATTTGTACTTTTTATTGCAATTCCACAAAATTGCAGACATTATAACAAGTTGCTGATTATATTTTTACCAGCTTTACCTCTGGGCTTTTCCCAGCGTGCAACAAGCTAACAGGAAAAGCTGCCCCATTTAATCAAAAGATCGTTTAAGTTATGTAGAAGCTTTGTTTTAATTCCATTGTTTTATTTTGCATCATTGATTTCTGCTGATTATGGTTCCAGGAACAAGATACCAAAGCATCAGACGGGGCTTTTCCCATCAATGAGAACCTATTTTCTCAGATGGGTGGGTGGGTGGGTGGGTAGGTAGGTAGCCACCAATGCCTGGCCATAATGACATTCCCTTTGGTGGTGTTAGACCTGCTCATTGACTGTTTATATAATGGACCATTCCTCCGCTCCATCACCCTGAGGTTTCTGAAGAGCCAAATGGAAGCCCAGTTGGCGGTTCCCACCACCACCATCTTGGCAGCATCTCTCGTCTTGTTGTTCCCGTAAAATACGAAAATGCAGCTGAGAGCGATGTTTTTAAGTGGAAGCAGATGGTTGACACCCATCAGACTCTGAGCCAATGTAGCTACAAGCTAACTGAAACTAACAGAGGTTAGTGGGTACTTTTAGCCAGAAAACCTGCAGTTGAGCGACTCTGATACCCTCTGCCTTCTAGGCTGGAACACTTCCTTTCCTGGAACAAGCAGGAGGCAAGCTGCTAGCGTTAGCGCTGACGGCTTATCTGCTACCTGCCAATCAAACAGACACGCCCCTAAATTTTCATAATTTCCAGCATTAATTACATACAAGTGGATGAAGTACAAATAAATTCATAGCCCTCAGAGTTGTCATGTTGTTAAACTTGATGTATTAAACCTAAAATGGTTTTGTGTACCAGGCTGTAAACATGTTTATTTCTCTTGTGTAGTTGGCATTTTTAACTTGGGAGTCAATGGGAATTTGCTCCTTTCTGGAACCAGTCCCTAATGGATGAGGGGGGAACTGCAATTTTCATCACTTCTGCGTTGGTTTTCCTTTTTGCAGGCCGAGTTTGCCCCTTGGATCTCCTCCGTACATGGACACATTTTCAATATTAATAATTATGTCCTAGATGCAGATGGCATCTCTGTCTTTTTTTTTTATTCCACCTCACATGAATTCCTATTCTTAGATCTTCGACTATGAAGGAGACTTTTTCCAAGTTTCATCTATTATAGATAAATGACACCATCTGCCTCAGAGCACATTTTGAACATCTGAAAGTGGAATGATCAGGGAACCCCAGAGATGTTTTTTTTTTCCTTCAGTAACACCCACTTGTACGATGAGAATGACTATTAATATAAAGGTAGGACAAAAACTCCACAAAGTCAAAATGCCTCATAGTGCAATAGTGTATTTTAACCTTAATAAAGCAGCAAACAAGGACATTTGTTGTGAAAATACAGCAATGCATTTCTGTTTTCAGTCAGTCTTTGTGTTTTATTGTAATTACACCTGGTGTTTTTCTGTGTTATTGCAGTCAGCTTTTGTTATTGAAGTCCTTTCTGTGCACTGCAGTGTGATTGTACATGAAGTGACAAATAAATTGAAAATGAGGATAAAACAAGAGTCGACCTTGCTGGAGTTTCCTGGAGATATAAAGCTCTTCAAGGTCCTTGAAGGGTGAGGAGTGAGGGTTTAATTTTGGTGCTGTTTTGGACTGAAAGTTAGCTGTTGTGTTCTCCAGTCACTGTGACACACACACCTTCACTATTCAAGACGTCTTCATCTTAATTTTTTGTCAGATCTTTCCATGTGATCCAAAAGCAACTAAATATCGTCCTTCCAGTGCATACTGGGATCAAGTCTGGGACGCAACATTGATGTTTGTATTGTTAGCATGAAGCTGTGAAATTTAAAAGCCTGAGAATGTGTTAAGATAGAAAAAACCTGCTTTAGAGTTGGGTCCATTCAGACCATACTGACAAGCTAAAAATGGCCTGTCCTTTGTTGTACATCATCTTTGAGCTATCGAGCTATTATTGAAATGATTTTGACTCCAAATCTGTCTAAAATTTGCAGATGATGTGGTTCTGTTGGCTTCATCAGACCGTAATCTCACACTTTTGCTGGAGCGGTTTGCAGTCGAGTGAAAATCAGCACCGCAAAATCCGTGACCATGATTTTGAGTCGGAAAAGGGTCGAATGCCTTCTCCAGGTCAGGGATGAGGTCCTGCCCCAAGTGGAGGAGTTTAGGTATCTCAGGGTCTTTTTCATGAATAAAGGGAAGATGGAGCAGGAGATCGATAGACGGATTGGTGCTGCGTCTGCAGTGATGCAGGTGTTGTACCGGTCTGTCGTGGTGAAGAGAGAGCTGAGCCAGAAGGCGTTCCTACCCTCACCTATGGTCACGAGCTTTGGGTAGTGACCAAAACAATGAGATCACGGATACAAATGGCCGAAATGAGTTTTCTCCGCAGGGTGTCTGGGCTCTCCCTTAGAGATAGGGTGAGAAGTTCAGTCATCCGGGAGGGGCTTGAAGTAAATTCACTGCTTCTCCACATCGAGAGGAGCCAGTTGAGATGGCTTGGGCATCTAGTTAGGATGCCTCCTGGGTGAGGTTTTTTGAGCATGCCCAAATGGGAGGAGACCTAAAGGGATGACCTAGGACACGATGGAGGGTCTATGTTTCTCGGCTGGCCAGGGAATGCCTTCGGATTCTCCTTGAGGAGCTGGCTCAAGTGGCTGGGGAGTGGGAAGTCTGGGTCTCCCTGCTTAGGCTGCTGCCCGTGACCTGACCCCGGAAAAGCACAGGACAATGGATGGATGACATTCATTTCAATGTATGTTGCAACTCGTTTCTATCATTGACATGTTTTAATTGTCTTGGGAAAATATTATGCTTGTTGTTGAAGTTGTCCAATTAGCTGCAAAGGTTATTTCCTCAATGGAATTTTCCAAATTCAAGTTTAAGCCATGTTTTCTTGTCAATATTCGCTCTCCTAGGAGATACTGAACTCTTTATTAACTTTTAATGGAAGAAAGGACCAAGTTGACCAGAGGCAAATGCATCATTTAGCTGACATGGAGCAGGAAACCATTGTAGCTTATATTCATCAAATTTCACATTATTAAAAGTGAGGTTTTTCACAACCAGGGGAGTTCTTATACTAAATATTCATCACTGTTAATCATTTAACAGGGAGTAATGTTGCAGGACAAGGTTATTTATGAAGGGGAAAAAGTAGCGAGATCAATAGAAACTGTTTGTGCAACACTGCACGCTTTGCTTTGCATCTTGTTCTTGTTTGTTTCGCAAGTGCCAAAGGTTACCCAATGAACCATGCACTGTAGAGAAATGTTTTTCTTCCTGCTTGTGGACTGCTAATTTATTTCCGACCCTTTCCAACCTTTTCTGAGGTGAGAATTCATCTGCAGGCCAATCAGAGAAGGTCATGTACTCTTCTCTATTACTGTAGCTGTCAGGCACATCCTGCACTTTTTGTTTAGGCTGCTTGTGTGACTGCCTTCCTAAGCCACCTAATAAGTATTCAAAACTGATATGCACAGCAAAGAGTGCATATTAGTGCAAACTTCTGCATGCTCGCATCAGTTTAGCCCCTAATCGCATGTTTATTATACATCTTAAGGTGGTATAAGGAACCTCGAACTGTCTTTTTTTATATTCTACTTTAAGAAATGAGATCCTTATCAAAGCAATGGAGTTTTTCCAGTGACTGACAGAACTTCCCAAGAGGAACCAGGAACTGACAAAGATCATGTCAGTCTTTAGGTGACACCAAGGAAAAAGGTGCCCAGAGACACATTTATTATTCAGAAGAGATACATTTTCCCTGTTGTCGTTTTCTGTAAGTGTGATAAACCCGAGCATAAATGAAGAGGCTGGCTTCAGTACCATAAAAATGAAGACGTAGTTTTTCTCTCATCAGTAGAGAAAGGCTGTATCCTTGATTAAATATTGACTTGCAATTGTCTCCGTTCTTGTCTGTCTAATCAATAATTCATACGAGGTAAAATAGATTTTGGGATCATATCAGATCAGATATTTCACCAAACAGCTGCTTTGTTTTTTTTTTTTTTCTTTTTTTTGTTCTCAAAACTGAATAAAGCACCAGATAGCTGTAAGCCATCCATCTTTAGTTGGTCAGCTTGAGTCACAACCTAACACCTGGAATGGTATCACTCCAAATTAGTTTTTTAATTAATCCAATGTCACATAAAAATAATTCCCATCTCACCCTCCACGGGTGGTCTCATCCTTCCAAACTCGGGTCCTCTACCAGAGGCCTGGGAGCTTGAGGGTTCATCAGTATCTTAGCTGTTCCTAGAACTGCACTTTTCTGGACTGAGATGTCTGATGTTTTTCTGGGATCTGCTTTAGCCACTCCTCCAGTTTGGGGGTCACTGCCCCGAGTGCCCCGATGACCACGGGCACCACCGATGTCTTCACTCTCCAGGCTTTCTTTGAGGCTCTGGTACTTCTCTAGTTTCTCCTGTTCCTTTCTCCTGATGTTGCATCACTTGGTATTGCTACATCAACCACAACGATTGTCCTCTGTTGTTTGTCCACCACCACAATGTCTGGTTGGCTCGCCATCACCTTTTTGTCAGTCTGGATCTGAAAGTCCCACAGGATCTTGGCTCGCTCGTTCTCTACTACCTTAGGGGGTGTTTCCCACTTTGACCCTGGGGCTTCAGGGCCATAGTATGCACAGATGTTCCTGTACACTATGCCAGCTATATATATAAGCTGCTTTTTCTATTTCAGCTGATAATGTACCGATGCAGTATTTCCAAACCGTCCTATTAAATATGAAGTAAATAATGAATTCAAACACTAATAATTAATGTTTTCTGGTTTAAAGTTTGATCTGATCAGAATTTCTTTGACACCACTGTGGATAAACACTTGTTTCATGACGAGTGGATGACAGAAACCACCTTTAAGCAAATCCATTAAAATGATCAGCAATTGAATCTACTCTCAGTGTAATTAAGTAAGTATTTTGGTCTTTTTGGATGACTAAAAAAGCTCAAGGTTCATTCATGCCTTCACCAAATCATGCATTTTCAGTTTCAATCAATGTGTTGACACAAGTTTGGGGTACTGTAACATCATTTACATTTGCAGCTGTAAACAATTAAGCCAGAAATCAATGAAACTCTCGCAATTAATTTTTATTAGCATGTTAAATCAGCTGTCAAGCCTTAGGTGAGCAGCTAAATGAATAAGCAAGGATCATATAATTGAAACAGATTTTATGGAAAGCTTTACACACACCCTTTTAGGCAACCAAGAAGAAAAAAAACATTGAATACAGATAATTTAATAGTGTGCAGTCCATGCAGGGTCATCACTGCGATATGTGCAGTGCAAAATAAATAAATATTCACATATTGTTATGGTATATAGCAAAGTTTGAAATAAAGCACAGCTTGATTTTGATGTATGCATAAGTGCACGCAGGGCAAGTGCATATGGTGTGAAATGGTAACCATGTCGTACCCAGCTGGTGTGATTTGTCAACTAATGGCTGCAGCCTGACAGCCACTGAAGTGATATTATGAATTTTAACCTTATTTTCACTTTGGTTTGTTATTCTAATGTGTTTTTTCTTTCCTTTTGTTGTTCTTGGTTGAGCTCCGTACCTGTGTTGCATCTGTTGTCTCAGCTGTTCCTAATCAGTAATCAAGCCTCTGATTTTCATTTTATTGTCAGATTTGTCCCATGTTTTTATGTCTGATGTTAACCTGCTCCTGGATTGAATCTTTTCACATTTTCAGTTTTTTTTTTTGTGGGTCAAATTTATTTTGGATTGTACCTGCTTAATGATGCTGCATTTACCTGCACCATTTAGTTCACACACACTGCAACTAGAAACATAATCATTATAAAGCAAAGCCTAGTATCTCTTAAAGTAACAATAAATAGTTTTTTAATCTTTAAGCTAGAGCTTTAGCATTGATCTCAATGATTGTTGGTTTAAGAACTTGACCAGTTTCCTATTTGACACCACTCTGCAGCCCTCCTGGCTAGATACTGCACTTAATTGTTTTGTGGAGCGGGTAGGTGTTCAAAGGGGTGCTCTTATACCTGCTTTACGGCTGTTAGCTGTAATGCTAGCGGTCAGCATTTTTAGTTTGCCGATCATCCATAAAAAAGCACAAGAAGGAGAAATTAGCTTTTTCTGTTGGCAACATGGCAGCGACTGGAAGTAAACACTCACGCTCACACTTCCCGTCCTGATGTCTCCCCACTAAAAACAGGCCACTTCGAAGTCCGCAATGGCCCAATCTCAACCGGGTCATGACCACAGAGTTCTGCCTCCCACACACGAGATCAGCCCCATGACCACCCACCCTACATTGCAGCCCATAATATGCCCGCCCTGTCTCCCCTGCATCCCAGGAGGCCTGCCACATCTCCATGGTCAGCTGACCTATCGCAGAGCGATACTCTGGGGGCCCCATCCCCACCTCCAAATCCTCCCCCGTACTCCTCTCGCCACCACATCTGCCCCCTCATTCCCCACCACCCCCGCATGAGCGGAAACCCACATAAAGCACACCTCACATCCCCGAGCCCCCAACCGATAAAGTGACACCCAGTGATGTTCAAGTCTTTCAACGACAGAGGTTTTAAAGACAGTGCTCACTATAATGACAATGTCTAGGTTGTATTGTAAAACTAGAATTTAAACAATTCACTACCAAATGAAAGGCGAAGAAAAACCCCCTATGTTGGGTAGGCTTTCTTCCGTGAAATGGAAAAAGAACAAGTAAGATAAGTGTGTTCGGCTCGGACAGGGTCCGACATATTTGTCAAACACATAGCCAGGACTAGCAGGGTGAATGCATCGTCCTGACAGAGAAGAACAAAGCTGAGAGTGTGATATATGGGGCTGCATGAGTCCAAAAAGCGCTGGAGAGGTGACATAAATAGCACTATGAACGTCTGTGAATGTGGCAAAACACAGGGCGAGAGAATGACCCCCAGTGTACAGAAGCTTGGCAAAGGAGGAGTATCCCAGCAGGATGGTGAGGTTGAAAAACAAAAGAGAAGGAAAAATATGACCTGTACGAGTATATCACTTGATCCTGGGCTATTTTAGGGAGAAGGGCAAGGTAGCGTGACCCTCTGGAGGCAAGTCGCTGAAAATAAAATGTTTGTGTAAACCTAACAGCTCTCCAAAAATTTGTGGATCACTTGTACCTTCCACGCTGAAGAGAATTGAGTCTGTCTTGAAAAATACAAAGCGAGAGAGAGCTACTGGCTGTTGTTTTCCACAGCACAGCCTTTAAGTTAAGTATGTTCCATCTGAACAGTTTATTTAAAAAAAAAATGTACAAACAAATACAATTTATTGAGTTTCATTACGACGCACCAACTTCTGTTGTTTGTTGTGATCGTGGAAAATAAAATAGCTTCTGTATCATCAATTTTGACTAATACACAAGCACTTGTGTTCTGCTTCCAAGGCAATCCTGCTCCATTATTTAGCAATATAAGACAGCCGTGGTATTTCTGTTATTCAGACTATTGTTTGCCTCCCAGTGGTAGCTCATCTGCAGTTCAGTCTCCTGTTGTGTTGCTACAGCAAAACAATCAGCTCCATGAATCTTTTATAAGAGTGTGAAAAGGTTGATGATGAGTACGATCCCCGAAGCCCATTTCATGATGTGGCCCCGACAGATCGGGGATAACATCTACAGCATGACAATGTGTACCATCTCCAAACCGCTAAATGCTACAGATAGTGATCCCTCATGGTAAGCCTCCTCGTATGGGTGACCTTTGAAAACTTGCTAGTTTTTTTTTTAGGAGATAGGGAGCAAAAAAAGCAACATACATGAAGTAAATGGCAGCATTTTCACTATTTATGTAGATCAACACGCCACCTAATTATGAACATACTTTCTACTATTGATCCCCCTGATGATGAATTTCTGGATGAACTCTGACAAATCTAATCGATTATATTTTCTGTACTGAAACAGCAGATTTTATGGCATAGTTCCAAGTTTTGTGTCATCGGGAGGAACATATAATAAAAATGGTCTCAGTTACATCATGTGGGCAGATTGCAGAGTTCAATGAGAGCATTTGTGTAGGAATTATTGTGAATCCATATCCTATGTGTTTTGATACGTTCAACTATAATTATGCTTTTGGCCTGTAATTTTACTAATGCTTTCATTGAATTACTGCATGTCAACACATTTTCATTACAGCACTTGGCCTGAAACTGTGGACTGCATTAGAAACAGCATTTGTTATGCAATATGACATTTCACAGTATCAGTGTGCTGTTTAATAAATTTGCTTAAAATTTGTCAAGAAACTTTTTTAAAAATGTCATTAAAAACTTGATGATTTATTGTATTTATGATCAATTCTTGAAAGAAAAGCATAATTTCAATTCTATTTTAATTTTTTATTTATTTAACCTTTAATTAACCAGATGAGTCGATTGAGAACCCATTTTCATTTACGACAACGATCTGGCCAAGAGGCAGCAGCAACAGAGACAAGTACCGTAGCTCTGCACCAAAGAACAGACAGATAGGATAAAAACAAACAAGATAAAAACAGTTAGACATAAAGACATGAAGGACTGTTGTATACAATATTAATGGCGAGCCAGCCAGGAGAGTAAGGCCTGACGTCCACAGCGCAGGGTGTGAGTGTCAAGATACGACCCTGGTCAGCCGCAGCCAAGCGGAGGCGTTCCCAAAAGGAACGAGACGTCTGAACCGGTGTCTAAAATAGCCTCACAGAGCAGCGACCACATAAGGGTCACAGGAATGTGAGGCTTCTGTTTGGAGGAAAATGCCCATACGCAGTATTTACGTCGTGGTTTACGGAGGTCAAGGTCAAATTTATTTGTATAGCACCTTTACTGTCGCTCACGCAACCCAAAGAACTGAACAGAACAATGCCATGAAATAAAACATGCCCAAATAAAACATATTAAAAATGATGGCGTTAAAAACAAAGTATATGATAAAACCACAAGCAAAAGGACAAGAGTAAACAATAAAAAACAGTTGAGAATAAAACAAGAACAACTACTACAATAAACCAAATGAAAAAGAATAGATATACTCAACTATTGTTAAAAGCCAAGTGAAATAAATAAGTTTTTAGTTTTGACTTAAAATGCTTTGAGAGGTCCTCAGTTCTAGGGGCAGAATGTTCTAGAGCCTAGGGCCAGCCATAGAAAAAGCTCTATCCCCACGGGACTTGAGACAAGCTTTTGGTACCACTAATAGTGACTGGGAGCAGGACCTCAAATTCCTGGCAGGAGTGTATATGGTAAGTAACTCATGAATGTAGGGTGGAGCAAGGCCAGAGATAGATTTAAAAACAAAAAGCAAAAGTTTAAAATGGATCCTATACTGAACGGGAAACCAGTGAAGGGAAGCAAGCACTGGTGTGATATGATCACGCTTCCTTGTACCTGTCAACAAACGGGCTGCTGCATTTTGGACCAACTGCAAATGATGCAAAGTGGAGTGTTCCAGACCATAATAGAGGGAATTGCAGTAGTCCAGCCGACACGAGACAAACAAATGGATAACTTGTTCCAAAACATTTGCTGGTAAATATTTTTTAACCCTTGCCATTTGCCTTAAGTGACAGAAGCCAGACTGGACCACTGCACTCACCTGTCTATCAAGTTTAAAAGAACCATCAATAAAGACCCCAAGATTTTTTTACGTAGGGCTTTACAAATGCTGATAAGGGACCAAAAAACTCACAGGGGACTCACGGAGATTAGTGTGTGGCTTAGAAGCACACTCTGCTTTACTGTCTTAATAGACAGAATTAGGAATTAGCTTTTAGGTTATAACGTTGCTTACGGGTGTGTCCCCAGTCACAAGTTACACCAAGCATAGAAATACACAAATAAAGAAACAAAACAACACAGTCACTCCTTTTTGAGAGCAAAACAATCTTATAAGCAAACTGCTTGTAGTATGTGTCAGACTTGGTAGTGTGTGTGTGATGAATCAGTGCTCATCTGAAGATATGAACACAGAGAGGAGAGGCTGCCTGTTGAATGTGACCATCTTAAGAAGGGTTCACCAACCTTTGTGAAGCTGATAGCTACTTCATGGGTCATACGGAGCCATACGGAAGGCTACCAGGTTGATACAACACTGACCTTTGAACTGGAATAGATCAGAGTTAAACTAAACTTCATGTATAATAAACATACTTTGTTTTTAAAGAATATTGTCATTTTTAAATAATGCATTTGATTAAAAAGATGGCAGCAGAATTTTTTTTGTTTATTGTAGACTTGTGTTATTTAGAGAAAAGGCCTGTGGGCACCTTATATAGTTCCTGGAGGCACCATGACCTCTGATCTAAAGGCTCAGGAACACCTTGCAGGTGTTTTGGATTAATCAGCTGATTAGAGCTTGACACTTTGAATCTAGAATATTGAACCTTTTCACAATATTTTAATTGTTTGAGATTTTTGACATATCTGGCTTTGCATAAGTCTATCTCATATATTAGTTTCACCTTTTAAGTTGAATTACTGAAATAAATGAACTTTTGCAGCATATTCTAAGTCTTTGAGTTTCACCTGTAAATGTAGAATATTTTAAACACCCTGTTAAGCAAAAGACACTTTAGCTGAGTTAAATGATTGGAATATTTGAAATCAGTCAATACTTTAAGATTAGGGCATGGACTAAAATGCGTGTGTGCCAAATACATACACGTGCTTCCATTATCGTGTATTTTATGAGCTCTTTCACATACCACACCCATTTTTAGACTGAATGCATGAAAAGGGGGGTAAATGCAGAATTAATTAACTGATAAATATAAAAGGAATAAAGGGGCTGGAGAGTGAAAAAGTGACAAAGAGGTTGTAAAATTTTACAAAGTGCCATCAAATTCTAAGTAGGTACTTGGCCTTTTTCTGTATTTCTCTATTTAGATGCTAAAACCTAAAATTATTTAGGGTTGAGGGACAAAGATCGTGTTTACAAAGAGTTTCTTTTATTAATGTTTTTAGGTTCAAAGACCTATTTTGCATTATTTTTTTTACAAAAACTAAGATGCAGTAGCTCCTAACCAACCTCATTTTCTTAACACGAAGCCATTAAGTGTATAAAGTGGTTCCCTCTGAGAAAATTTATCACCCAGGTTTTAAAATACTGACACAGCAGCAGATTAAAAGGTCATTTCTTCTTAGATGCTCACAAAATGTGCCTAAGATCTGCTCCTTTGTACATGACTGGCCCGGCAGAGGCAAGGTCATTCTTTCGAGGAGGAGATGGGGGCCATATACACGCTGGCAGGGCAAATGAAAGATGAGCTCTTAGAGATGCTTCTCAGACTATTAACTTCTCACTCAGATACAGCAAGGTGCCATGGTTTCTGTGATATGCAGGAGGATAAGATAGTTGGTACAATTTCATTAAAGAGAGAGAAATCTACATCGGTCACTGAAATAACTTGAAACAGATAAAAATAATTGAAAAAAGTCAGCAAATAAAATCTTTTAACACAGAGCTGAGGTTATTTGTTTTATCAGTTCAGAAGGACACTCTCCCAGAAACGTTGGGATTCGTAAATAGACATTTTAGCAAATTCCAGTAAGGCTTTCTGTGTTTTCCTGCCAATAGAGGAGCCTCCAGGCTCTACTTTGATGAAGCTCATTATAGTTCAAAATGTGATGGATGGTGCAATCAGAAATTGACATTGACCTTGGAGTTCGTCTTAAATGTCATTGGATGGTTTTCTTGAATTTATTCCTACCATCAGCAATATTCCCTAATCAAGTTAGGAATGTTTTCTTCTTTTGTCCACGCCCAGGGAGGTTGGTTGTTCATCAAGCTGCTTAGAGATGGCCTTTTGTTTTCCTGTAATTGTCTTTTTAGTCTCCTGAAACAACTTTCTTCTTCAGTGTTGCACACACCATGACACCAAACAGCACTGTGACTGCCTATCTGTGGAGATTATTTTGTGTCTTTGTTAATCAATCAAAAAAAATGTGCTTCAAACAAAAAAGTTTAAAACAAAATTTGAAAAAAAAGTTGTAAACAAAAAAAGATCCCAAACTTATTTTATTTTGAAAACCGAAACTTTAGTTTTAGCATAATTTTTTGCTCTCAAAACTTATTTTTGTTTGTTTGAAAGTCAGTTTTTTGATTGAAACAGAACTTGCTTATTTCGTTTCTTTATTAAGCAATCCAAGAAAAAGGTTCTTGAAACAAAAAAACAGTTCAAAGCAAATTTTGAAAATCTGCAATAAAAAAAAAGTTGTAAACAAAAATATAAAATCCCAAACTTAACCTAAAAAATCTTTATTTTCTATTAAAGATTGACTTACTGTTCCACCCAATGATTTATATTTAATTTTATTCTAAAGGCTTTTCTTTCAAAAAAAAAAAAATTGTTAAGACCGAAAGTTTTGTTTGAGTAAAAAATTATCCTAACCCTTTAAACAGGGAGACTGACTTATCGCATGTTAGATTAGCCGATTGGTCGTGGAAGGCCTTTCATCCCAGAGACGCGTAAAAAGTACTCAATGACTGTGGCCTTTATTTCAATTATAAGTTTTGATAAAGTTTTAGACGTGACGGCAGCCCATCGTCACATCTCCTCCCCTCGTCTCCAAAGGCTACAGTACCTCAGTCTTCATGCACACGGGAGAGCGAGTCTGCCACCACATTGGTCTTCCCAGCGAGATATCTAACTGTGAAGTCATAGGGTTGAAGGGACAGATACCACCCCGTAAGGCGTGTGTTGGAGTCTTTCATCCTCATCAGCCACTGCAAAGCCCTGTGATCAGTTTCCAAAACAAAATGACGTCCCAACAGGTAGTATTTCAGAGAGTTGATCGCCCACTTCATAGCCAAGCACTCTTTCTCCACAGTAGAATATCTTGTCTCACGATCCATCAGCTTTCGACTTAGAAACAGCACCGGATGCCTGTCACCATCCACCTCTTGCAGGAGCACAGCTCCGAGACCAACCCCTGAAGCATCTGTCTGCAGGACAAAAGGGTGATCAAAATTGGGAGTGTGGAGAACAGACTCACTTGTTATTGCAGCCTTGAGATCCTTGAAGGCCATCTCACAGTCTTCAGTCCACTTCACTCTGGTTGGTGCCGAAGCTCTGGTGAGGTCAGTGAGAGTAGCTGCCCTCTCAGCAAAATGAGGGATGAACTTGCTGTACCATCCCACCTCTGCCACCACATGTTAGATTAGCCGATTGGTCGTGGAAGGCCTTTCATCCCAGAGACGCGTAAAACGTACTCAATGACTGTGGCCTTTATTTCAATTATAAGTTTTGATAAAGTTTTAGACGTGACGGCAGCCCATCGTCACATCGCAACATTGAAGCAATGATTTACATTGGTACTGTAAATCATACAGGTCAGTTAAATGTGTTTTTTTTATATTTCAATAAACAAATTTTTAAAAAATGTCCATTATATTTATTATATAGTCAGTTCCAGTTATTTCAGAGACCTTCCTGGTGTTTTTCTTACATTAACAAATTCCAGCCAATCAGATTGAAGACAATGGCTGGATTAAAAACCATGTTTCACCTTCACACTCTCTCTTCCAGTGAAGTGATATCTACGATGTATAAGCATTCTTACATAGTGGGATAGTATTGCACTGCTCAGATGAGTCTTTCATGCGGAGGTTTTACTTTCCACAAAGACTTAGTTGATTGAATTGCCTTGTGAACACACAATGATAATGAAAGCTGTATAGGTACAGGGCTTTAGTTTTGCTTTGACAAAGTCAAACAACAGCTCTCACGTATCACAGCGAGCAAGATATCCTCTGTGCCTGAAAACCATTAAGCCCCACCATTCATGCTTGAAGTTAATGCTCTCTCTCCCTCCCTCTAAATTTGCCCATCAAGGGAGATTTGCTACTTTTTCTAAGAGGCCGAAATTCCCACTTGATCTGTCTTTAGTTATTGGTCACAACTTCACCCTTCAGCTCTTTGTGCGATAGAAAATGAAATGTAATTTTTGGGGATGATTGAGAGTGGAACTGAAAACTTTCAAAAATGTATTTGAAAGCTTTTTGTAAAGTTTAGATCATCTGTGTGACTCCATCATAACTCTTTATTCAGTCAGCCCCTACAGTCCACCCAAACTGTTCTTCACTAAGTGTCTGAAGCAGGAAACGGATGTGTTGTTTCCCAGGAGCATCACAGCTGTGGACTAATTAGGGAGCATGGCTCAGAATGGCGTAATCTGGCTTGGCACTGCTACCTGCTGCGCCCCAGCCTCCTCCTGCTGAGCTCCTCCGAGAAGAACATAACCTTCACCTGAAGGGGAGAGGGTGTTTTGACAGGCTTTATACTGAACGCCAAACATTCAGCAAGCTCACTTCCATGACAACAGGATGGGGAAAAATATATAAAGATGGCATGTGTGCAAAAGGTGTCAAGTAATGAAGTACAAGTACTTATCTAAGGAGAAATTTTAGCCGTCTATACTTCATCATCTAATAGTTGACTTTTACTTCTACTTTTGACATTTTAAAAATAATGTCATTGCTTTTTTTTCATTTTGGCTTGTCTTTGTTAAAAAAAATCAAAAAGACAAACATCCTATCCAGATAGGGGTAGGATAATAATTTTAAACATCTACCATTCTAACATCTTATTGGTTTGGACCATCCACATATGGTTCTTTATTTGCGTTGCACTAAAATGCAATAATTTTGATGGGCCTATACATGGCTGAATCTGGTAGCCTGTGTCCCACATTTATCAACCTTAGCATTTTATTTAAAGGGCGGAGTCTAACTTCACACACGCCTTCCTGTTAGAAAAATGCACCTAAAGGAGGTGTCGTCTGGCGGACCGAGAGAGCGGCACGGAGGCAGTAATTAACAGCACTCCCCTCAACCCTGTTGCGCGCTGTGGGGGTTTCTCAATCGGAAAAACGAGTCGTTAACAAGCGCGTGCACTCTTGCACATGCACAAGCACACACACACACACAGCAGACTCACCGCTCAGAACGAGCAAACACAGAAAACTGCAGCAGGCTGGAGGGTTTCCTCTCCACCTTGATCACTAGAGGAAAGGGGGGAGGAGGACGTTTTTTAAGGAGGCGAGCACCTCCGAGCCATAATGTTTCATATCGGCTCATGAGTGGCCGAGTCAGGTGGAGGTGCGGCAGAGACCAGTGCAGCTACGCAGCACGGTACAGACAATGTCATCTCATACCCCTTAGCAATCAGCTGTGGCTGATTCTAGATCAATGTGGAGCAGAGTTTTAACCTGAGGATGGAGATAGAATTACGGTTTAATTATTAAATTTTAAGTAAGATGCACTAAACTAATGTTTACACATGTCTACAGCACTATTAGACACTCATCTGTACAGGTTATCAGCAAAAAAAGTTGATTTAGGTGTTACTCGCTCAGATGACCTGTTAAAGGTTGTGTTTATGCAGTTTTAATGCATACAAAAAAACGGTTTCTCAGTGACAATATTCTTTAGTTATATTACTTTTATTTTTAAACTTTAAATAGTTTTGAAACCGGTATATTTTTTAACTTGAGTAAAAAACTTGAATTGATATTTTAACTTTTACAGAAGTCTTTTTAAACCCTGTAGTACCTCTACTTCTACCTGAGTAATGAAAGTGATTACTTCTGACACGTCTGCATGTGAGCCAACTTGTGCTCCTAAACATGTCGTGTTCTGATGGGAATTTATTTTACAGAAGGAAAGGTAATGCTGAGCGTTTAGTATTCCCTACTAAACAACATTTATTGTATTTCAGAGCCTGTCACATCAGCTTATCAGTGAACAAATACAATTATTTCCAATGAAACTGCCTCCTAAAAGTCGTGTCGAGTTGTGAAAACAATTGATTTTTCAATGAAATATCTCTCACATTGGATATGCAATAATGGGCTACTAAAAGGAAAAACACAGCTCAGTGGGTTCATGCATCTATAAGATCTAAGACTGCTGGCACATTCTGGCATTCGGAACAACTGGCTTCTGTGCAGGACCATTCACTTGAAATGTCAGAGCACAAAAACCATTTTATAAATTCCTCTAAATGCTTCTCTTGTCTGGGTCTAATGTTCTTTTGAGGCTGCAGCAATGCAGACAAATCAAGGTCTTTTTTTTCCCCTCTGGAATCACTTTGACACATGAATAGCTGTGTGTAGAAGCTGCTATTTAGGGCCCTTCAGGTCAACATATGAATGTAATGATTATTTATTACATTTGTTTTAGCAAATATGCAGATGTTTCACTTCTGTTAAAGTTGTCAGAAAGATTCAAATGCTCAGCAGGTTGGGGAAATTGTCCTCAAACTTCCAAAATTGCTCTATTTTTCATGCAGTGGCCATCTTTATACAAAAGATGTGAACCCTTGATTATTATCTTTATAACTTTGTCTTTGTGACTCAAGATCTTTCATTTCAGCACAGGAGGATATTGCAGCTGTTACTGTTTTTTCATTGAGTGGTAGAATAATTTGTTTTTTGTACAAATCTGGGAGGGGCTGCACAGTGGTGCAGTGGTTAGCGCTGTTACCTTGCAGCAAGGAGGTCCGGGGTTTCCAAGTACGGTAAAGAGTCTGCTCGGCAAAGCGAGGCTGGCGCTGTGGAAAATGGCGGACTCAGCAACTCAAGCAGCTGCTTCTGAGCCCAGAAGATGTCGTTATCCTTCTCAGAAGAGGAGCGACCAGAAAAGATGTAAAACCAGAGTGAGTTTAGGTCGTCACTGGACATGGAGCTGGCTGCTCACTTCACGTATCGGCAGAGAACCTGGCATCCCGACGGCTGGAAACCTTGTTCTATTGTTGCAGCTACAACCTCCACACACTAGATGTCGCTTTGGTGATCCATATTCAACCTGTAACTGACACGTGTCATCACAAGAACTCCATCAAATCTAATCTGGAAAATTCTGTCGTAAACAAATTCATACTTTTAATCAACACAACAGAAGAAATTAATGAACTTTCTGCTTTTTACTTCTCTTGCAACTCTGTTACAGAAGCAGCCAGCTTTACATAATATGTCAAAAATAATAAGCTTAATAACATTTGAAATAAGCACATAATGCAACACAACATTGATTTTTCTGTTTCCATAGAAGGAACCTCGACTGCATTTAATTTATAACAACAGAGCTGCTGCACAAGCAGCATTAGAATCTTGAACTTAATCCAAAAACAAATCAGGGAGAAACTGATTATGCTGAAAATCTGGCTTTGCAATTCAGTAGAAGAAACACGAGAGATAAAGTTGAAAATTAGCAAGTTGAGAACACAGATTGTGGCCGGCAGGAAACTTCCCAAGCAGGAATATGGAAGTGGACGAGTAACACAGTTTATATGTAGACATACATTTGATTTTGCAACAGTGTGTCTTATGAACGCGCCGTGGCGGCATGGCGATACGGGAATTTTGCGGTATTTGTGACGCCCCGCTTGGTAGTAATATTGCAGCAACGCCGGACTTGTCAATGCATATTATGCCTTGGCGCAAGAGAAGGTGATGTCATGATCACGTGATGAATTAATGCCGAGCTCCAGACAAAAACTATATTGAAAATGAGAGTAAACACGGGCATAAGTTTCACTTTTGTAAGCAGAATCAGCTGAGATGATAAACTTGAAAAGACCGCTCCCATACCCCCTTTATACCGCCATTGCGTAATCTTTTATAAAAAGGACATGATTGCTGCACATTACCGCCACAGTCTGAGCACTTATAACCTACCTAAGGCTAAAGGCTCCCAAATGATGCCTCGGCGTTGTGGCGAATTGGCGGCATTGTTTTATAAAAGAGGCTTCTGTGACGTAGATCTGTCAGGCGTTTCTAATCGTTTCACCATCTATTTTCTATCAGGAGCTAATGGTGTAGGAGACTATTTTCATGTTCAGCCTGCATGAAAAACTCAGAGTGACTGATTATAATCAGAAATAATCATTAAAACATGTTTTTTCAGTGAACCACACCTTTAAAAGGAAGCATCCTAAACATTACCTTGATATTTATAATGTTATGGCTGATGGTTTTACAGTAGAATTGTGATTTGCAGAGAAAAGTTTTCAGACATGAAACAGAGCTTCCTCACAAAACATCCCTCAGATGAATTACAGCCCACATGCTGCAACAATATCAGTTACTCTCCTCTGCATCAGTCGTACAAACACACACTAGTGGAGGAGGTACTCCTGGTGACAAGTGGAACCGGGACGGCGGGCTCGTTAATGGCTCCGAAGAGTAACGATGTCACAAACCGACTCTCGTTGACACGAATCACAGGAACTTCTTTTTAGCTTAAATCAGTGTCTATGGATTATTTACTGCATATTACTCAATACCTCAGACAATGTTGTGAAAGAAATATCATAATATTTAGCCGTACCCGGCATCAGTCGGCTCACCTTTCACGTACAAGCGATCCCATCTCCACTCTGCCAGGATTCTGTGTCTTTAGTCGTCCAAGCCAATCCTCCGGCTTTCTCTGATGAATATGTTCAGTAAAACAATGCATTCATCTCTCTGTGGGAATCCAGCTGAAAACTGTCACCTTACGATGCATTATGAATTGGGATTCATAAATAATTGGTTAGAGAACACCAAGGCGAAGCACAGCAGGATTGAGAGGGATGGAAGGAGAAGAGTAAAAAAGTCACCTGGAGACTTAAAGTGAAAGAACTTTTTTCTTTCTGAACATTTCCAGAAATCATCGAGCCGATAAGTCAATCATTGTTTATTGATGACGTCAAACAATTTCAAATGGAAGTAAACTGCCAGTCCTGTCAGATTCTAGCTGGTGAATCATTTCCCTGCAGTTTAACGCCATCGACATCACCCAGGTGCTTTGTTGTGAGCAGTTTCATGACGCAAATACTAGATTCTGAGATGTGCTGACAGAGTTGATGGCTGGCGGGGTAATGAATGCGCCAGACAAAGGTGGAGCAGAGATTCAGGTCAGGGTGTCTGTGTAGTGGATGCATATCAGCAGCAGCTCCTCTCTGAGTCTCTCCGTGCAACCCTGGTAGAATATATTAGCCTAATGAAATAGCACGGCATACGCCGGGATTGGCTGTAAATTTGCCGGCGGTGCCCAGCAGCCCCGAGCGTGCTGCTAGGTGATAAAGTGGCATCTCGCCGTCTGTACGAGGGTCACATAAAAGGGTCTCAGTTCATGTAATCGACATCATATATCCAGTCTCACACTTCTAGGACACGGGTCTTAAATTACTCAGCTTTTCTTTACCTTTCTTCTTTTTTGCTCCTACAAAAGCCAATCATGACAGGGTAAACCACTTACCCACTAGAGCTGATGCTTTTACTCAAAAACGTTTTCTGCTAATGGCGAGACACTGAAAGAGCTTTGGGTAAATGGTCATAAAATGTTTTAATCTGTCTGTAATTTGGTCTTGGGAGAAATTCCAAGTAAAAAGGCCCGTTTGCACTTTCCTTTGTGCCTTATTACTTATATGTCTGCCAAAATAAAAAGCTACACAGAGCGTTTGAATTGCTGCACCAAAGAGAAAAATTGGCAGAAACGGAAGAAAAAACTGTTAAATCGCAGTGACTGCTTTGGTTACCAAACACATCCTTTATTGAGTTTATCTTTCTTTTTGTTTACAAAAACATTTGTCATGAAAACATCAATTTCTCTCAAAATGATACTTTCAGAGGAAATCTGCGACGTTTATGTTTTCCAGACCCACAGCTTAGAGGGAGAGTGCCGCTACAAAATGTTTCTTGGTGAAAACAGTTTGACATTGTTGTGCCCTTGCAATCAAATTATAAAGACACCCAGGAAAGGTTTTCCCAAAACCAAAAAAATATATATATATTTTTTATTCCACAGCCCTTCTACGCTTTGATCCTCAAACATTGCAGGGTTCATAAACTGCATTAAATAGTGTTTTATTCCCTTTGAAGTGACACCTACTGAAAGTAAAATTTGACATTTCATATTTTAACAAAGATGATAAATGATTCATTATTATGAAGTGAAGACAACAGTTTAAAGGCACTTTTCCTTTGTCGTGACAAAGTTGAGGGTAATTATTTGAACAAAGTGGCTGGTAGTTGTAAACATAAACCCAGTGTCCTGCCAGTTAAAATAACATTTTGATTATTATCTTTTTAAATATAGCTTTTAAAGGAAAAAGTGTACATTCATTCTGCACACCTCTAAACTTGCGTTGGAGGTATAATTTTGGTTTTTTTAAATACAGCTTTTTATTAAATTGTTCCATATTCCACCTTTAAATATATTTTACATTATTATTTTCCCTTCCCACTTTGTTTAGCCTATGCTGTATTTAGTTTAGTTCTCCTTGTGTGTCCTTGACCTTTGACCCCTGTGTTCTCTTAGATGCTGTTTCCCCCCCATGTTAGTTATCTTTCATCATCTACTCATGTTCAGTTCTGCCCTCAGCTTAGCCTTATGTCTTTACATTCCTGCCCCTGCTCCTTACTCCTATCATTATTATGTTTAGTTTAGTTTCCTTTTAGTTTGGCCTTCAGTTTTTATATCTTTAGGTTTGTTATCTTTATTTAGCTTCCCCTTGTTTGGTTTTATTCTACATTTTAATTTCAAATATGTATCTTATTGTTTTTTCTGGTTCAGTTTCAGTCATCTTGTGTTTTGTGATACCTCCCATCCGTCAGTTAACTAGTCACACCTGTAGGTCGTTATCATCAGTAATCATCACACCTGCTCCATCGTCATTGTATTCACTCCCCTGTCTATTTAAACCCAGTTCTGTCAGCTCCCTGTTGGTTTCTTGTGTGTGCTTCATGTTCCTGCTCCAGACCAAGCCTTAAAATAAACTCCTTGCCTTTTAAACCACACCTAGCTGTTTCCTGGCTCAGCACCACATTTGGGTCCTACCTCAACATACAACTCCATGACAACATGGAACAACAATAGAGAGAACAATAGCAGTGTAGCCAGAAACCAATTGCACTTTTTAAACATTCTTTCAGTTTATTTTGCAGCAAAATTAAATCCTGATCACAAATTATTCCTGGCTTTCTAAATCAGGAGTGGGCTGTCCCATGTCTGCTGTGTGTAAAACACATATCTAACTCTTTAAGCCTGACAAACTGAAAAAAAGATCTTATCACACAGATAAATGTGTTAAGGGTCTAAATTAGGACGATGCTATTTTCTATAAGCAGTAAAAACCTTATTTTCTGCAGCATCTCATGGCTAAACTTACTTTAGGTCACAGCACCTGTCACTCAGCTCCATTGTTGTATGAACCACATAGATCTTTCGTGTGTGTTCTAGCTGCATGCTGAACCTTCTCACTTTTAAAGCAATACATTTCAATGAATATGGTGACCTACTGTCCAAATGCACAGTAAGCTAATCGATCTTATTATGATAAACACATTTTATACTACAAGTGAGACAAACTCAAGGAGATGAAAGCCAGAAGCTGTTAAATGACAGCAGGCACCTCTGTCAGCCCTATCCATGGCATCTGAACAATTTATGCATGCATTTTGCATCGAATATATAAAAATGATCACAATTAGACTTCATCTTTGGGCTTGAGATGTTTTATATGCTTAAGATTCTTTCCCTGCTGTAAACATTAAAAATGTTGCAAAGAATCATTTCATTTTCAGTTATTCACTTATGTGGCAACACTTACCTTCTTTAACCACAAATCGGTGGCAAGAATTCACGGATCCTAGCAGACAGTTACCGGAATGTGCCCTTTCAAAATAAGACAGTTCCTGGATTCTGTTCTGACAGGATCTGGCTCAAATGAAGCCCACTACTCTGCCAAATATTTGCATAAGTGGGTGAATAACTTCTAATGTAAAGCACCTTGAGTGATCAATGAAGCTGTAAAAGTGCTCTAACTGTAATCCAGCTAACATTTTTTTTTTGTTTTGGTCAAAAACTGTAGACAATTTTCGCTTGAGCCAAATGTTTTATTATTTACGACTGCTTAAATCCAGAATGCAGATTTGGGACTTTTGTTAAAAGTGGTGAAAGCACTGTCCATATTTCCTGCACACTTCTCCTTGAGCCATTTCTTGCTATGTAGCCTTATCCTTCAGTGGAGGATGTCTATTAAAAAATAAAAGCAAAGCTGCAGAGTGAATCACAAATGAGCCATCTGTATTATTAGAAACCTCTTGACGTCACAAATTGCTCTCAGCACTTTTTATTTAGCCTTCTCTGTATTTATCCTTACATATACAGTTAAAAAAATCAATGTTATCAAATCAAAAGTATTTTAGGATATCTGACCTTTTCATAAAGATGTAGAAGTTTCTGTTAGTCTGATAATATCCTGCTGTTTGACACATGCTGTAACTCTCTTTCTCTTCGTGCTATACCTCCGTGAAATACAACCCAATCACACACAAATGGAAAATAAAGCCCACATACTGTGACTGTCTAATTTTCTGTGCAGGGTAGATCTGTTTGAAGCTGTGAAGAACATTAAACAGGATCAATGTGGAAATGACAGAATGTTATTGCTGTAACAGATTTATGATGTAATTTACATATGTTCTATGTGAAACGGTCCGCTTTGAGTCAGAAACCAGCAAGCCTCCAAACAGCATAAATGTAATAAAGCTAGACAATCATGTTCAATACGAAATAAAATTGCTAGTATTTGCAACGGAGAAGCGAGATTGTGTCAGAAAACCTCATAAACTGATCTCCGCTGAAGTCTTTTTCACAGAAATATGTTGCTCTGAAATGCACGACGTGGGCTGATGCTGGAAAGCATGTTAGAGAGGATAGAGGGTATCATGTGTAGCTTTCTGAAAAAGAAACTACTTTTTCTTTCTTTTTGCTTCAGACAAAATGTTGCACCACACTTTGCAGCGATTTCAGACATCCAGAGCAAACTGAAGAAGTTGCTCGTTATGACACAAGTAGATTTGAGTACTCCTGTCTATGTGCTGCACCTTCCAGACGAGTGAGTTTGCAGTTTTTACAAGAATCACTCCAGTCAAATAGGACAAGAGGTCCGCAGAGCGTCGTTCCATTAAATCTATGCTGTTCCAAGAACAGAGTCTGTTCCTAATTTAGCTCTATTCACTTCCGCCAAAACTGTCTAGATTTCTGTCTATTGTTATATATTAGGGTTTGCTATAAAACCACAATACTCAAATCTACAGAGGAAAAATACATATGCATTAAAAAACCCTAAAAATGCTGCATTAGCATTCTAAAATACATATTTACAACCACGTTCCTTATTTTTGAGGCTATGATATTTAAAATACACATGAATGATTGTAGGCATCATAGTGCATCCTTCTGTAAACACTGTATAACATGCAACCCTTCATAAATAAGTCAAAGAAGCAATAAAGACAGGGAGAGAAAAAATGTAAGCAAAGTGATGCATCGCCTTCCCGTATTTCTGTCACAACTTTAAACTTTAGTGCAAATGACTGCCGTGTTTTTATTGCAACGTAGCTCTTCAGAAGAGACCAGACGGCAAATATTTCTGCACCTATTGAAATGTTATCAAAGATGATGAAATGGGGTCCAAATAAACACATTTGGATATTTCTTTAACATAACCGTGTCTGCTGCAGCATGGTGGGATTGCTAAAGGAGGTTGCTGTTCAAATCTCTAATTGTTCTTTGCTTTATGAAGAAGGTGCCTTCTCCTGTACATGTGTGGGTTTATACCGGGTGCTCCAGTTGTTCCCCACTGCCCAAAAACAAGAACCCAGAGTGATTTTAAATGTGAGGGGGTGCATACATGGTTCTTGTGTCTGTGTTTGTCCTGAAATGAACTAGTGACCTGGTGTAACCCTTCTCTGCTTGTCTGACTGCTCAGTAAACACCAACCCCCTCATGACCTTGAAGAGGATTAAGTAGGTACAAAAGAAGTGAGTGTCATGTCTGAAAACGAGCACATTCTTTGTTTCTGGAGGGAGAAAAATTATCATCTCACTCATGCTCGTATCACTATAATTTACATGCTTGTAAACTAACATCCCTGATTATGCAAATCTCTTTTTGTTTGGGTTACATCTCAGAAATCCTAATGTGTTTCAAGAAAATGTACTTTTAACCTTTTTTAGCATTCCAACGTCCCGCCCATGGGACAAAATGCGTTGCGTTCATGTGACCAGGAATGTTGAGGGGTGGCGATGTTCATATTTGCCATGAAGATCAGGCAGCTGGGATCTTGCAGTTTCAGGCTATTTACTTGGTGCTTGGCATGGCGCATTCTACTGCTCATTAAGAAAAGCACTCTTATAATTAAACCCTGAACACCACAGGGGTTATCAGGAGCAACATTTCATCAGCTGCAACATGGCAGTTATTGCCTACCCTACTTAGGATGGTTCAGTGAGAAATATGCTGTGACACTGCACAGCAATGTTAAATGGCCTGCATTTGTATAGCGCCTTCTTAGGGTTCTACAACCCCCCCAAGGCACTTCACAACACTCTGTCATTCACACACTGGTGGGGATGAGCTACGATGTAGCCACAGCTGTCCGACCACCACCAGCAGGCAAGGCGGGTTAAGTGTCTTGCCCAAGGACACACAGCAGCATTCTCTGGCCGGAGCCGGGATCGAACCTGCAACCTTCCGATTACTGGACAACCCGCTCTACCTCCTGAGCTACTGCTGCCCTCGCAATGTGCTTTATCATAAGATATTATGTGACACATGTATTGCTACCATAAAATTGTTGGTGCTTGTCATTGCATGTCACAATGCTTGTCTCTTACCCGATGGTTAGCACCTGGAGTGAAGGAGGGGGATAAAAAACAACTCAGTCTGGCTGATAAACGTTCTGTATTGGAAGCAGACATTAAAGACCAAGTTCACTGGAAAAAGTTTTTTTTATATTATCAGTCAGAGTTTAACATGCAGGCTAATAGTGCGTTCCAGTTGTCCTCGGAACTCGTTTTTCTGAAATAAGTTAACCGGAAATGACGCAATGAACTCTGAATTCTGAGCTGCGACCTCGTTTGTTTCAGAGGACCCCGAGATCACCATTTTAAAGATGGCCACACCCAGTGTTGTTGTAGTCTTTGTTTTCATCGCTTTCTTTCTTAACAGCACCGAGTTGTTTTATTCTTATCAATAGTTACGTTGCTGAAAACGTTGGCATTGCTGCCAAAATTCACCGGTGTTTATGGGTGTTTAACTGTTCCTGGTGTTTACATTTTGACGTTTGATTTTAATGTTCTGGTTTTATGTGGCAACTGTCGAGTGTGTGTGTGTGTGTGTGTGTGTGTGTGTCACTAGCTATGCGTTTCCTGCATTCCTCCTCGAGTTACTTTAGGTGAGAATACTTTTATTAGTTCTTTTTACTCATACAAAGCAACAACACACGCAGCTTTACTGGCGGCGTCCATTTTTTTCCGAGTTGGAATCTGGAACGCAAAACTAGCTTGTTACGTCATTTCCTGGTCGGAAGTTCCGAGGACAACTGGAACGCACCATAAATGTGAATAGTTTTCTCAGGAAGAAAAAACGACCGGTTGAGCACCATACCTGGGCGGGAGCGAGCCGGCCCTGATGTGAAAGTGGCATTATAGCTATACGATGTTAGAACGTTAAGAGGCATGAAAAAAAAATGTTTTAGGCCAATTTTTTCTCCCAAATTTGCCATTGTAGCTTTAAATGGCTGAATATGACTTTTTTCTGAGCATTTATACATTTTTTCGTCACTTCTAACCCTGTGAAGAGCAAATTATGACGTTCTTGCATAAAGTGAAACATAATGCGAAATTCTTATCCATCAGTTTGAAATAATTCTGGTTGCATTTCATATTCAGTCTATTAGCATTAGTTACCAACGTTCAGCAGGTAATAATGAACCTTGGATTTTATTTGAACATAAGTGTATGCACTGACTGGTTTTATGAAATCAAAAGAATGCCGAAAAAGAAGAAATGTTATATTTCTAAGATGGAATATCATGGTCACAGCACAGAGGATTTGTATTCACGGCTTCATTGCAAAGAAAAGCTTTGAAAAATCAAATACAAAGGCATTTAAGGTAACTGTCATCTTTCTGTGAACGTTTGAAAATGATTGATGGACTCAAACAGGAAGATGGTCAAAATAATAGAGATTTTTTTTTATCAAATTCTGATAAACTGACTCAAAGGAAATTGGTTTTTCATACACCAGCAATGATAAGTTATGATTTATGTTCAGAGACTAATTGTCACGGTTTCTCATCTGACATCAAAATGATAAATTAAGATTGCTACCTCAGTTTGTGACCAAACAGCTGTTCTCGTAGAGAGCTGATGTTGTTCCATTGGGTTTCTTTAAACAAGCATTTTTCTTATTCTGCAGGGATTTTACCATGAAGCAAGCCTCTAATGATCTCTCACTGGAGCCAGCAGCACTCACACTTCTCATTATTAAATTGCAGAGTTTTTACTCGTTCCTCCCTTTCACATCTTCACAGAATGTAGTGAGCACTTTTCTTCGAGGGCAAATCTGTTAAACCTGAATATGGCAGAGGTAAACTATACCCATTTTCATCAGTGATGAGAACTGTGGAAAGCGTGCATATGCACAAGCAGTCTTGCTAATTAGATTTCAAAATGCATTGTTTTTTTCCAGAAGCACTTTCTTTTCATTTTGTTTTTGCTTTTCTAAACAGTCAAACTTGCAGGGATGTTATAACTTGCAGGTCCACAATTGGGGTCTGCTGGGTTCTACCTGACAAGCATCTCCTCCTCAGAGGGCGTGGACATATATGCGAACAATCATGAACCCAACGATTTGTAGTGACAGTTCTGACTTGTGCTTCATCTTAATTTGTAGTCTGCATGTGCAAAAACACCCTTTTCTGTAGATGTCAATCTGTTGCACTGTAGCGTTATGACTGGGTCGTTTCATATTGAAGTTGTTTTGTTTTCCTCTCTCTCTCAGTGTGAGTCTGTGATTTTCACTCCAGATTCTGTGTGTGTGTGTGTGTGTGTGTGTGTGTGTGTGTGAGAGAGAGAGAGAGGGAGAGGGAGAAAAAAAGGTGGGGCTTTGTGATTGGTCTGTCCTGAAAGTTTGTCTACTCAGGTTGGAGGCGGTGAGTGATGGGAACTTTTTTTAAACCTCATTCGTCATCAGATTCATGCCTCATGTCTACCTCTTCCAGCACTATGCTTAAATCTGTTTTTATCCATCCATATATAATTATTTCAGGCTTAATCCTCTAATCTGTGCCTCAAGAATACAGGAACGCCCAATGCCTACTCCAAGGGTCCAGTTTTACGATTTTGACCCATTTTTTGCACCTTTTCTGCCCTAATTCCTTACGTAACACACCTACATAACTAAAACAATTTAGTATGCTCAATAATGTAGAATTAGGCCGATTTTTTGTTTTCTTGGTTTATTGTTGATGTCAAAATCACAGCAGCTCAGTGCGACAAAATCTGGGAAAACCCCACAAATGACAGGTCAAAACTTCCAGGAACCACCTGCCACTCACTTTGCTTTCTGCTCTGATGCCCATCACCACCACAAATGCATGCACACACTTCTGCCAGCTGACAGACGTCAGGCTGCGTTCACAGACAACGGGTCCATCACCTAAACATTTCCAACAGAACAGACTAAACAGAACATTTAAAACAACTCCTAAAATAAAATTTGCAAACGACAAATGGAACGGAACATTTCATCTGTGACACTAGAAAGCCCAGCTCTGGCTTCGCTTCCTGTTCAGCTGCTCCAAGACAAGAATGCGTGATTTGGCACATAAAGGGGAGTAGGAAGGGAAGGTTTGGGATCAGTTTGATGGATCAGGATCCAATCACATAAAACAAGACGTTCACAATGATTGGATGAGGTTTTTTAGGATTGTACATTTCAGAGGTAAATAAAATTGTTTCCTTTTTTTGACAAAACATTTTATGGTAAGGGTTAGGGTGGTATGTGAACAGCATTTCAAACAATGTGGCAAAAAAAGCTCCAGAAAAACAGCCTCCACTATCATGCTACTTTGAGCGGGTCTCAATGGACTAAATTCTTCTAACAGATGGGAGAAGTTAAGTCCAAGGTAAGAGGGATCAGGAGTGACTTTGTCAGCACATTTTTCATCTTATGAGTTTCCTGAGGTGAGTATGAACAGTAGTGCCCTCCTCAGTCTCAGATATTCTCTTTTTATATTTTGAAGGCAAGGTTTATGTGAGGATTCATGAATTTCACCTACGTTAAAAGTTACTCGTTAAGTTCTGTAAATGTGAGTCTTTCTGCTGCTGAATTGGTCATTTTCTCGTTTGCTGAAAATGTCAAGAGACAAAACTAAATCCAGAGATTCTGTCCTTGTCTTTATGCTTCAATGAGCTGCAAGCTCTGGGAGAAAACTCATTTTGCTTCTTGTGTTTTTATCTTACTGTTCTATCATAAAGGGCATATGTAACTTCATATGTGATGCATTCGTCTTATGAGGCTGATTTTGAGTGAAAGAAGGTAAACAATGGAAAATTATACCAAAGTCTTTTTTTTATTTTTATTTTTTTTATTTTATGATTATTAACAGGAAAATCTGATGCAACCGTTTACCACATCTGAGTCTTTTTAACACACAAATATAAAAAGGACCAAACTGCTGCTACAATTATTCCAGCATCATCTAAATGTAATTGAAAGAAGCCACGGTCGCTCAGAAGCATGACCGATTTAATAACAAAGACTGAACATTTAATTATGGATCAATTATTTTTCACTAAATCCTTTGTTGAACCGTTGGGTTCTGAAAATTGAATAAATATTGATTACCTGAGTTAAAAATAAACACAGTATAAGATGTTCAAGGAAAACTTGGGCAGCAACAAATGTATCTAGGAAAGTTTTATTTTGTAATGTTACTATCACATTTTATATTTTACTGTGATTAGCATTTGCTTTTATGTTTTAGCTTGAGTAAAATCAATATAAAAAAACAAACAAGAAGTGTTTTGAAGATTTGATATACAGAATTCATCTAAAAACCTTAAGTTGATTCAATAACTAGGTGATTTTTCACTTCTCAAGGCTGTTGTACAAAAACGAACACTTTATTAGAATAACTGGTGGGTTAACATTAAAAATGTTGCAGATTTCTTTACCCACTTGTCTGCTTAAGATCCTCATATTATTTTTTTGCATCTTCACCCTTGAACAAAACCTCAAAGCTTCCACATTAAGCACCAAACACCAGAAAAGCAAAAGCCAAAGAGTGAGATCTTTCTAAAGTGCATCAAAGACCTGAATGCAGCCAAGAGTCCATACAGAAACAAACTCTGAAACGCTGCGTGATGGATACCTGTTTACAGCCAAACGTTCTCTTTCAACACCTCGCTCTATTTGCTGACTGTTGGCCTTGACATGCTTTTTGAAATCCTGACAGAAAGAGAAGCTGCAGATTTGCCGTCTACAGCACCGCCGAACCAAACAACTCCACCGTCTATTGAAACGCCAAGGCACGACCTCGTCTTCGGAATGTTGAAAAGCTCAAAGTATAGCAGGAATCACCCTTAAAAGCCAAAGGGAGCGGGGGTGACGCTGGTTTTCTATTTTATGCTTCTGTGTCTTTTCTAACGACCCGGCGCAAGGCCACGGGATTGTTGGTGAACATTACGCGTGGAGTCATCTCTTTGTGAGGGCGTCCCACGTAGCCATGTGAGTCAGTTTATGTCAAATTTGATTCATGGATTGGTTTTTGAAAACCTCCCTGACTCCTCGTTGCCTGGTGGTATGATCCTACAGTCTCTCACATTCCCCAGCAGACTGAAGCACAGCGATTTTCCTTTTGTAGGATCTGTTGCATCAATTTGGCAGCGTGTTTATCTTGTGCTGCATATCTGAAGTAATAGTCATGTTAGGCAGTCTTTGTCCATGTTCCAATCCCTGTTTAATATGAAGTGTTTACATAGAATATGCTAAACGCATCACCTGTCTCAGAGCTAAAAACTACATGTGACTGTGAGACGGGCTCAGGAGATAAGAATATGGGATGCTTCTGTTTTATCCTGATTTTAAAGGTGTGGTTCACCTGTTTTATTACATTTGCAGCAGTCTCTAGTAGAAATGAGTAGTACTCTGGGGAAACAAAGCTTTGGTGCACCATTTCCAGGAACTAGAACATTGCTACATCAGTTGAGTTTCAGACAGCAGGAATTGAAGTCTTACTTCCTGATATTCAAACATCTCTCTACTGATTTGGCTAACAGCAACACGACTCTACCGCTGACTCTACGTTGTTTTATCTCCACAAATAACACAAGCCTGGAGGAGTTCTGCTGTGTGGTGGAGTTGCTAATGCTAATGGTCAGTTTCTACTAGTCGAGACGTTCTCTGCTGTTTCCTGTACGCTAAACCAACAACAGCCTTCCCCGTAGCGAGTCAAGATGAGTCCATGAATGTTCAGTGAAAGTGTGAAGAGTGTGAAGATCTGTCAGGATTTTCTAATCCTAGAGTCTCACCGTCTATTTTCTATCAGAAGCTAATGCAGGAGATAGGTGGAGACTATTTTCAAGTTCAACATGCATGAAAAACTCAGTGACTGATTTTATCAGAAATAATCATTAAAAAATGTTTTTTTAGTGAAGTACCTCTTTAAACACCTCACTCTCTAATTTATCCCCTTCTTTCCCTCTTATCAATACAAACACACTCTTGACTTTTCCGTTTGGGGTTTGTCGTACACTTATTTGCAGGGGTAATATGCAGAAATGCAATGGCACACTGCAGCTCATTATAACGTGCTGGAGTACCAAGGGAAAACACTGCAGATGTTCTATAAGATGCTGCAACTCTAAGCTCGGTTTAAAGTGGAAGTTGGTGTCTGATAAGGAAAAATGCATCAAAGGAAGAGCTTTGTAACATCAAAAGGGACAATTCACAAGATCACACAATAGATGAATCTTGTGCAATGTCACTTATACAGCGTTATAACTAATTGTTTCCTAAACAGAAAGTTTTTTTTAATGAACACTCAAAGGAAAAAAAAAAAAGAAAACCTTGACAAAGACTCATTTCAAAAGGAAAATCCCCAAAACAAACGTCTATGCAGCAAAGTGAATGGAGCTGTGATTACTGACACAGATGAGCTTCTGTCATGGCTGAAGAAAGCTGGAAACAAAAAGAATGTTTTATTACAGGAACATCGTTAGAAAATGACCTGGAAATAACGGGATCACTCTCAGTTTTAGTTCTGGGGCTCATTTGCAATCAGCTTCTTGTAAAAGTGAGAGGAAGGAGAAAGATGTAATTCATCACAGACGTGAAAGGATACATGAAAATTGACACTCGGCTCAAAGTTTGTCAAGACACAATCGCAGTAATAATTTTCAAGTAATCAGGAGCAGTCATGGTTCCACTAATCACAGCTGCAGCGGCTGTCTTTTAAACAATGACTTCATGAATACTGCAGCACTCCTACAATCTCGCTCTGAAACCAGCCAGACAAGTGCAAAGAGGTCATCAGTGGAAATCAGAGTTTATGTGACAGCTCTGATACGGTAAAAGGCTCTGCGTGACTTTAACTTCAGACAGAATAGTGGCAGTCCCTGCCATTAGGACAAAAAAAATAGTTTTCAATATTGCAGAATAATGAATCCCTCCATGAACTGTGTGGAAATGGACAGGATATAGAATGTCATCTTAAATGTGAAGCACGGAGTTGGGAGGGTCATGGCGTGCAAGTGAATGAGTCCAAATAATGTTTGGGCTATTTACACATTTTCACATAACACGCTCAGCCTGTATTTATATCAAATTACTGGCTGACATAATGTGTCTCGTCTCCAGAAATTCTGCAGAAAGTGAATATTTCTGCATATTTCAGCGGACCCAGCGCGTGCTGTCAGAATAGAAGCTTCTCTCAATTAGAACTAAAGGAAAACTCATGACTTTGCCTAATATACCACCTCATTGAAATTCAATGGAATACATTTGGATTTGTTAAGCAGGCAGTGTGTGAGGCTTAATGACATTATGCTGTGAAGTTGCAGATTGCAAATCCGTTCCATTTGAGCCATTTGACAGAAGCCACAGTGGGTTTTTTAGAGGTACAAAATGTAAAAGTCCCACTTTCTCCTGGCTAATGTAGCAAGCATCCCAGTGCAAGATCTTGAACAACATAACCCTGAATGACATTATTATTATTATTATTATTATTATTATTAATGACGACATTATTTTTACCCATGTACCTGAGTTTCACCAAGGAGTCATTTGACGAAGTGTTTTGACAAATGCTTTTTTTTTTTATCAAGCATTAACTTGTTGAATTTCCTGCACTTGAGGTGTTGTGCCACGATGACAGTATGCAACAAATGTTCTTATTTAACTGCTGCAAGGATCAATATTTGGCAAGAACTGCTCAGCTAAGCAAAGGGAACAACCACCAGTCATCACTTTAACAAATAAAGGTCAGTTATTTGGGATAAAGTCCCATGTCTTGGAAAGTTTCCTCAACTATTGCCTCAAGATTTATTTTAAATGCTGCAATAAAACTGACTGTAGTTCCCTCAGCTACAGAGATTAGGTTTAATAAAGCTGTCAACTTAACAAGCCATCAGGAACTCATATTAAAGCCCATGATGGTTTTACAAGCAACAAGCATGGATGATTGTAGGCGAGTTTGAGATCAGTTGTCATTAATCAACAAAAGTTTTATTTCTGTTGCATGGAAATAGTTGGGTTTCATCAGACCTACAGAGGTTGATATCCATCAGCATCTCATTTAAAGGAACAATTGGCAGTTTTGGTTTGCTTTTAGCACCCACTAGTGTACGTTAGCGAAATCAAAAGGTAAACTTATCTCCTCGCTGTGCGTTCGTCTTTTTTTTTTTAACACCTCAATCTAACTGCTGAAACGTCTCCTCAGCCTTCATTAGTGTCTACAGGAGCGGTTCATCACTAAATCAAACAAATCAGCTGTGTTCATGATCTAAAACATGCTGGAAGCAGACTGCAGCACCAGGCATGTCAGCTCCATTTTTTAAGTTCGACAGGTGGCGGCCCGCCTCTCTGAAGTTTCAAGTGCGGTATTCTGGCCACAGAGGGCGGTGGGGGTCTGAGTGACATTTCATTAACCCTGTAAAGGTCATTTTAGCACACACTGGCTCAAGAATGTGATTTGAAAATATGAAAAAGATGTGATGGAGAATATTCAACAGCAATACATAAAATTGTATTTTTGAAAAATGGCAGGGAGCAATTCAAATTCAATCACAGTTGATGTTAAAATATGGCACAAAGTTGTGAAAAAACTTTATGTACTTCAAACAAATATGGTCACTTTTTTGTACATACAAGTCGCTGCTTGATGCTTTTAGTGTTTGATCAAAAGGCTGGAGAGATGACACCTGAGGTTGTTTTTTTTTTTCAGAACTCCAACTGTAATGTAAAATGAAAAGGTTGAAGGTCACAGTGAAAGGAAAGCTGAGTTATTTATGGTGCAGCACTATATAAAAAAAAAAAAAACAAGGTTTAAATTACCCACTTAACTTGAGTCTGAACCGAGTCAGTAGGGAACACACCCCTACCATTAGCCTTCGTTTAACAAATTACAGCCCGGCTCGTTGCACCACTATATTAATTTGAGTCTCAGTGCAGAGGCAGGGATTTGTTTGTGAAGACGGCGAGCCACCAGGTACCACAAAAATGGCTAACCAACCTGAAGTCATTAATAATACAAAATATCTGTCAGACTGATGGCAGAATGAATATGTCCGAAACCGCTCGCTGCCGGATGAATTCCAGATCCCACTTTGCTACTTCACAGCAAGATTTTTGCTGCCATGTTCTATTCTACCTCCAAGTGCAATACACCAATTAAGGCGGTCCAATTAAAATCCGATTCCAGCTGAGACCAGCAGGCCTTGTGCCTAATAGTTATTTTGTAATTAGCTCCAGAGAGATGGGCCTCGGGGAAACACTTCTCTGGATTGATACTTGCACATATTTCATCATTTATGCTGGGCATATGCTATTACACCTCAAAGGGATTGATTTGGATACAAAGAATTGGAATAAACTCACATTTTTTTTGTTTTTTTGTGTGTGTGCAATGTCATGGTAAAAAAAAAAAAGCTATCACATTGTCTGAGCTGTAAAACTGTAATTGGCTCTCATATTTACACCCACAATCTTATGAGACTTGAGAATGTCTGCACATAGACACACTCTCGAAATAAAAACTACAGAAAAGGGAAAAAATGCAACACTTCCTCATTTGCCATTCTGCTGGAGAACTGAGACAGACATCAAAAGAAAGTGAACAAAGCGTTATATTTACACCATCCTCAAAGGGATATGACTCTTTATGAGGACAGACGGCTCTAATGGTTGTGCACGATATGTCTCCTGGCCACATTCAGGGCTGTTAAACAGCAACAGCCCAACGGAGGTGAGAATGACCTTCTCACCTTTCACATATGTGTGGCAAGCGCTGATCTAACGGTTTATTTAGCACGGCCCTTAGTTTATCTACCAATCATAAATCCCCTCGAGCGCACAAACTCAGTCACGTTCTCCCGTGACCTTGTATGGGGGAGTCGGGGTTTGAATAAACAAGCAGGATAATTGAGATAATCGCAGCTAAATGCAGGCAACAACAAACAAAAACATGGAGCACTTCGAATGAGTGTGGAATTGTTGTTGGAATCCATTCTGCTGCAGCATGCAAAACATCATTAGTTATGATTTATTGATGGTCCTTCTTATAATACCTGGTGCATTTGCTTTTTATCGCTGTACGTCAGCTAAAATGAAAACTTTGACTGTCCATGCAAGGGTCTGAGAAAATTCTGCAGAGATGTAGGCAAATGTTTATGAACACTAGTGAAAAATTCACCTATGGGGAGAAAAACGTGGCTAAACCTTATTCAAATTATATTCAATAAAGTCGAACTGAGGTCAAGCTGCATAAAAATTTATTGGAATCATAAAGTGTCAAAGACATGATAAGACTGATTGGACTCCCCATATCTAACTATTTATTATTCTTACAGCTCTTTTTTGCAATTGGATCTAAATATGTTTTGAGTTCATGACTTATTTGAATATTCAGTATGAATGTTTTGCACACAAACTCAGAGGGAGGAAGAGGAATTTAACTTGATACTTTTAATTTTCTCTATAGACATAAACCTGCCTCTCTGGATAGGTGGATATTTTATTTTTAAATCTGATGTCTTCCCCATCTCTGTCTCATGGACCTTCTGTCTTTGGTGTTCATTAGAAAATGCCTTTTGAAACTCTGTGCAGATTCTTGTTTCCTTCATTCATTTAATGCCTTGTGAGCTTTAAAACACGAGTCATCCTGAAGCATCTTCAGAACCTGCAGCATGTACTGCCTGGGCAGACAGGTGGAAACGGTGGTCCTCACATTCCTGAACTCTGATCCCGGGCAGGCTGTTGGTCATCATCTGTGAGGTTTTTTTAGAGCGTGGCAGCGGGAGACCTTCTTCTCAGTGGTTCATTCCTTGTATGATGCCATAGACTTTTCTTTGTTCTTCTGCCTCCATAACTGCAGCAGGTGTTGGAGCTGCTGCTGGGGACTACAGGTCCCCAGGTCATCTTCTCCAGGCTCTTTTGGTCCATCTTCTGACCATGAAGACTCTCCAGCAGTCGTTCTAAAGGCACTGAGGACAGGGACTTGAAGACCACCTCCTCACACAGACACACGTCAGTACGACATAAGCTGTGATGCTGAGAGCACTCCAGCATTTCTTTCTTGTCCTGAAGTCCACAGAGGATGTCTGAAGTGGATGAGCCCCATCTGAGTGTCTTCAGGCCAGAGTCTGAGCCGTTTCAGTGAGGCTGACACGGATCGGCTGGAGAGCTGCCGGCGGAGAAGTAACCATCAGGACAACGTTCAGTGTCACTCACCGGAGTTCCTGAAAAAAATATTTCATAATAATAAAACTGTTCAACTACAAACTAAAAAATTCTGATTGAAGACAATAAATGAGAATATCATGAAAAAAATTTGGTCAATTCTGACTGATGCGACTCTGACTAGCTGCTGGCTCAAAAATTCAAAGAGGCCCAGGAGATAACGTTAAGCCCCCAGGCCTGCCTGAAGCTGCCCACTTGAAGATAGATCGAGCTCAGAGCCCAGGGCCCAGACCCCACCAGGAGCGAGCCGACCGATGCCAAAACCTTTCAGCCTTTGACACGAGAGCTGCAAATACACACTCAAGACTTTTCAGTGTTGCACATGGACAAAAAACTGACATTAGCTACGTTTACATGCGCCAAATTTCCCCTATCCGATTGAAATTTTGGTTGATCGGAAATCCCAAATCTCTGTTTACATGGACACTGAAATGATCCGATCATGCCGCAATGCACGCAGCATGGGTTGAGCATGCGCAGAGTTGTCTTTCCCGGGAAAAAAAATTACAAACGTACCTGCAAACTTGGAAGGTGTGAAAAAGGTGACCCCCCCCCCCATCTCGTGTTTGTACTCCAGCTTCCTTAAATCTTCTGGTGCCCAGATCAATAACTGAGTCAGGATGCAGCATGCTGGTGGCCATTTCTCACCAGAATAAAAGTATTTAATAGGTTTTTTAACGGAGATAAATACTGGCAGTGGTTATGTTCAACTCTGGAAAAAAAAAAAACACGAGCCTCGGGGAAAAATCTCTAAAGGCTGAAAGGAGGTAAATCTGCTAAAGTCCTCGACAGAAAACCGTGTTATTTAGTGGTGAATTTGTTTCATTTGACAAACTTTAAGCTCAACGCCGCTGCGAAGATGTTGAAAGTGAAACAACGGCGGTCGTTACTCAGTGTGTGAGCGCCGTGCGAGAGCGGCGCTGCCAAGGCGTCTTTTTCCGCGACTGATTGGTCAAATGACGACGCGTGACACGCTAAAACAAAGATTGTTTGTGAACAAGGTGAATCCCCTCCGTCCCCTGATTGATTCTCATAGTGACTGCTAAAACCTGACAGGTGACACCCCCCCCCCCCAAAAACAAAAACTCTTCGGATCTATACCATTCACGTGAATGCTATATTTGGCTTCAAAAACGGCGATTTTCGCCGAAAAGCGACAAGTTTGCAGGCATGTACAAAAAACAAACCCATCTTGTCCGCACGTCTTTTTCCATTGGTTTTTGATTTGGTCAATACTTCGGGGAATTCCCGCTTCCTGCATCTTTAGATGCACTTGAGTGTATAACGCTGCATTTCTAGCCTTTCGGCCATTGAGACGTTCAATAATATTGAGCTCCCGTATTGTTTCCAGTAAAAAATAGTCGGCAACAGACCTCTTCTGTTTAGCTCCCGCCATGTTTTTGACTTGTCCTGAGTGTCTGTAACGATGGAAAGAGGTCACGCTGAAGTTGCACACATGCACAGTGGGCATTATGAATGGGTGTGTACATGGACGTCTATCGGATTGATGATCGGACAAAACCACCTCTCTCAATCTGAATGAAATTTAATTCTGATTGGGCCGTATCTGATCAGAACATTCCGATTGACATGTTTACATGAAGAATTTTTGATCTAATGGGGCACTCATTCTGATTATTTGTGCCCATGTAAACTTAGCTACTGTTTATATTAGGGGTAGGTGATCCTGGTCCTCGAGTGCCGCTATCCTACATGTTTTAGCAGTTTCCCAGTACCAACACACCCGATTTTAATCAGCAGGTGATTAACAGGTTTCTGCAGAGCTTGATGACCTGCTAAATAGGTGAATCAGGAGTGTTGCAATGAAAACATGCTGGATGGCGGCACTGGTTAATTGTGGCAAGGTGGACAAGTGAGGGCCCGGGCGGGTCTCGCGCGTTAACCAATCAGCCAAAGGGATATCCCCGTGGCCAAGCAGCCCAGGCGCATTATCAATTGGGATCCAGTGACAGGACACTGTCACATGTTTTGTTTTTAGAAGAAGAAAATGTTGGAGAGAACTTGTAGTGATAGTAGGAATTTGCACAAGATTCCGCAAGAACCAGTTGTTTGCTTGCGTTTCCGTACCACGTGACTTGACGTACCATTGCTACAGCCTTGCTGTCCCAAACGTGACGTGTCCCACCGCAATGCAGTATTTAAAAAGAATATATTAGTGTTTAACAGTTGATTAGTTCATTGCGATAAAGTCTTGATTTTTACTTTCTAAGGTCTTAAAAAGTCTTGAAAAGGTCTTAAATTTAAGTTTGAGATTCCTGCATATACCCTGTAAATGTTTGTTTATTGTGTTTTAACTAGTTCAGGTGTTTTCCTCCACGAGAAGAAAAAAGTCATGAGAATGTTTGTTTCAGATAAGTTTATTCGGTCAATAGTATGCTAATATACCATTTTACAAAATAAAATAAAAGATACTTCTTTAACATAACAAACAAGTTGACCGAAAAGGTATAGGCTGAAGCTGTTGCTAGTGTTGCCTACCCTTTGTTAACAAACTTTGCAATACATGTTCTAATATAATATACTGTGTACACTTACATCAGGTTATCCGGCAAGAAAACAATATGTGTATTTTTAAGTACATACATATTCTTTTCTAAAAAAAATAAGATTACCTCAATCAACGATACTAGTAAACAGAATTTTTATACTTTTCAAGTATGATACTTTTATATATTCTCTTTAGATGGGGGTGAGAGGGACATAGTTTGAGGTCATCTAAACAATTGTTCCAGAGATCAACCCCTTTTACAGACACACAAAATTTTTTAGTGTTTGTTTGCCGCCTTTTCTTTATAAACATTTCCACACCTCTAAGCTCATATTGGCTTTGTCTTATTGTGAACATATTCTGAAGTGTATGTGACACCAGTTTATTTTTTATTTTGAACATCATTTTTATTGTATAGAAATCTACCAAGTTGTAGAATTTCAGAATATCAAGATTAATAAATAAAGTTGTCGGTTGGTTATAGTTTGACCATCTGATGAGTCTGATGGACTTTTTCTGAAGAGTGAAAAGTTGTTTTGTATTTGATTTGTAGGTATTTCCCCAGATTTCTATACAATATGTCATGTGCGGCATGAATAAAGATTTGTATATAAGTAGTAAGCTGTCTTTAAGATATATCTGGATTTATATAGTATTCCTACTACTCTTGATAATTTCCGTTTAATATTATAAATATGGGACTTCCAGTTTAGATCATGATCGATTATGACTCCTAAAAATGTGTTCTCATTAACTCGTTCTAATAGCATATGGTTTAGCAATAGTTTTATTTGCCTATCCCTATTTCTATTGGAGAAAATAATAAATTTTGGGGTTTTTATGTTTAAAGACAGTTTATTTACATCAAACCATACTTTGATATTATGCAACTCCCGCTCGTCCCCATCCTGTCCTCGCGTGCTTCCTCGTCGTCCTTGCGAGCTTCATCCTGTGCCTCCACGTTGTCCTCCTGTATCAGCACAGGCTCCTCCTCCCATGCCACCCCTCTCTCCTGAAACAAAACAAAACGGTTACACAGCTAGATCTGCCAACACTTTAAAATTTTGTTTGTAAAACATTTTTAACCAATTTCCCAATAAAGAACATTTCTAACATCCCAACATTCTTTTATCCTAGGATCAGGAGCGATGAAACGGTGAATACTTCCATCTAAAAACACAAATGAACATTTTTGTTTCAGTAGTAAAAGTGTCTCAGAAAAATCATGCTATGGCCTGAAACCTAACGCAGCGGTCTCCCATCCCAGCATCTCCGGCCACAGAACAACCACATCATCTGCAGGAGGCAGAGATGAGATCCCAGGATTCCCAAAGCAGACGTTCTCTTCTCCACAAGTCCCACAAACAAGATCGGAGACCAAAGAACGTCCTGGCAGAGTTCAACCTGCTCCGGGAACAAGCCTGACTTTGTTGTATTCATGTGCTCAAACGCCGAGGCTTTGAAGTGGTTTCGTGTCAGGTGATGATTCCACCAAACATGGATGTTCTTAGCTGCACCGTGAGTAGATGTGCTTTAGTGTGGTACCTGGTTGTTGTTGAAGTTGGTCATCGCCACCAACGCCATCTTCCCGATGAGGAACCGGCACACAAATGAAGGACATGAAGTACACAGGTGTGTAATAGCGCTTGAAGCTGGTACACTCCGTGTCCTCAGGCCTACATGTTCTGCTGGCATCCTGCATCACACAAGAGATGATGTCGTTCATTCTCTGGCGGGCCGGCATGAGCGTGCAATGTCAACGTGGATTAACACACGTGTGAGTTTACACGTACCTTCCAGATGTCGCTCCAGTTGTCCCCGGTGAAGATCCTGTACAGCACAGACTTCATGAAGTTATGGAAGTTCTGGTAGCGGTTCAGGCCGACGCAGGGATAGTCCTCAGCATTCTGGTCGACACACACGACATCCACAGGTGTTACTACAGTTGCAGCCTATTTAGCAACTAAACGTGTGTGTGTGTGTTGCTTCTGTGGAGAGACTAACCCAAAGTGCTGTACAGGTCCACGCCGACATTGCCAAAGAAGGAGGACGAACAGCTACACCCCAGAGAGAGGTCCGAACTGCAAGCGTTTGATAAACCAGGGGTAGGGAACCCTGGTCCTGGAGAGCTGCTATTCATGGTTCCCTCGAGTTAAACCTTCAGCAGACTAAGAACTTGGGGAAGAAAAGTGAGAGCGTGCACGTTTACCATTGTCATGGACCTGATGAGGATCCTCAAGACGCTGTTCATCTTGCGTAGCCCAAAAACTCAAAAACAGCACAGCCATGTTAGCCTCAAGCACACACACACACACACACACACACACACACCCATCCACCTGCAAAGATTAATTTTCATGTGAATAAATCTGTTTAATAGTTGTGTTTGAACCTTGGACGATGTTCAGACATCAAAACACCACCAGAACGACAGGGTCGACAGAGACCGTCAGCTGCATGCACACACACGCACACACTGTGAGACACATGTTGATTGATTGATTATTTTTTATTTCAAGCCACTTGCCAGTTGTGCACAACAATTGTAAGAAGTCAATGTATATACATATATATATATACACACACATATACATATAAATAGATAAACATACATATACTCACACACATATAAACACAAATTCCATACAAATGTAAGATAGCTTGAAATGGAGTGGGATGAAGAAAATTTATTTACTCCCACCCCCCATTGCATTCCATACTATTCATTTGATTGCTTACATTAACAATGTCCTGAGATTCACCATATAATTTGTTTTGATCAAAATTTCAATTATTAATAGTTTACAGTACAGTAAGTGAGTTCAATTTCCATTTTCATACATCATGTACTTTGACCAGACCAGTTTTTTAAATGTTAATTTAAACTGAATAATACTTACACAATGCTTGAGCTGAGTTTCCAATCGGTTTCACATTTTGACACCACACACAGAAGCTTTTTCTGGTAGTTCTTACCGCTGGGAATTTAAAGCTACCACAACCCCTCAGATTATAGCTCCCTACATTTTGTATAAATAGTTTTTGAATAGTGGAGAGTAACATTTTTTTAATAGCTTTATAAAGTATGTGTGCAGTATAAAAATCAACTAAATCAAAAAATTTTAATAGTTTGGACTGCAAAAATAAAATGTTAGTGTGATGAAAAAAATTTACTTTATGTATGACCCTTACAGCCCGTTTTTGGAGAATAAAGAGGGGTTGTAGTGAACTTTTATAGTTATTGCCCCAAATCTCTATACCGTATGTTAAGTATGGCAGCACTAATGAACAATACAGTAAGTGCAGTGCGTTATAATCTAAGAAATATTTGACTTTATTAATAATTGATACACTTTTAGAGACCTTACTTTGTATGTGATTGATGTGAGATTTCCAACTTACTTTACTATTGATAGTTATTCCCAAAAATGTAATCGTCGAAACAGACTCTAACACATCACCATCGATATTTATTACTCGTTCTAATTTTTCTTTATGATTACCGAAAAACAATATTTTTGTTTTATCTAAATTGAGGGACAATTTATTATTATCCATCCATGTTTTTAATTTAAGTAATTCATTATTAATATTACTTATTAAATCACTATGGTTCTCACTGGAATAAAAAATATTGGTGTCGTCTGCAAAAAGAATTAATTTTAACAACTTGGATACGTTAAAATTATCATTAATATACAAATTAAACAACTTTGGGCCTAGTATTGATCCCTGTGGTACCCCACAAGTAATGCTCAAACACCCTGATGTAAAGTTACCCATTTTCACGTATTGTTGCCTCTCTACTAAATAACTTTGAATCCAACTGAAAGCCACTCCCCTAATTCCATATATTTCTAATTTTTTGAGTAATATGTCGTGATTAATCGTAATAAAAGCTTTTTTTTAAATCAATAAAAACTCCAGCCGCATATTTCTTTCTATCAAGACTATTTGTGATCTCTTCTACTGCATCCAATATTGCCATAGTTGTAGATCTTGCTGACCTAAAACCATACTGACTTTCATTAATTATATTGTATTTCTCTATAAAATAATCTGTTATAAAGTTTCTCTAAAATGGCAGAAAATTTCCTGTGCCTCAATGAGGGGAAGACAGAAGCAGTGCTCTTCGGTCCCAGCCGCCACACTGATAACTCCAGGGTGGACTGTGGTGAATTGACCCCCCACTTGAAGGATTTTGTTGTTAATTTGGGAGTGAAGTTAGACAAAGACTTCTGCTTTAGGGGTCACATAAATGGGGTGGTAGCCTCCTCCTTTTACCACTTAAGACGCTTGGCCAAGGTCAAACTTTTTTTATCCAGACGTGATCTTGAAACTGTTGTGCATGCGTTCATAACTTCACGCCTAGACTATTGCAACTCCATCCTATTTGGAGTGAGCAATGGTGCCTTAGCCCGTTTGCAACTAGTCCAAAATGCTGCTGGAAGATTTTTGGAGGGCAAACGTAAGTTTGACCATGCTATGCCCATACTGGCAGCGCTGCATTGGCTACCTGTTTCTTTTAGGATTCGGTTTAAGGTTCTTTTACTGGTTTTTAAAACTTTAAATGGTTTGGCTCCAGCATATCTGGCAGATACACTGCATTCGTATGTTCCCTCTCGGGCACTTCGTTCAGAGGACTTGTCTTTGCTCGTGGTCCCCCGGTCACGTTTGAAGATGCGGGGCGACAGAGCCTTTTCAGTTGCAGCTCCAAAATTATGGAATGAGCTTCCACTACACATTCGGCAGTCCTCTTCTGTACCAGTTTTTAAATCAAAGCTGAAGACCCATTTTTATGAACTGGCTTTTAAATCTGTGTGAGTGATTGATTATGTTGCTTTTTTAGCCTCATTTTAATGTTTTTATTTGGTTGTGTTTTTATTTTTTAGTGGATTTTATGTGTTATGTTTTATTTGTGTCTGTGAAGCACTTTGGTGGCATGTAAGTGTCTGTAAGGTGCTATATAAATAAAGGTCGAGTAAAATTTTAGAAAACTGAGGTAGCAGAGAGATTGGTCTGTAATTAGTGAAGATATGTTTATTTCCATGTTTATACAATGGTATTACTTTTGCTATTTTCATTTTATTTGGAAAGGTTCCTGTTTCAAATGACAAATTACATATGTAAGTTAGAGGTTTGGAGATACTACGTATTATTTTAATCAATGTCATATCTATATCAAAGCAATCTGTAGATAATTTATTTTCACACTTACTAACAGTCTCTATATCTGCTTCAGTTACTCCTGACAAAAACATTGTCTTTGAATTCCTTTCTATATGTAAATCATCAACTGTGCTACCCCTACACTTAGGAATTTTCTCTGCCAAGTCTGGTCCAACTTTTACAAAATAATTATTTAAACTATTCACAATTCCATTCATATTATAGTTATTACTGTTATTATAAACAAAGTAGTCTGGATATGAATATTTTTCTATATTCCCTTTAATTATATTATTTATTATTCCCCACACCTTTTTTGTATTATTCTTATTCCTATTTAATAGGTTGGTATAATATAACTTCTTACTAGTTCTAATTATATCAGTCAGTTTGTTTTTATATTTGTATTCAGATTCTTCCGACCTTGTTCGAATAAAGTGCCTATATAAAGCATTTTTTTTCTTACAAGCATTCTGTAATCCCTTAGTTAACCATGGACATTTAATAGATGTATTGTTTTTGCTAATTTGACGAATTGGACAATTTGTGTTAAGTGCAGAATTGAAGATTTCCCAAAATTTATCAAAATTATTCACATTTTTTTCTATATAAACAGTGTTCCAGTCATGCTCTATTAAGTCATTGTAAAGTGAATTCATTGCTTTCTCTGTTCTTACTCGTTTAAATATGGGTTGCTCCATTGATTTCTGGTAACTAAAGTTATCATCATAGATTGTGAAAACAGGCAGATGATCAGTTATGTCACATACCATTAGACCACTCACATTTATAGACTCTGTATTATTTGTAAAAATATTATCTATCAGCGTAGCACTTTGTGAAGTAATTCTACTTGGTCTTGTTATAGTTGGAAACAAACCCAGGCTATACATCCTATTAATAAAGTCGTCAGTTGTTTTATGTTTATTTGGGTTTAACAAATCTATGTTGAAGTCTCCACAAATAAATATTTTTTTATTACCTATTCCAGAAAACATTTTTTCCATCCAATCTGAAAATACTTGTAGACTTGAGCCTGGAGACCTATATAGACAACTTATAATAACATTTCTCTTCTTTTCTTTATAAATTTCTAATGATATACATTCTAATTCTTTATTTATTGCTAATGTCATACTTTCAATTACTTTAATTTTAAAAGTCTTTTGAACATATATAGCAACACCTCCACCTACCTTACTTACCGGTACTCTATTTACATAGTTGAGATTGTATTCCTCTAATCGAAAATCAATACCTTTTATTTTCATTGAACCATGTTTCAGATATTGTGATAATGCTAAATGGTTTTGCAAACTGCTGTAGATATTCTTTGATATTATTAAAATTAGTATACATACTTCTATTAAAGTGAATAATTGACAATTTACCTTCTGACATAACAGTGTTGTTGTAATTTTCATCAGTATAATAATTGCAGTTGATAGTACTGGTTGAAAAAAACATTGTCAGGATCTATATCTTCTTCCAAGTCTAGTTCCTGGCCTTCAACTACTAAACTATAAAGCATTAATTAATCCTTAAGTTTTTCCACCTTGTTTGTTCAATTTTAAATTTGTGTATTTTATATTATGGTTTTACTGTTTTATTGGTTTTAGTTCGTTGTTGTTTTTTGGTTTTAGTTTGTTGTTTTTAATTATTTTTAAGCAGCCCAGGACTATTTTAGCTTATGTTTTTTATTTTATTTATTTTTTTCATGTGAAGCATTTTGGTCAGTTGTAATGCTGTGTTAAAAGTGCTCTATAAATAAAATGGTATGGTATTTTTGACCTATCTGTTGCTGTTTTTTTGTATATTTTTTTTTGTAAATTGCTCAAACTAGGAGCCTTTGAAGTGGTTTCGTGTCAGGTGATGATTCCACTAAACATGGATGTTCTTAGCTGCACCGTGAGTAGATGTTGTGCTTTAGTGTGGTACCTGATTGATGTTCTCGTTGGCCACCAACGCCATCGCCATGAACACAATCACATATGTCATGAAATAGACGGGTGTGGCCCAGAGCCTGAAGCTGGTGCAGTCTGTGTCCTCAGGTCTACAGGTTCTGCTGGCATCTGTCACACAAGAGATGATGTCGTTCATTCTCTGGCGGGCAGGCATGAGTGTGCAGAGTGCTTTGGTCGGTTGTAATGCTGTGTTAAAAGCACTCTATAAATAAAATGGTATGGTATTTTTGACCTATCTGTTGCTGTTTTTTCGTATTTTTTTTTTGTAAATTGCTGGATTCGTACTTTCGGAATTTTTACTGATTTTAATTTGTACTTGTGTTAATTGTTTTAACAATGTCTATGTTCAATGACCTTGGGAGTTCTGAAAGGGACTTATAAATAAAATGTATTATTATTATTATTATTAATAATTTCATCTGCAAAAAACTCAGAGAGGAAAGCGTTCTCACTAACATGGCAATCAAGTGCAGCATTAGACAGACTATCAGTGGTACACTATCAGTTTTTTAATCTGTGAGACTGGCTATTCAAAATATGTGTGCGTTGCATGTTTTGCCATCTTTTCTGGACTGCAGCAACACATACATTTTTCAAAATATTCAATGAAATACATATTTGAAACGATCTTTTTATCACCTTTTCTGATTGGATATTGTTATCCTTTAGAGACAACTACTGTAGTTCAAAAGTGTCAAAGTGTCCAGGTGGGACAAATGTATAGTGGTGGGGGGTATAAAGGAAAACACCGCTAACAGTGACAGAATTAGTGAGAATGTAAAACCCTGTGAAATAGCAGCGAACACGTAGGACCTTTAAATTTATTAACAAACCACTGAACATCACAAATTACATAACAAGCAAAAAAATGATAAATTGAAAAAAGATAATGTTTCTAAAAATTAGGTTCACAGCTCATATATATACAGTCTTTGGTTCACAGACAGACAGGATGGTGGTGGGGGGGGGTTGTGAACCAGGGGAGGGGCACTCGTGGTCCCCCTACTCCTCGTCGTCGTCCTCCTCAGTCGGTCGGTTATAGAAAAACACGTGGGTTTGCACCTGGGACCTTTAAATTTATTAAAACACTGAACATCACAAATTACATAAAAAAAGAAAAAAAATGATAAATTGAAAAAAGATAACGTTTCTAAAAATAAGGTTCACAACTCATATATACAGTCTGGTTCGCAGACAGACAGGATGGTGGGGGTGGGGGGGGTGTGAACCAGGGGAGGGGGACTCGTGGTCCCCCTACTCCTCGTCATCGGTCGGTCGGTTATAGAAAAGCACGTGGGTTTGCACCTGGGACCTTTAAATTTATTAAACAACTGAACATCACAAATTACATAAAAAAAGAAAAAAAATTATAAATTGAAAAAAGATTACGTTTCTAAAAGTTAGGTTCACAGCTCATATATACACAGTCTTTGGTTCACAGACAGGATGGGGGGGGTGAACCAGGGGAGGGGGACTCGTGGTCCCCCTACTCCTCGTTGTCGTCCTCATCTCCTCAGAGCGATGAACATGCTGGTGGAAGTTATTTCTCCTGTTTCAAAGCAAACTCACTACACAGAAGCATCAGTCGGTCACAGACGTGTGTCATGACGTCACTTCCTCCAAAGAGTCCCTTCCAGTGGCACGCTCAGGCTCCGCTATCTTGATCCAGATCCGAGGTTTAGTTTTAACCTGCTGTATAATTTGACCTGATGGATGAAGCTGAAGTTATCATGTTTGTGTCTGAAATGTTTTCATGTTTAAGAACCGTTCTGCTGCAGAAGAAGGAAGCTGTTAAAATTAAAGCAATATTCAGAAGTCTCAGACTGATGTGATATTATGATAAAGATGTTCTAAAACTGTTTGATGAATACAATTTTTTTGTTCAAACAGGGTATCCGCGGAGTCTTGAAAATTCTTAAAAGTCTTGAAATTGATGGAAAATTAAGACCCTTGAAAAGTCTTAAAGTCTTAAATTGATGTAGTAAAGTCTTAAATTTTGTTAGTATTGGTGTGAATTTAAAATATGTCCGTCTCATACTTGCAAACTTGTCGCTTTCTGGCGAAAATTGCCGTTTATGAAGCCAAATATGACGTTCGCGTGAATCGAAGAGTTTTGGTTTTTAGGAGGAGTGGGTCTTAGCTCGTTCACAAACCATCTTTGTTAGCGGGTCACGAGTCGTTATTTGACCAATCACAGTCACGGAGACAGTTTGGCAAAAAGACGCTGAGCTATAGCGGCAGCACCCCGAAACACCAACACAGAAACTCCAGCGAGCACGGAGGACAGGTGAGCACGATGGAGAAAAACTGTAGACTCGTAAACTAGACGTGTTCAGAGAAACTCTTGACAGTCTTTGTTTCTGAGTCTTTTATTTTCGTGTCACGAAAATCCGAGAGTCACAGAAAACATTTGGTCAAAAGCAGGTTTCCCAGTAAATAGACAAGTTTATGCTAAAACCCAAAGAAGATTCTGACACAGACAAGGTGCTGGGGTTGTGTTGTTTCAGATACAGAAAAGCTAAACCCTTTTGTAACGAGAGAATTTAATAAAATCCTTGATTACTTATTCTCAGAATTTTGAGGGAAAAAAGTAACTAAGGAACTCTCAGTTTAGATCTGAACTTTTTCAGAGATTAAAAATCAGTGATGTTTTTTTTTTTCTCGTCCCTACTAATACAGATTTGAAATTAAGAAGAAATAAACTTGCAAAAAAGTATGGATTTTTTAAATGGGATGTTGATATTGGTGGAAAACTAATTCAAAATTAACATAAATAGATCCTAAAAGCGTTACAGGTACTTTTACTATCATTCTGTTGTGGAAAGTCAGTGCAATTATTTAATGAAAACTCTGAAAAGCTGCTTAAACCTGCATTTTTAATGTGGGTCTGTCTGTTTTATTAAAATGAGTTGATGGTTTAAATAGGTTTAGCTAAAGTTACTCAGAGCCACTGTAGAAGGTCAAAGAGCCTGAGTTAAGCTGTAGTAATGAGAGGAACTGTGAAATGGTCTGCAGCTGTTTGCTTGTTCAAGTTGAATTCAAATAGAATATATAGTACATGAAATATATAATGATGATAATATTTTTATGTATATTTACAAATGATGTTGGAGCTAAAAGGCAGAATAGAAGTGTTTTTCTTTTTTTTTTTTACTTTATTTCATTGCATTAGGATTTCACATTGTCCCACATTGAGTAAGCCTCACATTTGGTGGGATCTGGCCACCCTACTTAAGAATAATTTCAGTATTTTGGAATATTTTCAGATGTGTTCTGTGAATTAGTCTCATAATAATTGTTAATATGGTCCCTAGTAATTTTCTGATCAATTCTGCCATTATATTTTTCATTTTTTTGAGCAGAGTGACCGTGGTAGAAAATTGTTTGCATTTTGCAAAAAATCCCATTGATGATTTTTTAAATGATTCTAACAGGTTATTGTTGCAATAAAAGTATGTAAATGTCAGGTCACTACAAAACCCAGTAGATGCATAGATGCAAATCTGCAGCATGCGAGGACCTTGTTCCGGGTGGGCGGGGGTTAGTTGTCACCTTTTTCACACCCTCTAAGTTTGCAGGTAATACAATTAGATTCATGTAAATTATTAAAATAAAATGATTTTTTTGTTCTCCTATGCCAGTTGTTTGCATGTGTTTCCGTACCACGTGACTTGACGTACCATTGCTACAGCCTTGCTGTCCCAAACGTGACGTGTCCTACCGCAATGCAGTATTTAAAAAGAATATATTTAACAGTTGATTAGTTCATTGCGATAAAGTCTTGATTTTTATTTTCTAAGGTCTTAAAAAGTCTTGAAAAGGTCTTAAATTTAAGTTTGAGATTCCTGCATATACCCTGTAAATGTTTGTTTATTGTGTTTTAACTAGTTCAGGTGTTTTCCTCCAGGAGAAGAAAAAAGTCATGAGAATGTTTGTTTCAGATTCAGATAAGTTTATTCGGTCAATAGTATGCTAATATACCATTTTACAGAATAAAATAAAATAAAAGATACTTCTTTAACATAACAAACAAGTTGACCGAAAAGGTATAGGCTGAAGCTGTTGCTAGTGTTGCCTACCCTTTGTTAACAAACTTTGCAATACATGTTCTAATATAATATACTGTGTACACTTACATCAGGTTATCCGGCAAGAAAACAATATGTGTATTTTTAAGTACATACATATTCTTTTCTAAAAAAAATAAGATTACCTCAATCAACGATACTAGTAAACAGAATTTTTATACTTTTCAAGTATGATACTTTTATATATTCTCTTTAGATGGGGGTGAGAGGGACATAGTTTGAGGTCATCTAAACAATTGTTCCAGAGATCAACCCCTTTTACAGACACACAAAATTTTTTAGTGTTTGTTTGCCGCCTTTTCTTTATAAACATTTCCACACCTCTAAGCTCATATTGGCTTTGTCTTATTGTGAACATATTCTGAAGTGTATGTGACACCAGTTTATTTTTTATTTTGAACATCATTTTTATTGTATAGAAATCTACCAAGTTGTAGAATTTCAGAATATCAAGATTAATAAATGAAACAATTGTCGGTTGGTTATAGTTTGACCATGTGATGAGTCTGATGGACTTTTTCTGAAGAGTGAAAAGTTGTTTTGTATTTGATTTGTAGGTATTTCCCCAGATTTCTATACAATATGTCATGTGCGGCATGAATAAAGATTTGTATATAAGTAGTAAGCTGTCTTTGTTTAAGATATATCTGGATTTATATAGTATTCCTACTACTCTTGATAATTTCCGTTTAATATTATAAATATGGGACTTCCAGTTTAGATCATGATCGATTATGACTCCTAAAAATGTGTTCTCATTAACTCGTTCTAATGGCATATGGTTTAGCAATAGTTTTATTTGCCTATCACTATTTCTATTGGAGAAAATCATAAATTTTGGGGTTTTTATGTTTAAAGACAGTTTATTTACATCAAACCATACTTTGATATTATGCAACTCTCTGTCCACCAGTATTAATAGATGATTTAAATCATAACCAGAACTGTACAGGGTGGTATCATCAGCAAACAAGACATACTTGAATATCTTTGATACATTACACAGATCATTAATATACAAAATAAATAATTTAGGTCCAAGCACGGATCCTTGTGGAATTCCGCAGCTTAGTTTCAACATTATAGATTTTGTATTATTTACCTACACATATTGATAACGATTCTCTAAGTAACTATGCAGCCAAGCTAAAGCTGGCCCTCTAAATCCATATTTCTCTAATTTTTGTAGCAGAATGTCATGGTCTATGGTATCAAAGGCCTTTTTCAAATCTATAAAAATACCTACAGTATATTGTTTAGTATCAATTGCAGAAGACAAATTCTCTATTAAATCCATTACAGCCATTGAAGTGGAATGATTTTTTCTAAAGCCATATTGATTATCACTCAGTATCTTACTGTTTTCTATGTATTTATCAAGTCTCGGAACAAATATTTTTTCTATTATTTTGGAAAATTTTGGAAGTATTAAACTTGGTCTATAATTTGAGAATAAATGCTTGTCACCCGTTTTATATATTGGTATGAATCTAGCAGTTTTCATACGACTTGGAAATATACCTCTTTTAAATGACTGATTACATATGTATGCTAAAGGCTGTGCAATATATAAAATGTTATTTTTAATTACTTTCATATCTATATAATTTACATCTTTAGAAGTTTTCGATGTGAATTTGCTAACCAATTTGATGATTTCCCCTTCATAGTTGGATTCAAATAGAGTTCATATTACTTGCAAACTGTACTACATGGGTTTATATTATAGCCATGTTGGTCTATGGCATTTGCAGATGAGATGAGATCCCAGGATTCCCAAAGCAGACGTTCTCTTCTCCACAAGTCCCACAAACAAGATCGGAGACCAAAGAACGTCCTGGCAGAGTTCAACCTGCTCCGGGAAAAAGTCTGACTTTGTTGTATTCATGTGCTCAAACTCCGAGGTTTTGAAGTGGTTTTGTGTCAGGTGATGATTCCACCAAACATGGATGTTCTTAGCTGCACCGTGAGTAGATGTTGTGCTTTAGTGTGGTACCTGGTTGTTGTTGAAGTTGGTCATCGCCACCAACGCCATCCCCATGTTCCCGATGAGGAACCGGGAAACAAACATGAAGGACATGAAGTATACAGGAGTGTAATAGCGCTTGAAGCTGGTACACTCCGTGTCCTCAGGCCTACATGTTCTGCTGGCATCCTGCATCACACAAGAGATGATGTCGTTCATTCTCTGGCGGGCAGGCATGAGCGTGCAGAGTCAACGTGGATTAACACACGTGTGAGTTTACACGTACCTTCCAGATGTCGCTCCAGTTGTCCCCGGTGAAGATCCTGTAGAGCAGCGACACAGACTTCATGAAGTTATGGAAGTTCTGGTAGCGGTTCAGGCCGACGCAGGGATAGTCCTCAAAGCATTCTGGTCGACACACACGACATCCACAGGTGTTACTACAGTTGCAGCCTATTTAGCAACTAATCGTGTGTGTGTGTGTGTGTGTGTGTGTTGCTTCTGTGGAGAGACTAACCCATAGTGCTGTACAGGTCCACCCCGACATTGCCAAAGAACAGGAGGACGAACAGCGACACCCCAGAGAGAGGTCCGACCTGCAAGCACAGCGTTTGGTAAACCAGGGGTAGGGAACCCTGGTCCTGGAGAGCTGCTATTCATGGTTCCTTCCCCCTGTGGTAAACCTTCAGCAGACTAAGAACTTGGGGAAGAAAAGTGAGAGCATGCACGTTTACCATTGTCATGGACCTGATGAGGATCCTCAAGCCGCTGTTCATCTTGCGTAGCCCAAAAACTGAAAAACAGCACAGCCATGTTAGCCTCAAGCACACACACACACACCCATCCACCTGCAAAAATCCGTTTTCATGTGAATAAATCTGTTTAATAGTTGTGTTTGAACCTTGGACGATGTTCAGACATCAAAACACCACCAGAACGACAGGGTCGACAGAGACCGTCAGCTGAATGCACACACACACACACACACACACACACACTGTGAGACACATGTAGCACAAAGGAAAAGAGAAGTCATGTAAGGAAGTTACCCATTGGACAGGAATCTCCTGAAGCCAAATGCAACCATCGTGATGAAGATCTCACTGGTCATGACGATGGTGCGGATGCACTTCAAGATAACCACAGTGACGCCGCCACCCTGAACACACAGAAACAGTCATTAAACACACTCGCAGAGGGAGACTTTTAGACGCCTCAGACGTGTGTGTGTGTTACCATGGTCTGGTTCTCCATGTAGACACCCGCCAGTATCACATTGAGAACTTTGAACAAGGCCAGGGGGAATTGGTACTTGGGGCTGTGCAGAAAGGCTTGAACCTTTACCTGCTCCAGAGTGTACCTCGGCCGGGGTCTCTCTAAAACACCTTCAGGCTGCAGTGATGACAGAAATCAGCACAGGTGAGTGGAGGTGTGTGGCTGTGGGTGGAGCAGACCGCCACTCTCGTACCGTCTCTGGGCAAGGACCACAGCTGCACCCTCCGGGGGAATAAGTGCTCCTGGTGACACTGGTCAAGAGCAGAGATTAACAAGTCCATCAGAAGGTAGCACACCATTACGAAGGTGATGAAGTACAGCGACGCCCAGAAGTTGTAGTCCGGCACCGACTGAAAAAGAGTTATTACGCCGCTGTCCCACATGTATGTAAAACGTTTAACAGACCCACTGAGCCACTCATGCTGCTAGAGTTTGGCTTTTACCAGCCAACATCAGTAAAGAACCATTTCAGGCTTTCAACATAAATGACTTGTTTTAGCTGGAAAGCACCTGTTGTTCAGGCCCGACAGCATCTATGCCGTTGTACATGATCTCTGCCCATCCGTCACCCGTGAACACCACGAACAGGGCCGCCATTGCCTGAAAGACCAACAGAGAGTTGTAGTTCTCAAATGTTTTGTGTTTGGTTGAAATTTTCACCAATTTTTCACAAAAGTTCACATTTTTCTCAAATAAAACACAAATAAGGACTTTTGCTTCATCACGATGTCAGCTAACGGCTCGTTCTGTTTGCCATCGTTTGTATTTCTAGGATTATTCTAAATGTAAAAATTAAAAAGTCATTCTCAAACGGACAAAAGAAATCAGCCCATTTTGTTGATCAGGGACACAGCACTTACGTGTGGCCAGCTGTCAAAGTGGAAGTCCCTGTTCAGCCACTGGTAACCAGCGTTCAGGCAGTCGTCCATGGTGTGGATGTTGGTCAGGTCGGGGCCGTCACAGTAGTGGTACGCTCCTTGGAACAGCTACAGTTGTTGGAAAAAGACAGGGTTGTTGGAGAGAGTCAACAGCATTAAAAACAAAGTAGATCATGAAAATTTGCCTCAGATCAACTAACCTGAACTCCCATGAGGGCGAAGAAGGTGAAAATGAAGAAGCACATTGAAACCATGCATGAGAGTTTGCTTATGGCTCTTCTCATGCAATCAAAGGCGTTCTTCATCTTCGGTGACCGAATCATCATTCTGAATTGTACAAAAGGAGCAAAGATCTAAATTAAACATGTGCCCCTGCAACCACAAACTCACAGAAACATCTACGAGTCACACGTTAAATAACAGACCTCATCAAGCGAAACACCTGCAGGACCTTCAGGGTCTTGAGGATGCGCGGCCTGTATGGAAACGCCACCATGAACAGGATGTCCACCTGTGAAATCACCACTAGAATGAGATTGAAAACGTTCCAGCGGGACTTCACGTAGGCCATACTGCCAAACAGGAAGCCATCTCCAAGGACCTGCAGATGTTGAAGAGGAAAAGTTTGACGTGTAAAGTCCTCCTAAAGGGTGTGAAGAGGGAGGTGATGACAATGTGGGTCACCTCCAGATACCAACAGGTGTGACAAGAGATTAAAGTGTTTATTATGAGGAAGTGTGTGTGTGTGCCTGTGTGTGTGTCTGGCTCACCTCTGCCTTCAGGTAAGGGTTCTCCAGGCAGGTGTTGGCGCAGCTCAGGAGAATTAGCAGAGAGTGGATAAGGTCATAAACCCTGTGGTCATTGATCTTATGGATAGTGTCACGGATCCTACACACACGTAAAACAGCAAGTCTCTCACACACCCAACACACATCACCAGTTTCTTTGTGTTTAAAGTACAACTGAGTGTTGGGACGCAGGAGGAAGAGCGGGTACTCCCTTCTGTCCTAGAGCCAGGTCTTTAGTTGAGTCCACACTTTGTTTTTCTGTGATTTGAGCAGAAAGACGTTGGTCAGCTGCTCTTTACTGACAGAACGATTTTAACCTCCTAAAACCCAAACTCTTTTATGGCATGCATTTTTAATTTCTCTTTGCTATTTGGACTGATTGGGACCTGATAAATGTAAAAACAAAGAGTTATACTTTAACCTGATGTAGTTTCTGAGAAAAATTATGTCCACATATGAGGACATTCATTTTAAATTTTGATAGAACACTATAAAGTCACAATTGAGTAATGATGTGCAAAACCTTTATTTTGTGTCTGAAGACAACAGCGTTTTTCATGAGTACAAAAAACAAAATGAGAAACAACAATTGTGCCTCTTTGAGCAATATGGCTCATTTGAAGTGCTGCTAACAGTTTCAGGAAGACGTAGGTCTGTAACAAAGTAAATAAAGTAAAAGATTTTAGAACATTGCATGAAACATGAAACGTTTCACTTCAAAAGTGCTACTTCAAACTTTTGTCCCCCATTGGAACATGTTTACACCTAAGTATGAAAGGCTGTGTAACAGTTGTGATCTGCCTGTAAGCAGAGGAACACCTTGCATGTAACACACTTCACTCGAGCTTTCCCTGAGAAGCCTTTTGCTCTGCAGCGTGCTGCATTCTTCACTTTTGCCACCTCTGGCAGGTGTGCATTTGCCCTCCTGCGGAATGAGACATGGGGAACTGCCCCCACTGAACGCTTTTCCCCTTGGACTAATGCGTCTGGGTCATCTTCCTGCGCTGATGTTGAATCTGTTAACACAGACGAGACCAGTGGTCTTTCTGACAGCCCTGAATAACCGTTGAGTCAGGAGAACTCACTGCGCTCGCTGTGGCGAAATGGTACTACTTTACTCTTATTACCTCCGTTAACAGGGAGACGTTGAGCTATAATGAACTTCTAAAAGGTTAACGCTGAAATAAAATAAAGTAAAGGGAGCGGTCACCTCTGCTCTATTCCCTCAAAAGGTCACCGGTTAGTTTTCCTATCAGCTCGAGTTACGTTAGCAAAGAACAATTTAAACTCACAGTAATAAATAATAAAAACTAAAACTAAACTTTCCGCTTATTCTGGAGTAACGATGTCCACCGCAGTCAAATCAAAACTGACCCTTGGAATTAATGCCCTAATAACGTCTGACGCCAACAACCGAAACTTTACGTAAGCACGCCCTCCACTCCCCTCGTGCTTGAGTGCCTTTCAAAGTAAAAGCGCCCATCCAAACCGGAAGTGAAAAACGTGCAGTTCTCCCTCGACCGCTAGGGGGAGGCACCAGAAAGGAGCAAGTTCCCGTTGACTCCCGTAATAAAAATGCCAACATCACAGCAGGTTCAAAAAATCCATTTTAGGTTAAATAGGCCAAATTGACATGCCATGACAACTCTGAGGGGGTGAATGTTCGTAATTCATCCATTTATATGTAATTAAAGCTAGAAATTATGAATTATTAGTGGTGTGTCCTTTTGAAGACAGGTGTCCATGAGCTGTCAGAGGAGTTAGAATAGAATAGAATAGACTTTATTGATCCCTCAGTGGGGAAATTCACATGTCACAGCAGCACCATCACTCAAAAGGTGATTAGAAGAAGATAAAAAAAATAAAATTAAAATTAAAAAACAAGGATACATCTATATACACATAGGCAGTAATCTAGTATTGTAATAGATCACTAAAAAAACCACAAATAAAAGATAAAAACAAACTTGGTACCAACACTATGCAGCATACTGTAAGAGACACAGACAACAATGTGAATCCGGTATTGCACAAGTATAGAACACATGAATATTGCATTGGTGTTATTGTGTACCAGGATGATACCAGTACAGCTTAAACTGAGGAGTTCTACACTCTTACAGCAGAAGGGATGAAGGATCTACGATAGCGCTCAGTTTTACATCTGGGATGTCTCAGTCTACCTCTGGAGGAGCTGTCCATGATCTCCACAGGGGAGTGCAGTGGATGGGAGGGGTTTCTTAAGATGGAGGTCATCTTCCCCAGCATCCTCCTTTCACACGTCTCCTCAACAGAGTCCAGCGGGCAGCCCAGAACCGAGCTAGCTTTGGTAGCTAGCTTGTTCAGTCTCTTTCTGTCTCGATCAGAGCTGCCTGCACCCCAGCAGACCACAGCAGAATGAATAACAGAGCCAACAACAGAGTGATAAAAGGATTTTAGCAGCTGGGATTTAACTCCGAAGGACCTCAGCCTCCTCATGAGATGGAGGCGGCTTTGGCCCTTCTTATACAGAGCATCTGTGTTGTGGGACCAGTTCAGTTTACTGTTGAGGTGAACACCCAGGTACTTAAAGGTGTCCACCACCTCAATGTCTGCTCCCTGGATGTTTACTGGTGAGTGAGGAGGAGTGATTCTCTGGAAGTCAATCACCATTTCCTTTGTTTTACTGGTGTTCAAGCGAAGGTGGTTACGTTCACACCAGTCCACAAAGTCCATGATGACTGACCTGTACTCCTGGTCGTCCCCCTCAGACACACAGCCGACGATGGCTGAGTCATCAGAGAACCGCTGGTGTTGTAGGTGAAGTCCGAGGTGTAGAAGGTGAAGAGAGAGGGTGAGAGCACTGTACCCTGTGGAGCTCCAGTACTGCACACAACCACCTCAGACGTACAGTTGTGCAGCCTCATGTACTGTGGCTTGTTGGTGAGGTAGTTGATGATCCATGCAGTCAGATGTTCGTCCACTCCTGCACACCTCATCTTCTGCTGCAGTAGACACGGCTGGATGGTGTTGAAGGCACTGGAGAAGTCGAAGAACATGATCCTCACATTGCTTTTTTGCATCTCAAAGTGATTCAGAGCCCGGTGCTGCAGGTAGATGAGGGCGTCCTCCACCCCCATGTTTGGTTTATATGCAAATTGAAGTGGGTCTATTTCTGGGCTCACCACTGAACGCAGATGGGTGAGGATGAGTCTCTCCATAGTCTTCATCAGGTGGGAGGTCAAGGCGACTGGTCTGTAGTGGTCTGGTTCCCTGGGATGTGATGTTTTGGGGACTGGAACCACACAGGAGGTCTTCCACAGGATGGGGACCTGCTCCAGTCGAAGGCTCAGGTTGAACATGTGTGTGACCACTTCACACAGCTGGTCAGCACAGTCTTTGAGCAGTCTGGGGCTGATTCCATCAGGACCTGCTGATTTTCTGCTCTTAAGCTGCCTCAGTTCTCTCCTCACCTGGTCCGATGTAACTGAGAGGGGGTAGTGAGGGGGGGCTTGTTGCTGATGAGAGTTGGTGGAGGGGTGAGAAGCTGATGAATGGTGTGAAGTTGGGAGGTGGGGGGTTGGCTGGCTGACTGGAGGTGGTTGGGGGGTGGTGTTGGTGGTGCCTGTTGCAGCATTGGGGGGAGTGGAGTCGAATCTGTTAAAAAACAGGTTAAGCTCATTGGCCCGGTTCTGGTCCCCGTCAGCAGACCCACTGGCACCACTCCTCCCACTGTGACCTGTGATGTTCCTGAGGCCTCTCCAGGCACCAAGAGCATTGTTCTGACCCAGCTGATTCTCCAGCTTCCTCCTGTAGCTGTCTTTAGCCCATCTTATTTTGTGTTTAAGTTCTTTCTGTACACGTTTTTGCTTCTCCTTGTTTCCAGACATGAAAGCTTTCTTTTTATCATTCAGCAGGGATTTCAGCTCTGTGGTCAGCCAAGGTTTATTGTTTGAGAAACACCTCACTCTTCGTGTTGGGACGGTGTTTTCTACACAGAAGTTTACATAATCAGTCACACAGTGGGTCAGGCTGTCAAGGTCATCACCATGGGTGCTGCAGAGTGTTTCCCAGTCAGTGGTTTGGAAACAGTCCCTCAGAATTTCTGTTGATTCCTCATTCCACACTTTCACAGTTTTTTTCTGAGGAGGCTCCCTAATCACCCTGGGTGTGTATTCAGGCTTCAGGTAAATAAGGTTGTGGTCTGAGCGGCAGGCAGGGGGGATGTACACATTAAACGCTATGACATATGAAAACTCTTTTGAGCGTCCATTCTGTGTTTTTCTAAATACTATCACTTTTTTTCTTTCTTTTTACACAAACAGGAGTTGTTTTTTTACCTTTTTATTTCGCTGACGTTTCGATCGCAGCTGCGATCATCCTCAGAGCTACATCGCCATCTTGGCGACGTCACTTCCTTCTCCGTTTATCTGCGGGCAGCAGAGGACCGTCCTCTGCTGCCCGCAGATAAACAAGATGGCGATGTAGCTCTAAAGATGATCGCAGCTGCGATCAAAACGTCAGCGAAATAAGAAGGTAAAAAAACAACTCCTGTTTGTGTAAAAAGAAAGAAAAAAAGTGATAGTATATGAAAACTCTCTCGGGATATAATAGGGCCGGAGACCAACAGCCAGTATCTCAATGTCTTTTGTACAGAGTTTTTGTTTAATGGACACATGCGCCGGGTTGCACCATCTCTCATTAATGAACACAGCCAGCCCCCCTCCTTTTTGCTTACCGCTCCGTTCTGCGCTCCTGTCAGCGTGCGCAAGTTTAAATCCTTCCAGGGAAATCTCAGTCAGCAATGAGCTCATTCATCCACGTTTCCGTAAAAAACATCAAACTACACCGTCTGAAATCCCGCTGGAGTCTGGTCAGTGCTGTGAGCTCATCAATCTTGTTGGGCAGAGAACGGACATTTCCCATAATCACGGAGGGTAAAACTGGTTTATATCTCCGTTTCCTCTGCTGTATTCTAAGCCCCGCTCGACACCCTCTGTTTTTCCTCCTCAATTCAGGGGGCAGGACAGGTGCCTCTGTGTGGAAGAGCGCCGGTGGCCGCAGCTTCATCAGCTGGTCCCTGCTGTAGATAATAGGTGCGTGGATGGACCCGGGAGAATTTCCTTGTGCGATCCCCAGAAGTTCAGATAAAAGTAAAAAAATGAACACAAACGACACAAAAGTACTCCTGTGGATCGTGCGGTTAAAAACATGCAACACAAAACAAGCAAAGAATAAAAAAGAGAGTGAAGAAGTGAGAGCTGCTCTGACAGGCTGCAACCCGTGTCGCGCCATCTTAGAAAAGCTAACGGCTTTTTGATTCTCTGAACTTGACCATTAGTTGTGCCATCTGTGTATTCGTGTTCAGGTGTTATTTGGGCAAAATGACTTGCTGTGTTATTGATTGTGCTAACAGACCGTCCATTGTTACCATCAGAAGGCTGGAACACTGAATATGAGCTCCAACTTTCTTCTGTTTTTAATCTACGTAATAAAATCTTCATTTTGAGACGTCCACCTTTTTTACTCTGAAACTATCATATGAAGCAGCACCAGTGAACCCTGAAATGGTTTACAGACGCTAGGACACATTTCTCAATACTTGGGTCACGTTTGCAAAACTCTTCATACAGTGAGCACAACAGAAGTCTATGTGAGCTAAACTGAGGATCAATTATCATTGTTTTGGCACAAAATGCATTCAATGACTACATCTCTCAAATTTCATGAATTATTTTCTCACTCAGACACAACAACTACCACAACTCTTTGTACGAACAGGACATTTTGCACGTGCTTACATACTGTTTTCAAAACTGTTAAACTTATGTTCAAAACAATAACATAATGCAAAACTGAATAAGACAGAATAAGATTTTTTTTTCCCAAGATGGCAGCCCTACTAGTCTACTGTTTGTTTGTCAGTCCCTGACTGTTTTACATTTCTGTTTTTGTCTGATCTTATAGTTAATAATTTCTTTCCATTTTGTAAAAACTCTGAAGCAGATGATATAAGTAACACTCTCGTTGTTTTTGGGAAGTTTTTGACTAATGGAATTTGACGGATGGTCCTGGATTATTTCTCAACCTCAATTCTTGCTGCGAAGACACTGCGGCCTGTACCCTGAGATAAATCCTGTTTGACCACATTCCTAGAGAACAAAGGGAATGCTGTGTGGAGTAACTGATCCCAAACCTCTCACAAACTACAGTGATCCACAAACTTCGACCATATTCAGCCTGGATCCTTCTCGCCTTGACCTGACCTTCCTCTGTCTGTGGCTCGGACCTTCACTGGCCTGGTAAGAGCCCTTCAACATTTTTGGCTGTGGTCCTGCGGGTTTCTGTCTAGCCCTTCCTGGAATTCTGCTGGTCTCTGCCTGGCTTTATCTGTTTCTGACAGCCTAAAGTTAAAGTCCCAAGTCATCATCACACACTGGTGAAATTACATCTCCGCATTTGACCCATCCTCGTGGGGAGCGGTGAGCTGCAGCTGTGGCCGCGCTTGGGAACTATTTGGTGGTTTAACCCCCCAATCCAACCCCTTAGTGCTGAGTGTCAAGCAAGGAGGCATTGGGTCCCATTTTTTCAAAGTCTTTGGTATGACCCGACCGGGAATCGAACCCTGATCTCTCAGTCCCGGGGCAGACACTCATACCACTAGGCCACCGGAGCTGGTGGAGCTAAACTGGCTTTCCATCATCTTCAGACTGGATTGCTAGTCCAGTCAAGTTGGCTTGTGTCTGCTGAGCCCGCTTGGATCCTGGTTCTCCTGTGGCTTCCATTACTTGGCCCGGCTACAGTCACAAAGCCTGGTTCTGCTTTGACTTTCTGGCTGGGCCCGTTTTCAGCATCTGGAGCTCGGCTGCTTATCTTGTTGTCAAGTAGGTGCTAAATGCAACACCTTTCCTGTAACCTGGATTATTTGCTGAACAACTCACAAGCATTACTCTGCTGAGTTGATGCGTTGTAAGATAGGAGACTGACGATTGTTTGCCTCAAGAGGACGTGAAACCTGAAGAGGATTCATCTCACAAAGGACTCTTACCGGATCTCACACCTAAACCCAGCACGACCCTTCTGCAACCTCTAGAATCTGACAGTCTTCAACACCTTCCTGGAAACTAATTCCTGTTCATTTATTGCTCAAAAACATCATTCTGCTGACCCTGTGTTTTGTAAGATGAAGATTATAATGTTTTTGATAGCCTCATTGTTTATTCAGGCTGTTTTGGACTTGGGACCATGTTGTGTCGCCTTTGTTGAATATTAATATGCTCAGAATGAGGGATACTTACCATCGCGGCACTAATTCTCACTTGGCTGAGGATACTGAAACTAGACCAACTCACCTTGCTCAGATCTATAATTTGTGGTCAAACCTGCCTGGAGAAGTACCCAAACCTTTTCTTGCTTTACACAATCTTACTCTCTCACTACACAAAACTCACCGCATGGATTCAACATACGTTCTGACTACCCCAAAATGTCAAGTGAAACACAGATTGATGATCGTCTTACTTTTACTATTATCTGAAAATGTGCAACCAAACCCTGGACCTGAGCTGCAATGCACACAAACTCCTGCTGATTTCCAACAATTGTCTGGTCTCAAAATCGTTCATCTGAACGTTCGCAGCTTATTACCAAAGATAGACATGGTCAGAATCTGGATTAAATCAACAGCTGCAGACATCGTAATCATTTCTGAAACGTGGCTGACTAAATCCATAACCAATGAGGATATTAACATAGCTGGATACAATCTTCATCGCACAGACCGGCCGAACAAAGGTGGGGGTGTAGCTATTTATGTTAGATTAAGATTGAATGCATCAATAGTCTTGTCTGAGTCTATATGTAAACAAATGGAGTTTCTAGCTTTAAATGTGGAAATTGCCAAATCACTTTCTATAACTGTTGCTGGGTGCTATAGGCCTCCATCGGCTCCCAAGGAGGCATTATCATCCTTAAAGCATCTCTTGTCCAAATTAAATTATAACGAACTCCTACTGGCTGGTGATTTCAACTGGGACTGGCAAAATGCAGCTTCAGATGAATTCAAAAGCTTCTGTGACTCCATTAATCTCAGCCAGTTGGTCAACCAACCCACGAGACCCAGTCTTAAGAATCCTGATAAGTCCACCTTGATTGATTTAATTTTAACAAATGTCCCTCATAAATTCTCATCATTAGGCGTTTTCTCCAATGACTCGAGTGACCATTGTGTTGTTGCCACTTGCAGGAGCACTAAAATGCCTAAATCCAAATCACGCATCATCTGCAAGAGAAATTTTAAACAATTCAGTGAACAAGCTTTTCATAAGGATTTGTCCTTGGTTAATTGAAGGCAAATAGATTTGTTACCACATGTCGAGCTAGCATGGGCATTCTTCAAAGAGACTTTCATGGAAATTGTAAATAAGCACGCCCCCTTCAGGAAACTCAGAATCAAAGGACGAGAAAACCCCTGGTTCTCCCCCGAGCTGTCAAATATTATCCATCAGCGTAATGTGGCATGGGCCAAAGCCAGAAAAGGAAACCTCCCCTCTGATTGGGCTATCTTTAAACAACTAAGAAATAAATGTACTACACTCATCAAAAAGGCCAAATCAGACTATTACTTATCTATCACAACTGAGAACTTCAATAATCCACAGAAATTTTGGAAAGTCATTAAGTCTTTATCTGTCAACTTAACTTCTCATGCTCTTCCAAAATTTGTCCTAAACAACTCTGTCCCGGTGCATGGTAAAACTGAGGTTTTAAACTGTTTTAACAAGCATTTTATCTCATCTGGTTCAGTGTCTACTTCTACTGGAACACCCTCTGTGTCCCTCTGCACAGATTCCCAAATGACCCCTTGTGCTTCTTTTAATTTTGTTCCATTTACTGTAGAGCAAGTGCATAAAATTATTAGAACTCTGGATCCCAGAAAACCCTCTGGCCCAGACATGATGGAACCCTATTTTTTGAAAATGGCTGCTGATTTCATTGCAGAACCTCTTATAGTTCTTTTTAACCTTTCTATCAAAAACAAACAAATACCATCAGTTTGGAAGTCTGCTTTTGTGACTCCTTTACTAAAAGGTGGTGACCCAGCTCTATTAACAAATTACAGACCAATATCTAATCTGTGTGTCCTGGCAAAAATTCTAGAGACCCTAGTAAGTGAACAATTGAAAGACTTTATGTTCAAATGACCTTCTCTCAAGTCTACAATCAGGTTTCAGAAAAAAGCACAGCACCATCACTGCAGCCACAAAGGTGATCAATGATATTCTTGTTGCTCTGGATAAAAAGCAGTACTGTGCCTCACTTTTTATTGATCTGTCAAAAGCCTTTGGCACTGTAGACCATGCTGTTTTAAAACATAAGCTTCCTTGTTTGGGATTGTCTGAACATGTGATCTCATGGTTCACAGACTACTTGAAGGACAGAACTCAATGCGTTAAATGTGATGGGTTGTCCTCTGAATTTTTGAGTATCCACAAGGGAGTACCACAGGGATCAGTTTTGGGACCCCTCTTGTTCATTATGTATATTAATGACATAGGACAAAATGTGTCAGATGCTAATATGCACTTTTACGCTGATGACACAATCATTTACTGTTTTGGAACATCCCCCACTAAAGCTGTTGAATTCTTACAGAAAGCTTTTAATGAGGTCCAACAAACACTTCTACAGTTAAAATTGGTCCTCAATGCTGACAAGACTAAACTAATGTTGTTCTCAAACTCTAAAAAAGACCTCTAAGTATGCCCCCAGTGACCACTCTGGAGGGAAATATCATAGAGGTGGTCCACACATACAAATACCTTGGTGTCTGGCTCGATGACTCCCTCTCCTTCAAGCCCCATATAGATAATCTTGTGAAGAAACTCAAACTCAGACTGGGTTTCTTTTTTCGAAATAAACTGTGTTTTTCTTTTGAGGCAAAAAAACGACTAGTTACTGCAACATTTCTGTCTATTCTGGATTATGGAGACCTTTTGTATATGAATGCCTCAGCACAGTGTCTTGGTAAGATTGATGTGGTTTATCATGCCTCGCTGAGGTTTATTACTAACTGTAGACCACTGACCCATCATTGTGAACTGTATTCTCGAGTGGGATGGCCTTCTTTGTCCACCAGGAGGTTGGCACATTGGTACACTTTCATTTACAAGGCCATGCTTGGATTACTACCCAACTACATCTGTAACTTAATCTCACGGAGAAGTGTAACTTCTCACAGTCTGCGTGCAAACGATCAGTTGTTACTCTGTGTTCCGTTTGCTCGCACTGAACTGGGCAAAAGGGCTTTTGTTCACTCTGCTCCTTCTGCATGGAACAGGCTGCAGGAAAACTGGAAACTAACCGAGCTCATCTCCTTGAATACATTTAAAACCAGACTGAGAGCCCTTGAGACAGATTCCCTGTGTTGTAACTGCCTTCTGTAATTCTGTACATAACATGTCTGTGTAACTGAAAAAAAAATATATGTTGTAACTGTAACTTTTGCTGCCTCTTGGCCTGGACTCCCTTGAAAATGAGGTTTTTTATCTCAATGGGACCTTCCTGGTTAAATAAAGAATAAATAAAATAATAATAAGTCNACTCCCTCTCCTTTAAGCCCCATATAGATAATCTTGTGAAGAAACTCAGACTGGGTTTCTTTTTTCGAAATAAACTGTGTTTTTCTTTTGAGGCAAAAAAACGACTAGTTACTGCAACATTTCTGTCTATTCTGGATTATGGAGACCTTTTGTATATGAATGCCTCAGCACAGTGTCTTGGTAAGATTGATGTGGTTTATCATGCCTCGCTGAGGTTTATTACTAACTGTAGACCACTGACCCATCATTGTGAACTGTATTCTCGAGTGGGATGGCCTTCTTTGTCCACCAGGAGGTTGGCACATTGGTACACTTTCATTTACAAGGCCATGCTTGGATTACTACCCAACTACATCTGTAACTTAATCTCACAAAGAAGTGTAACTTCTCACAGTCTGCATGCAAACGAACTGGGTAAAAGGGGTTTTGTTCACTCTACTCCTTCTGCATGGAACAGGCTGCAGGAAAACTGGAAACTAACCGAGCTCATCTCCTTGAATACATTTAAAACCAGACTGAGAGCCCTTGAGACAGATTCCCTGTGTTGTTATTGCCTTCTGTAATTCTGTACATAACATGTCACTGAAAAAAAAATTGTAACTGTAACTTTTGCTGCCTCTTGGCCAGGACTCCCTTGAAAATTAGGTTTTTAATCTCAATGGGACCTTCCTGCTTAAATAAAGAATAAATAAAAAGACAGCAACATTCAACAGCAATATTTTATTGTAACATATTTTAAATCTAAAAATGCAGTTTAACCAGTCACAGCTGATTCTCACTGTAGATGAACATCTGCGCAGATGTTTTCTTTCAATTTCATTACAAAAGGAGACAACTGCTGAGTAGATTTGTATTGTGATGTAAACAGGCAGACTCCCTGGACTCTGGATGGAATCTTTGGTTTTAGATGAAGTCTGATCATGTTTATGGTACGATTCTCACATCGTGTCCAGGAGAGAAACGTTTACCAAAGCGTCCCTCTGAAAAGCTCCAAGGGCCAAAAGGTCAGAGAAGTGCTCACATCAGCATGAGTGCCCCGTGCAACGCGTTCATGTGTTTGTGTGTTATGGAAAGCTGTGAGAGACAAAATGAAGGCTGTAAGAAAGCAGCGTTTTTGTGAACAGGATGCACATTTATTTAAAAAGGAAGTAAAAAACTGACATCCTGAAAACTTAAAACCTAATTAGAAACTGGGTCAAGAATTAAGAGGTTTAATTATTTATGTCCAGGTTACAAAAATATATTCACATTGTCTTCTTGCACGGCTGCCCCTTGCATTTCTAATGAACAGAGGCCCAGATGCTGGGACAGAGCTGGATCTCTGCTCAGGAACCTGCAGACGTTCATGTGAGGTGAGCAGCGTGCCATCCAGAACTTTGCAAATAAATGCTGCTTGGAAATGAACAAAGTCGAAGTTCTTTAGAGACACAAAATGCTGTTTCAGCTGGCTACAGAAGGTAAAAGAGATTATTGTAAATAGTTTATCAATAATGGGTTAAAAGTCACTGGGATCAGAACCAAAGTCAGGACCGTTGTGCTTACCACTTGATCCCTGCCCATTATTTAAAAGAGATTCCAAACACGAAGCAATGGACTCCCCTATGGACAAGCCGATTTAGGCAGCCATATCCACCATGTAACGTTCTGATGCCCCCCCTTCTTGTGAAACCTGAGCATGACACACATCATGACTCACATCCTTTGCGGAATCACCACCTTCCACCAGATCCCCAACAGCAGGACCAGGGAGACGCTCTGAACCAATTCAACACTTATTGCTAAGCAGTTTACTGATGGCAAGTGGAATAATACTATTTACTCCATAACACTCACATAAACTAACTATGAAAATCCTCACGTGTCGTCCAGAAAAAAAAGACTCCATGTGGAACTTTCTGCAGCTCCGCATCCAGATCCACACCTCAGCTGGTGTGAATGCTCTGATTGGACTCAATGATTTCTGATCTGAAACTGGACCGCATCCATTCTGCATTCAGTGTAAGCGAGGCTTCATGCGGCCTAATTTAAGGACTAGAGCAAGGATTTGGTTTTTACAGTGGAAACAGGACAGGCAGCATAAGGACGCGCGTAAAAATGTGTGTCCTGTCCACAAAGACGCTCATTTTAATGGACGTTATTTTGTCCCCCAGGGCATTCCGTAGTGTGTACATGTTAACGAGTATGTGTGTTTTTGTTCTGTTCGTGTTTTCATAGACACTTTTTACGGTGCGTCTGGATCCAGTGGCAGGTGTAAAAAAAACTTTTAAACTTTAAGTCTGTCACATTTCTTTTTCTCTAGCAATTTTTTTTTTATATAATTAAAACAATCTGATGTTCTTTCAGATGGATGTGAGGCTTCTTTTACACTTTTTGGATTCAAGAATCTAAACTTAACCACTCATGGGAAATAGATTTCAAGATATTTAAATAAAAATATAAATGAAATAACTTTTTGTTATTAGTGAGAAAAGAATTCAGAGCTTGGTCCGCATTGCCGGCAGTAAGTTGAGCTCGTTCCCGGTGAGGGTTGGACTCTGCCAAAGCTGCTAACTTTTACGGACAGGATTTCTAGGTGCAGCCAAGGTGGTGAGGGGATCTGTTTTGATGGCCTAAGGATCAGGTCTCTGCTTTTTGCAGATGATGTGGTCCTGTTGGTTTCATCAGACCGTGATCTCCAGCTTTCGTTGGAGAGGTTCGCAGCCGAGTGTGAAGCAGCTGGGATGAGAATCCACTCCTCTAAATCCAAGACCATGGTCTTGAGTCGGAAAAGGGTAGAATGCCTTCTCCAGGTCAGGGACGAGGTCCTGACCCAAGTGGAGGAGTTTAAGTATCTCTGGGTCTTGTTCACGAGTGAGGGAAGGGTGGATTGTGAGATCGATAGGAGGATTGGTGCTGCGTCTGCAGTGATGCGGGCGTTGTACCGGTCTGTCGTGGTGAAGAGAGAGCTGAGTCGAAAGGCGATGCTCTCAATTTACCGGTCGATCTACGTTCCTACCCTCACCTATGGTCACGAGCTTTGGGTAGTGACCGAAAGAACGAGATCGCGGAAACAAGCGGCCGAAATGAGTTTTCTTCGCAGGGTGGCTGGGCTCTCCCTTAGAGATAGGGTGAGGAGCTCGGTCATCCGGGAGGGGCTTGGAGTAGACCCGCTGCTCCTCCACATCGAGAGGAGCCAGTTGAGGTGGATCAGGCATCTGGTTAGGATGCCTCCTGGACGCCTCCCTGGTGAGGTTTTCCAGGCACGTCCAACTGGAAGAAGACCCAGAACACTCTGGAGGGACTATGTTTCTTGTCTGGCCAGGGAACGCCTTGGGATTCCCCCGGCAGAACTGGCCCAAGTGGCTGGGGAGAGGGAAGTCTGGGCCTCTCTGTTTAGGCTGAGGCCCCCACGACCCGACCCCAGTTAATCAGATGAAAATGGATGTACGAAATTATTTAAATATGTCTGAGACTGAACCTGTTCTACAACTTTGGCCCATGAGCACAAATTTAAGTATTTTATGTAAATAAAGTACAATGTAAAAAATCTCAGCTAATACTAGAATATAATCTCATTTTTGTTAAAAGATTAGTGTTGACAAATGTTTTCTGCTGTCAGTCACATGTTTGAGAACAAATGTTTCTAAATTGCTTTTCTAATAAATTTTGGGAATCTGAGTGCTACAACACTCACCTGACCTTCCAGTTCTGACAAGCTGCTGTACTACACTGTCACCATCACAGCTTTTTCCTCTCATTTTGTCTCTTCTGCTCATGTGGGATCCATCTGTCTTTTTGCATGCAGGCTGGCAGCTCTCAGCCGTGTTCACCAACCCTGAAGGAGAAGCAAGCTTGTCCCAAAGTCGCTGAGGCGGATTAATCTGTCCTCTCTCGCTGTCCACCTGCCCTTCTCTCAGCACTTCTTATTCAAACATTTGGAGGGGGCGAGGGTCATGAAACAACAAGTTTATGGGATTTTTATTCTTTCTGCCCTTACAGCTTAAGTTCGAGGTGATAAAATCATTGCCTTTCGTGATATTCTTTTAAGAATGGTGATGAGCAATGGTTTGGAACTGTATTCTTCAACCTTTAAAGGGTTAAGATTAATAATAAATAACAGCTTTATTACTTTATGTAATTATATCTGAACATTTAGAGTAAATATAAACAAAACTGGTCATTGCCACCTGCAGTTCCTTCTCCATAGGGCAGGTTTCTGGTGAAGGTACTCATCCTGATAGGATTTAAAGCTTCAGTTGCACCTCTCTGCATCACTCCAAAGATTAACATCTGCATGCAGAGAAAAAAATGCTGATTAAAAAAAAAAAATAACATTCAGCAGATTAGTTTCTGTTTAACTTAAAATGGAGAAGGTGGAGAGAAAATGTTAAAGGTGTACTAGAAAGACTTTCATTTGCAATTGGAAACTGTTTGTTGAGCCTTGATATAACATATGAAACCATGTTGAGGTTCACAATGGCCCAGGAGCCCTGACAAATGGCCAAACACAACTCCATTATAAAGCTCGACTGGTTTACCCCGCCCACTCAGCCAAGACATGAATGTGAAATGAGGTGCGTGCTGATTAGCCACGTGTCGCTGCCTGAAGCTAGTAACCGTGTGTGTGTACGTGCGTGCACACTTGTGCGATGCTTGCATTTGGGGAGTGGACAAGGAACAAAGTGAGTGTCAGTCAGGGATATTATTGTAAACGAAAACTAACAAAATAAAGAACACTAGAATTAAAAAAAAAAAATGCGTTAACTGAAATAAAAATAAAAACGAATGTAAAATAAAAAACTGAAACTAACTGAAACTGTAATGAGCGTTAACAAAACTAACTAAAATTAACTGAATTTATAGAGAAAATTAGCTTAGTTTTCGTGTTTATGTTTTATTCTAATTTCCGGTAGTAGTTTTTTTTGTGTGCGCGTGCCACAACAGACGGCTCGTCAGTCAACATCAAGCGTCATGTCGGCAAGAGCTGGGAGGAAGTGACAGGCAGTGTTGTACATGAATGTGTTCATTAAATGATTGTTTGTCAACTGAACTTGCTTGTATTTTGCATGACGAACGTTAAGTGAGCGCGCTCATTCTGGCGTGTGTGACTAGGTTTATGAACAGCGTTCCCTCGTAGTTCGTGAGCTCCAAATCTCCACGAAGCTAAAGTAGCTAAAACCCAGCCAAGACCTTCTCGCTAAAACAAAACAGCCTGTGAATCATAGACTTTATAAAAATTAGACCCTGAAATTGTGGCCGCCATAGGGAGTAGCGGTCAGTGTGGCGTCTACTCTTCAATTTCTATGCTGTGGAGGCCGGACCTCTTGGTGCGTTCAATTACCTCGGAGAACATACAACCGCACATAACATCGATTTTAGATGCGCCCTTACAAGTTTATCTTGTAAAATAAACATGTTTCCATCACAGCTACTGTTGTTATTACAAGAAGCTGCTATGTTGAACCTCAAAGGTGGATTCAAAAACATTCTCTGACTTAGGGGGGTGTTCCAGTTCATTATTTCTACCCGGAAGTTAGAATTTCCGAGATTTTTTTGTTACTCTGCCATATCTTTGATACTTACCTGGAATGTTTGGTAGCTCACCTGTTCTAACTGAATACATTTTTGAAAAACTATGATGATTTTCTGGGATTTTGTTACACACAACAATTATCTATGCTTTTATTCATTCTTGTCTCTGATACATAACTAATATTACAAAAAAGACTAAAACTATAACTGAAACTAAGCATTTTCAAAAAATAAAAACTAAACTAAAACTAAAAAACAAGTTGTAAAAACGTATTAAAACTAAATAGAATTAAAAATTTTATGTAAAAACTAAATAAAAATAAAAACTAATAAAAAATGCGAAACTATTAAAACCTTGGTGTCAGGCGGGTTGTGGAATTGGGGTTTGCGAATGAACAATGTAGAGGACAAGGATCTATCTGGCATTCATTAACCGTCTGGATATTCTCACTTCATCCTGGAACGTGAGTGGCATTCCAACATTCTTCGGTTTCCTCTAGTCCAACAAAATTTTTAGCTTTCGCTCGGGCTAGCGTTAGCCTGAGCTTGGACTGGCGTTGTACTGCTGTCAGCTTTATCGTGACCAATGTTTATATATTGCTGACTTTGAAGTGTGTTGGGACGTACAAATGTAAGGCGGTGTGTCTAAGTTTATGACTTCTGCAGTTAAAATTGGTCCCAAATGCAGACAAGGCTAATGTTTTCAAACTCTTAAGAAAAAACCTCTAAGTATGCCCTCAGTGTCTACTCTTGAGGGAAATATCATAGAGGTGGTCCACATCCGCCCGGATTTCCTTAAGGCTCTGGATGCTGTGGGGCTGTGTTGGCTGACGCGGCTCTGCAATATCGCGTGGACATCGGGGGCAGTTCCACTGGATTGGCAGACCGGGGTGGTGGTCCCCCTATTTAAAAAGGGGGACCGCAGGGTGTGTTCCAACTACAGGGGGATCACACTCCTGAGCCTCCCTGGTAAGGTCTATTCAGGGGTTCTGGAGAGGAGGGTCCGTCGGATAGTCGAACCTCGGATTCAGGAGGAGCAATGTGGTTTTCGTCCTGACCGTGGAACACTGGACCAGCTCTATACCCTTGGGGGGGTCCTGGAGGGTGCGTGGGAGTTCGCCCAACCAATCTACATGTGTTTTGTGGATTTGGAGAAGGCGTTTGACTGTGTCCCTCGGGGGGCCCTGTGGGGGGTGCTCTGGGAGTATGGGGTACCAGGACCCTTGATACGGGCTGTTAGGTCCCTGTACGACCAGTGTCAGAGCTTGGTCCGCATTGCCGGCAGTAAGTCGGGCTCGTTTCCGGTGAGAGTTGGACTCCGCCAAGGCTGCCCTTTGTCACCGATTCTGTTCATAACTTTTATGGACAGAATTTCTAGGTGCAGCCAAGATGGTGAGGGGATCCGTTTTGGTGGCCTAAGGATCAGGTCTCTGCTTTTTGCAGATGATGTGGTCCTGTTGGCTTCATCAGAACGTGATCTCCGGCTTTCGCTGGAGCAGTTCGCAGCCGGGTGTGAAGCAGCTGGGATGAGAATCAGCTCCTCTAAATCTGAGACCATGGTCTTGAGTCGGAAAAGGGTAGAATGCCTTCTCCAGGTCAGGGACGAGGTCCTGCCCCAAGTGGAGGAGTTTAAGTATCTCGGGGTCTTGTTCACGAGTGAGGGAAGGGTGGAGCGTGAGATCGACAGGAGGATTGGTGCTGC
>SSNS01000007.1:1388169-1431174 GCA_006937985.1 Aphyosemion australe | reverse complement strand
ACAAGCGGCCGAAATGAGTTTTCTTCGCAGGGTGGCTGGGCTCTCCCTTAGAGATAGGGTGAGGAGCTCGGTCATCCGGGAGGGGCTCGGAGTAGACCCGCTGCTCCTCCACATCGAGAGGAGCCAGTTGAGGTGGCTCGGGCATCTGATTAGGATGCCTCCTGGACGCCTCCCTGGTGAGGTTTTCCGGGCACGTCCAACTGGGAGGTGACCCAAAGGAAGACCCAGGACACGCTGGAGAGATTATGTCTCTCGGCTGGCCTGGGAACGCCTTGGGATTCCCCCGGAGGAGCTGGCCCAAGTGGCTGGGGAGAGGGATGTCTGGGCTTCCCTCCTTAAGCTGCTGCCCCCGCGACCCGACTCCGGATAAGCGGGAGAAAATGGATGGATGGATGGATGGTCCACACATACCTTGGTGTCTGGCTTGGCGACTTCCTCTCTTTCAAGCATAGATAATCTTGCAAGGAAACTCAAACTCAGACTTTCAAAATAAATAGTTTTTTCTTTTGAGGCAAAAAAACCGACTAGTTACTGCAACATTTTTATCTGTTCTGGATTATGGAGACCTTTTGTATATGAATGCCTCAGCACAGCGTCTTTGTAAGGCTGATGTGGTTTATCATGCCTCACTGAGGTTTATTACTAACTGTAGACCACTGACCCATCGTTGTGAATTGTATTCTCGAGTGGGATGGCCTTCTTTGTCCACCAGGAGGTTGGCACATTGGTACACTTTCATTTACAAGGCCATGCTTGGATTACTACCCAACTACATCTGTAACTTAATCTCACAGAGAAGTGTAACTTCTCACAGTCATGACACAAATGACATGATGATGCAACATGTTTGCATCATTCATTGCTCTTCACCAAACTTGCTAACAACATTTCTAGTAAGTTGGAACTGAGTCATGATGATGGGCTCCTTTCATTTATTTGTTCCTATCAGTATTTTTATTAATTTCATGTCCTTACAAAGATTGTTTTAAAGGAATAAAAGAACAAACAGATGCTTCAGTGTAAAAGTTGTTTATTCTTTCTCCAAAAAAAAAAAAAGCGACATATTGCAAACCCATCAATCTGCCTCTGAAAAAGGTTACGTTTCCACGTAGCGGGATTAACTCTGCTTCATTCATGTGAGCTGCAGCTAAGTGACCAGAATACAAATGCACACAGGTAAAGCTAAATATTTTAACCTCCTCTGTCATTATACCGCTGCTGGTCAGTTGGGTAAGGTGCAGCATGTCCAGTATTAATGACACGGCCTCCATGCAGGAGCACATGGAGCTAATCAGCTGTGTTTTTCAGACAGCCTGTCTAATGAAAACACTAAGTTCAGCTGTCTGTGTACACGGCCTCCCAAAGTGGTAGTCAGTTATTCCTGCATGTTCTCAATTTGATTTAATTCCAGAGTCTTGTTTGAGGTGCTGAGTGGCGCCCTGAAACCCATTGCCCTTCTACCACATCATTTGGCTCGCCACCAATCACATAAATTGGCCGGCGAAAAGTTTCATTTTGTCCTTGTGAAGTTAATCAACTCATTGGTGCACCCGTAACCTGGGAAAGGGCCCATTCATTGTCTCAGGAGGGAAGATTTTTCTTTCCCCTGGCCTCCATGGCAAATAGGCAGATTTGCACATTAGTTTTCTCCCTGGGTGGATGGCCTGTTTTGTTGTATTGTAGGCCTGAGCGTGGAGTGATTGAATAGCTGCCCAAGGAGGAGCCAATCTCACAATGCGAGTGTCTTATCATGGTGCAAGGAAGGCTGGAAGCAGCGGTACGAGTGTCAGCGGGGTGAATGTGGCGTTACTGGATGAATGTTTAGCAGTGTTAGAGCACTAGTGAATAACAATTATCCTTCAAAGATGGATGATTTTGCTTATTTGTCTGTAACAAATAGTATTCTTACTTGGGTTCTGTACTTTTCCAATTGATAACTTCAAACTAGAATGAATGAGATAAATGAGTCATGCAGTAAAGGAGCCACATGAAGTCTTCAGACATGTTGATTCTCAATTAAAACTTTAATAAACTGCTAAGAACATGGATAACCACAGAAAATAAGATGACTGGTTTATTATGCAGGATCTGTGGTTAGTTGTGTGTAAACGAGTAGCAAAGGTGGAATAAGTCGGTGCTGGTTGGTTGGCGGAGACTGAGCCAGGCAGAGAAAACGGCCTGGAGACTTGAACTGAGTGACCGAGGCTGACAGGTGACGAGAGCAACGTTAGCAAGAGCTTTTACACCAGGAATAACTGTCAGCCTGCTGAGCGCTACCACAGGGCGAGATGGGACGATCTGGCAGGGAATGGCCGGTGAGCGGGAGTAGTTCCTGCTGGAGTGCAGAGTGTTACCACAGGTGTGTCTGCATAAATGAAGCAGAGGCAGGAGAGGAATGGGAGGACCATGCATGTGCAGATATTATGGACTAAAAACACATGAAAAATGGGAAACCAAGTTCAATGAGAAGATTAAACCAATGTCAAAGAGGTGCATGGTATTAAAATTATGAGCAGTAGTTGAAAAGTGAATGTTTAGCTTTTAAAACAGTTTTTATAAAGACAACCAAAGACGTAGATGATTGTACTTTTGCAGCTTCGATACCCTCACACTGCCTTAGCAGTGGTCATTTTGCACCACAGGGGTGCAAAATGGTTACCAGTTGTTACGAATGATTCAGGTGAAAATGGCGAGCCTAATGGCTCATGTCCAAGATGACCAAAGTTTCAAAAGTACAACTTGGTGGAGGAAAACCCTCAGTTAAAAAAACAAGTTAAATTTCAAAATAGTCGACTAGTAAAACACGAGCAGGTCGAATCTAAACATTGATATCAGAGTTTGATTTAAAAATAGTATTTATAATTTAAAGTATCATTTAAAAAGAGTATTAATTTATTGATTTTTATCAAAACATTAAGGACATGTTTTTATTAAGGCCCGGTTCACACGGCAGGATAATCATGCCGAATATTGACCACCCTCCTCATTACCAGTCTTAAGAATATGTTTGATTGCCGAAATGGCTCTAAAGATAATCTTATCAGAAAATCCTGCAATGTGTGTTGTGGTAAGACTGCCCTGATCATAAATCTGGGTCAAACAAGTTGGAATATCTTGGTCTGGTTTTCGGGGACAAAAAAAACCTGTTAGATTTGACGTGTAGCCAATCAGAAAGCGAGGTTATTGAAGTGTTTAGCATGCTCCTCCTCCACCATGTTGGTTACTTCAAAGTCACGTTTTATCTCAGGAGATTTGCCGCCGTGAGTAAAAGTGGTTCTTTTGTAGTATTTGCTGAGAGGCTGCACATCACACATCTTAGAACCAGTTCATCCATGAGTTTTTTAATCGCGACATCTTTGGTCTCTTGTGTTGAAAATCGTCCGACAATTTTAAAAATCCTGCCATGTGAACCAGACTTAAGCAGAATTAGAAGAACTTAGAATATGGTGCCTGCCAAACGACATCCTTCTTCACTAACATGGTCATTTTACTTTGAGGACTATTGGTGCTGTATCATGAGTTTACAATTTAAGAAGAGTTTGCCATACGTTGATACATTTATTCCAATGCACTCTGATATTAATGTTTTTGCCACATTTATATAATTTATAATTGTCTGTGGGAGAAAGCTGGAGGAAACCCATGCATGCATGGCCAGAACATGCAAACTCTGCAACTAAATGCTCCCGCCGGGTACTGAACCCGTAACATTCTTCTGGCCAGAAACAGTTTAGTCCTCAATTAATTGGAAATGTGAATTATTGTGTGTTCTTTTCCTTCTTGTTCAAATAAAAGGGAAAATATTAGCCGTCTTACCTTTATTCGCATAATCACATATAACTACTTTATAACCCTAAAATGTCATATTTTTGTCATAATTGAAACATTTTGGTAAAAATATACCTTGTAGGGAATAAGATCCCTGACTGTGTGGTCCCTCACTGCAAGATGTTGCTTTATAAAAGTAAAAATTGAGAGATTGTATTTTCCTTGTGTCTGTATACATTGGCATGCCCTCTGGACTTAAGAATGTTGCACCTGTTTTTTCCTTTTTTCTAAAACAGACTTTTCATTTTGAGAAGGATGAATAGCAACAAACACAAGTAATATAACCTCTGACTTTCTTAGAGATGAATAGGAACATGGTGTGCACTGCTTGTTTCCTCTGCCCTCTGCTCTGACAGTTGTTTTTCTTTGCAAACCAATTTGTATCTTCTCGTTGGAAACTAAAATAGTTCTTTTTTTTTATCAGAAATCACTGGATTTACTCTGATAGGTCTTTGTCTAAGGTCACAGACTAGATACACACAAACTATAATCACTCATTGAGTTATTCATGAATGTTCGATTCTGCAACTGGATAAGTGTCAATGGGACATTTTCCTTTCCAATGATTGTGTGAAAGAACTCAATGGATCAGTTAAATAAAACATTTAGAGCTTTAAAAATATCAGATAAAAACATCATTACTGTCACGTCTTACAAAAACACAGGTTACTGGACTTTCAAACATGGTTTATTTAAAAACGGCCTGCTTCATATTCAGTTTTACACTAGGGTTGTCAAAAAATTCAATACCTAGATATAAATCAACACTTAAAGTGGTATCTAAATTAGATATTTTATTGTATTGATATTTTATTATTGAGCATATACACAGCCTTCTTCAAGTACACCGACACGCATGACAGCCAGATGCCGTAAAGCAGCCTCCGCCTCCTGGACAAACAGAAGTAGAAGCCGCTGCGTGGCGGCATTGCAATTTCCCGCGCGAGTTGTCTCTGATCCAAGCTTTGTTAACAATGACAACAGTGTGTTCGGGAGGCGCTTCACAGCCCAACTTGATTGACAATACAAAGAGCTCATTTTTGCACTATAAATTAATATCGAGGTTTTTTTTCTCAGTATTGGATCAAGTTTGAAATTTTAGAGAGAGCTAACAATAAAAAAATTGGTTATTGTCAAAATTGCAACCATTAGAGGAAAGGCAGCAGCAATGATTACTCATTTGTTTTGATTAAATATTAGCCTTGAATATGGAGTTGTTAGCTTATATTGGCCTTGATATTTAATTATTTTTTTATGGAGCTACGTAGCACCTTTTACGCCACTAGGCCTTGTTTTCATTAGTGTGTTTTTATGTATGTTCGCGACACAAGAAGGTTATTTTGTTTGCTGTAAATTGTATTTGCATGATTTTAAAACAAATTGTAGATTTTAGCCTTTCAACAAACTTCAATAATGTGAATTTTAAACTTTCAATGTGCGTTTTTTATTTTTGCTATGAAATTTTAACCCTGTATGTTCCCTATGAATGGAACCTTTGGCTATAATCCAGCATGCTTACAAACATGTATGTCATGTTTTTTCTATTCACATGCAGCGTCGCAATAAAATAAACATTTAAATGAAATTACATTTTACCTTGTCAAAAAACATTTTTTACACCTTTTTGTAAACTCTTTGAATTTTACTGTTAGAACTACATTAACGTACTTCTAGTGAATTGTGGAAAAAATCTGCATATTCATATAGAAATATAGAAAGAGCATATAAAATGAGTATAATTTACCATTTAGTCTCTAGCAACTGAAACTGAGTTTTGGATCGACTGTTATTTTTATTTTTCCACGTTCTGCTTTTGTTGAGACATTTACTGATGATCTAGCTTGCACAATGAGGTTTATTAGCTTAATGAGCCTCTATTTGGTGACTCATCACATCAGTAACAAAACTGAACACAGTCTGAGTCATAATTTCTTATAGCAACCTAAAATAAAAGTCACTTTCCAGCAAGATAAATGAATAACCAGCTACTACAGACACCCTAACGGAGCCAATTACAGCCTAATAAAGAGATTATATAATGCATCAAACATATTTCATATTTAAAAGCATTTTTCTTTGCTGTTTAAAGTTTCAGTGAGAAACCATTTGCACTTATTTTTGAAAATGATCAGTCACTGAGTTTTTCATGCAGGCTGAACATGAAAATAGTCTCCTCCACCTATCTCCTGCATTAGCTTCAGATAGAAAATAGACGGTGAAACTCTAGGATTAGAAAATCCTGACAGATCTACGTCACACTGTCACTTAAAATTCATGGACTCGCCCATCTTGACTCACGACGGGGAAGGCTGTTGTTGGTTTAGCGTCCAGGAAACAGCAGAGAACGTCTGGGCTAGTAGAAGCTAACTGTTAGCATTAGCAACTCCACCACACAGCAGAACTCCTCCAGGCTTGTGTTATTTGTGGAGATGAAACATCAACGTTGCAGAGCAAACAGAGTCAGTGGTAGAGTCGTGTTGCTGTTAGCCAATCAGAGTCAAAATGTCCAAATATCAGCAAGTAAGACTCCAAAATCCTGCCGTCTGAAGCCACTTTCTCCTCTGGCTGAATTCTCTGTGCTGAAACAGGTGCACCGGAGCTTTTTTCCCCTCCAAATACGACTTAGATGGCATTCATTCCTACTAGAAACCACTGCAAATGTTTTAAAAATATGAGTGAAGAACCTCTTTAAATATGTTTACATGAAGCAGAATTTGGCATCCTGGAAAATAAAAACATCTAGATGATCGTAAACTTGTGTGCACTTATTAACCGGCCTTTCAACTTTAAAAAATAAACGTCGTCATAGTTTTGGTGCAATAAAATTAACATCCATCCATTGTCTGTACCCACTAATCCACGCAGGGTCACGGGGGGCTGGTGCCTATCTCCAGCCATTTTTGGGCATACAGGCAGGGTACACCCTGGACAGGTTGCCAGTCCAACACAGAGACACAATCACACACCTAAGGACAATCTAGAGAGACCAATCAACCTGACAGTCATATTTTTGGACTGTGGGAGGAAGCCAGAGTACAACGGAGCAAACCCACGCATGCACAGGGAGAACATGCAAACTCCATGAAGTGAGACTACAGGTTGGGATGCAAACCCAGGACCTCCTTGCTGCAAGGCAAAAGCTCTAACCACTGTGCAGCCCATAAAATAAACAATGAGTGAAAATCTTTTTGGATGACAAAATCGACTCTTCGTTCTGCTCAAGTGAGAAAAGTGATGAGCAAAAGGGTCAGCATAAGACACTGGACCATCCCTTCTTCATGTGTCACTCTTCATGCTTGTGAAATTGTGTTTAAAGCTCAAAAATACGAAACTGAAAGCAGTTACTCTTCTCTTCACCCTTTTTACCTCCGTTATCCTGCTGAGAACAGCAGTAGTTTCAGAAAAATGCTTCAGTGGCAAGAAAAAAACACACACAACTCCGTGCTGCCGCTGTGTTATAAGACTAAATCAGCCTCTGTGGAACCTCTGAGGCAGAAACACGGCGTTGCATCTGAGAGGCTCTGAAAACAGACAATTACACAATTGATCCTAACGATTTCAAATCCATGCAGGGATGCATGCATCAGAATAAAACAAAACACAGCACAGAAATCAGTTTTTTGGTTAGCAGGCTAAATATTTAGTAAGCACACACAATGTCTAATTGCCTTCCAGACCAAGAATATAAGATGGATAAAGACAAAAAATATTTGAACATTCAGCAAAGTTAGATTTGAAAGAAAATCTTTCAAGAGGAAATGTAATGATCTGATTCTTTTCTCTTTAATTATCCAATAAAGATGCAAAGAACATTACCTGAATTAGAATATTTGTTTGTCCAGAGAGAGACGCCGGGAAGCATGTTGACAAGATGGGAGTAATTAGAGGAATGCTTTTCTTAGAGAACAGCAAATCAACCACACAGGGGTCAGTTTCTGTTCCCGATCAGAGGTCAGTTCTCTGAACGGACAGCTGCTTCCACCAGTGGAATATAAATGACTTGTAGGCAACCTTCAAGAAGGCTGGTGATCACAGGCCTTAACATCTTCTCTCTTACCGATAAACAAAACACCTAATGATTCTGACTTTCTTTAAAATACAGGTAAGAAAATAAATTATTGAAGCATCTTTACCCTTGAGCTGAAATGAAGTGATCTTCTTTGGACCAATGACACAGTTAAGCCTTGTAAGCACGGCAGGCTTTTTAAATTGTTTGCATTAGAGACACACGTGGGGATAAATATCAGTGATATACTGGCTTTTGGTCCTACAGTTGTGGCTTACAGCAACTCGGAAACAACTACAGTCTGCACACTTACGGACATTCCCCGCTCAGATGGGAAATCTAGCGAGATAAAACGCGAATTTAAAGTGAAAAACATGGTGAAGGAGGAGCATGCTGTGCATTTCCATTGCCTTGATTTCTGATTGGCTACACGTCAAAATCAACTGCATGTTCTTTTGTCCCCAGGAATCACACCAAGACAATCCAACATTTGAACAGTTCGAAAGCCCAGATTTATAATCTGAGTGGTCCCGATGTACTTCTGAGCATACCAGACTGCTCGTAACACCACAAAATGTACGAACATCTGATAAGATTACTTTTAGAGCTGTTACGATAATCGTGAGCAACGATGGAAAGGAGGGTAGCGGGTGAAAAGTTGGCATGATTATCCCACCGGGTGGACCGGGCTTTACTCATGTTTGGTCCTTTTACATCCTGACCCTCACCGATGATCACAAAATTTGATGATCTTGACTGAAAGAACAAGGGCAGCAGTAGCTCAGGAGGTAGAGCAGGTTGTCCAGTAATCGGAGGGTTGTGCGATCAATCCCGGCAGAGAATGCTGCTGTTGTGTCCTTGGGCAAGACACTTAACCCACCTTGCCTGCTGGTGGTGGTTGGAGGGACTGGTGGCGCCTGTACTCGGCAGCCTCGCCTCTGACGGTGCCCCCCAGGGCAGCTGTGGCTACATTGTAGCTCATCATCACCAGTGTGTGAATGGATGATTGATACACTGTAGTGTAAAGCACTTTGGAGTCCTCTGACTCTGAAAGGCGCTATGCAAGTGTGGGTCATTTATTATTTAACAACTTTGTTTTGATTCCTTTGAACAAAATCCCCGTAATTGGAAAGTTGCAGGTTTGAAACCCACTCAGTCTGTTGCAGTTGTGTCCTTGGGTATTACACTTCAACCACTCTGCCTGGAGGCTGGTGGGACCAGTGGTACCAGTGTTCAGCAGCCTCACTTCATTAGTGCACCCCAGGGCAGCTGTGGCTACACTGTAGCTCATCACCACCAGCGTGTGAATGTGTGTGCATGGGTGAATGACTGATTATGATTATGAGCTGCTGCTCAGAGGCCATTGGGACATCAGACTAGAATGCATCCTGGTCACCACCTGCAGGTTTATGGGAATGTTTTACTGGACCAAGGACTCACTGGAGGGATATACTGTCTTTGACCTTAAAACTGGTTGAATCCCTGGCTCGGCATTGGAGAGAAGCTGGAATGTATCATCTGGGAAAAACTTTGAAAAGCAGAAGAAAATGGATGGACAGTTGAAATGTACGATATTTTAGATCAGTTACAAGAGCCAGCAACATTTGTAAATGTCTTCTTTTACACCTCAAATGCCTTATTTTGACTTTTTGTGCATTAAAAAAAATCCAACCCAAGTCCAAAATATCATATCATTCTGTTTTTATTTTCTGCATGCATGCAGGTGTGTGTGTTTGTGGAACCCCTGGCATTTTCCCTGGAGCAGCTGCAGCTCGCCGTGTCATCACCACCTTGTATATCTGCTCCGGTTTTCCCACCACTCCTCACCAGGTCGTTGTTGTCATCAGTCAGTAAACAACTAGGACAACTCCTGCAGTTCTAATGTCTTTGTGATGTCTTTTAATAAACTGGGACTTCTTCTCTTCGTCATTGACAGACTCGCTGCACCATTCACTCAACCATGCTACAAACACCCCAGTTGCCTGCTCCCTCGCTTCCCCGTCACGTTCCGTTTGTAACTTTTTGCAGAAGGATCACTGTCTAGGTTTATTTCAAAGTCAAAGTTAAATTCCTGCCTCTGACGAGTTCTTTTTTTTTTTTTTTAAATAAAGCCTCATTAACCTTCTCCTCTGTCCATCTGTCTGCTGTTGGGTTCACTGTTCTGTGACTTTGTGACAACGTTGGCCTCCTCAGCTGAGTCAAGTTCAGAAGAAGAAATAAATTATTAAACATCGTTGATTCTGCATGCTTGAAAATGCTAAAGAATCTGAAATATTCTACTAGAAGCATTCATACTTTTTGCATTTTAAAGCAACACTTAAGTGTCCCGCTTCTCCCTGCTAGTGGTTGAATTACAATGAAAACGTAAACAACCCTGTTGCAGTCTGCTGCAGCAAGCAAGCTAGCGCTAACACGAGCCAACTGATTCTGAAACCTCAAAGTAAAAAGATCTACAAAAAATATATACAATAGACGTTACAATAAACAGTAACATTTCAGGAAGTAATTTTTGGGGGGATATGAAAAAAAATGTCTGTTTCCTGTACTCCAGGTCATTCCCCTCAAACACACAGCCGGCAATGGCCGAGTCATCAGAGAACTCCTGGAGGTGACGGCTGCTGGTGTTGTAGGTGAAGTCTGAGGTGTAGAAGGTAAATAGAAAGGGTGAGAGCACCGTACCCTGCGGAGCTCCAGTACTGTACAGAACCACCTCAGACATACAGTTGTGCAGCCTCACGTACTCTGGCCTGTTGGTGAGGTAGTCAGTGGTCCATGCAGTCAGATGTTTGTCCACTCCTGCATCCCTCATCTTCTGCTGCAGCAAAGATGGCTGGATGGTGTTGAAAGCACTTGAAGTCAAAAAACATGACTCTCACAGTGCTTTTTTGCATCTTGAGGTGAGTCAGCGCCCGGTGCTGCAGGTAAATGAGGGCGTCCTCCAACCCCATGTTTTGTTTATATGCAAACTGCAGTGGGTCTATCTCTGGGCTCACCACTGAGCGTAGGTGAGTGAGGGTGAGTTTCTCTATGGTCCTCATCAGGTGAGAGGTCAAAGGGACTGGTCTGTAGTGCTCTGGTTCCCTGGAATGTGCTCTGGTTAGATGTGGGTGAGAGGGTGGTAGCAAATAATTCCTGATAAATAGTTACAAAATAATTCATAAAATTATTTTTCTGCATCTCATTTGTCAAGGTAAAATGTTAATTATTTCACAATAATTGCTTAAGAATTTTCAACCAAGAGCATTTAACAATTAGAACGGCAAATATCTGCACATTACCCACTCGGATCAAGTGGAATATAATGACAGCTGTCACTGAGAGCCTTCGGCTTGGAACGCAGCATGCATTTATACGGAGGTGTAATGGGGGCTTATTCTCACTGAAAGAGCAGCAACAAAATGTTCTCAAGGTTAGTTAACAGAACAAAACTCTGTTTAGTCAACAGACCAGAAAAGCCCAAGCACGCCTCACGCAGCTGAGTTCCTTTATCACAAACCCCCAGCAGCCAGGGAGACAAATGCATTAGCATAAGACGGAAAACGAGTCCCTACACTGGATCGGGAATAAAAAGAGACCAATAAACAAGCTGAGGAACATGCAGAAAACATTCTGAAGTACATATGGTGTTTCTTTCTCCCTTTTTTCTTACAGGAACTGTTATAAATGATGACAAATCTATTTTATCTGACTTAAGAATAGCAGGGTCAACAAAACATCTCACTCACATTCTGATCTGTAGTTGCAATTATCTTTAAAAGGTTTGTTTTCTTTGATTCAAAACAAAAACCTCAAAGTAAATTGTTTTAAAAACACATCATAACAGAAGGTTAAATACTTTGTATATATAAATAATTTGTAATGTTTTGAATTAAATAAAGCAGCATAACTAATGTCAATAACACTCAAAGTAGAGAATATTATGATAGGTTTAGGTTTAAAGTGACAATGTGTAGTTTTTACCATTAATCTCTGGAAATATCCATCAAAATGTTATTGAAAATGAATTAAATGATGCCCAGTTGTTGAAAAATGCCAGCTTCGTAACATATAACCATAAAAAACACATTTACAGATTTGTAACAAGCGTTACAAAACTTTCGCCATTCATAAACGTTTTAAACATTTACCTCTTCGCTCGTTGCCAATGATGAAAGGGAGTCTGATGTGATTTTGCTGGAGGTTGAACGATCTGACGAAGTACTCGTTCAAAGATTTTTGACCCTAATGGCCATCTTATGGGCTCGACACACGGGAGGCAACAAACGACCGTGATCAGCGATGCTCATCTCTATCGCTTTGATAACCTGACACACGGGAGGCGACATGCAGCAGCACCTAGCGGCAATAGCAAGCGACACAGGGCGAATAGCGAGTCTTCCATTGTTTTGATTGGCTGTCAGATTGGAGGGAATTTTGGGTTATTAAAGCAGTTCAGAGTTGAAAAAGCGGTAGATATGAAGTCTCACAAGGATTTGCTAGAGTTAAGTGAAGTCTTACTTCTGACTTTACTATATAAACATACTACATATATATATTAATTGTTTCCTTCATGTTTGCCTGGAGTTGTACTGAGAAGCATCCTGTCTGCTCATTGGTCAGCCAATGAAACCTCCGCTGATTGGTCCTTGTCCGAGCGACAGCGATGAAAAGTTTAAATTTTTCAACTTTCTGGGATTGCGTCGCTGGCTCGCCTGTGCACGACACATGCATGAATGCAAAATTTCACATGCACGCTTTTCACGTGTTGCTTAGCAGGAGGGAGACCCACGATTATCGCTTTGTCGTGCATGTCTCATTGAAAATAAATGGAGGAGAGGCGATGACGCCTCCCGTGTGATCGAGACCATTACTTTAGCACAAAAATACTGCTTGCTTGCAATGATTTAGGTATGTTCTGCCCCCTATGGCCAGGGAAAATACACACAGTCACTTTAAACTTATTGAAGTGTGTTTATTTTTGTAACAATTTCAGTGTTGACTTTTTATTTACGTTTAAAAAAATGTGTATTATATTCGTTTTATCTTATTCCAAACCAGGAAACATTTTCTTATTTTTTATATTTAAGGTCAATATTAATCATCTTTTAAAATATTTTTTATTTCTCTTTTTTCTGACTTCACTCAGAAATTGTTGGAATTTACTACAACTTTTCGCTGACGCTTTTCCAAGGTCTCGGGGGGGGGGGGGTCAATAACAAACATTCAAATAAGGACAGTTCTTTTGAAAACTATTTTCAAAATGTGTCACATTTGTATTCAGCTGCAGGGTTGAGGAGAGTTTATCTTTCCTTCCCATTATAAATCTTGTTGATCGTGCTCCCAGGTGCACCGTACCGGAAGAGATCCAGCCTCCCGACCTTTCCTGAATATGTAGTGAAATATTGTACGCTGCTGAGTTTTTATGAATGAAATCTTCATGTTCTTATTTTTTTATCCTTTTGTTCAGTAAGTAGCTATGTTTTGCCCAGAAGGGACCATGAGAGACCTTTTTCATTCATCGCATCCTTGTAAACACCATGAACTGAAGGGTTCAAGGTTAAATAACTTCCTTTTCTTCTTTTGAAGCACAAACCCATCAGTAAACAGTTGATCACATTTGCACATTGGTCACAGATGTCAGGGACTAAATCCCCACTTTCTGCAGGTATTAGGTGTTCATGCTTTAAGAGGAAATGAAGATTGTATGCTTTAATAGCCTTCTTAGAGGAGGCAGCTTGAAAGAGTAAAATCTTAGCGGCACAATTTCTTCTGAAATTTCCATTCATAAAACCTCCTGTGAAATTAAAATGATCCGCCTGTTCCACGAGGATCCAGAGAAAAACAAACGGTGCAAACAGGAGCGTCACTTACAAAAGCCCAGACTTGTTCACAAATTCCAGAACAGGTGCAAAGTCTTTTTTTTTTCAGTTGTCACTTGTCGTCACATTCTGTTCAGGATGGCTGAGTTTTTGTTTTTTAATAGCCAGGATGTCGTTGCATTTGCCTTCTGCTGCTCCTTGAGTTTTTCTCTGCACCATGAGCAGAGAAGCAATAAACATGCACTAGACAATAAAACAGCGTGTGACATCAATGAATTGGGTTGTGCTTACTTCTCTTGAGGAAATATGAATAATGCAACGTGAACTCTTACCAGTCGAAAGTTTAAATTCACAAGTGTGTGTGTAAAGTTTCAGCTTCAGATTTTCTTTTGATAAACTTTATTTTGGCCTTGCTCATAAACAAGGGAAAAAAAATTTTTTAACGTAGCAGCTGATTTAACCTTCTGAGAACCAAGTTTTGTTTGGTGTTTTTTTTTAAATAGCTGTTTAAGATCAGTGACTCATTCTTTTGAACAAATTATATCAAAAAATTGTAAATTTTTTTAAAATTAAAGGTTGAATATGGAACAATTTAATAAAAAGCTATATATATATATATATAACACCTCCACGGGGCGTTTAGAGGTGTGCAGAATTAAGCTACAGCATTTCCTTAAAAAGCTATACTTTAATTAAAATATAATCAACGTAACTTCCGTAAGTCATACGTCCAGCCAATCATCTGGTGTGATGTCATTGGCAGGAAGGAAATATGGCAGAGACTTAAACCTGTGCCCTATGTATTTTAGACCCAATTTTTATATGTTATGAAGTCGCCAATATTTTTCAACAACTGGACATCATTTAAATCTTTATCTTCTTGAAAAACCTTAAAATAGAGAAATGTAATTTGAGATGAATGAATGAAATGGAAAGTAAGGAGCACGGTTAATGATACAAAGAGTCAACGATGCCTGAAGTCCTAGAAGACATTTATTTAAGCAATTGTTGGCACTCGATTTCCCTCGATCAATAGTACGGTGCAAACACGCCCCCCGCGTCAGACTGCCATCATATATGCGCCTGCAAGGAGAAAACCAGCCGGCTTTGTTTGGATCTGATTACTGAACGACCCCTGCCGGTCCCCGTTTGTCTGTCTGATATAAACTGCTGAATGCCAGTTAGCAAACCAGTGGAGGAGAAAACGTGTGTGCTTGTGTGAAAAGGTGGAAAATGTAATCTTTTCCCGATAATAAAGAATATGACTCATGACACCTCCATTCGTTTACGGGCTCCTCATGTCGGAGCTTCGTGTTCAGCTGGGTGAGAATGGAAAGTCAATAAGGCATGCTGTTCCGACCAGAGACAGGATTCAGAGGGAGATCAGCTACGACTGCGTCTCTGTCGGCAGGAAGACAATTTTCTACTCTTTTAAACAGTTACTTGTGTATTTGAGACTCGTGTGTCACCAGCTGTAGTTCCCCACATTTAGCTCTGAACCATCATAGCACGAGTGATGAACTAAAGGAGGAAAGAAGCAGCAACTTCATTCAAGCTGCTTATTTTTGTCTCAGAAATAAAAACAAAACAAAACATTGGTTATTTTTACCTCTCGATCATGAATACCCAACTGAAAAATAACTTGTATTGGATTAAATGGAGCGCTAGCTGAGCTAGACAAAGGAAATGATGGATAATAACGGTTCCATGTGACCCGTCTAACGGCTTGATGAACTTTCATGTATTTGATATAATTACATCCTGCTGGAAATAGCACGCTGCCTCCTGAGAGCCATTTTACAGGGCGCGACTGCTTTTACTTTATTACATCTTTTGTCTTCGTTTTTGACAAGGAACAGCAGCAGGTGTTCGTTTCAATCCGTTTGAGTTAAAATGTTACGAAGATTTCCAACATATATAAATGTAGGTTTTGTTCCTGTGAAAAACAGAGCGCCCAGGCGACTGTCTTCTGAATGTTTGACCTTCTTGATGCTGAAACATTATATTAAACTTATCTTGATCATTTCCAGCAAAGTAATCGAGCTTTTTTCTGAGGAAATCGTGTTATTTTTACAGCAGGGGATTCTTATCAACCCTTGAACATGTTGCCTGAGGACGTTTTTAGATTTTGATGTTTTGTTCTATAGAATAATTTATCAGAAACTAAAAACGAGGTTTTTTATTTAGATTTTTTTGTTTACATACAGGAACATAAGCAGGATTTGGATTCAGATCAATCACATTGAAGGTTTTTAATTCCCTTTTACATTTTGAAGTAAAATTAAGATTATTTTTCTTATATATTTAAGTGTTGAGTTTCTGATTGCAGCGGAAGCCTTTTACTGTATTTGGTAGGTGGTTTCCATCTAGTTCTGTCTGAACCACTCTAGAGGATTTATTGCATTTACACCTCCTGACCACGGAGCTTTTGCCGAGAAATGATTCTTATGAACATTTTTCAAATTACAGATTTATTAAATCATTTCTGGCATCTCTGTGTGAAAACAACATGAGGAACATTTCAGGATCTATGACACAGCAGCTCTATCAAGAATGTCCTCTAAAGCCTGTTAGGACATCAATTGTGAAACGAATGCGGTCCAGTTTCCATACGGCTTCCCATGCAAAGGGTTCCTGAGCCTTTAGATCAGAGGTATTCAATCCTGGTCCTGGAGGGCTGGTATCCAGCACGTTTTAGTTTTAAATCTGTTTCAACACACCTGATTTAAATCAGGAGATGATTAACAGGCTTCTGCAGAGCCTGATGAGCTGCTGCAGGTGATTCAACCACTGAATCAACCATGTTGGAGCAGAGAAACAATTAAAATGTGCTGAATACCCCTGCTTTAGATGGTCTCTCAGTCTAAGATGAATTGCTGGAATTAAAGGACTTTCGCACCATATTCTCATTTTTCCAATCTCGCCTGTATATGGGGGATACAATCCTTCAAAATAAAGCTAAACAGAGTGTTTGTTAAATCTTGTCCTTTTAAAAATCACCAAATACTGATTAAAAACGGACTTGTATAGGATAAAATCTTGAGCTGAAAGGGTTCCTGGTGCTTTTTAAAATTGATTTATTTTTAGACTTGACTCTTATTCTCTTAACTGGTGACAATTTTTGCTGTTTTGAAAATATCACCAACTCTAGATGACAAAAAAATCACTTTTAAAGTCTGAATAAACTTACTGTAATAGAAATCATGTAGATTTTTAAGTAAATTAACAATACATGTTTAAATATATTCAAGAGATCAAAGCATTTGATATAACACCTAAGTTTGTTTTACTTTGAAGGTTTGTATTCAGCGATGGTTTCTTGTTGAAATGACATGTGTAGCACTCAGGGATCAGATGTAAACACCTTTTGTACAGATGGGTTAATGTCATGATAAGGTGAAAATACTCAGGCTGGTATTTCTTGCAACACAGTAAAGTTTCTGGTCAACAAATTGCTGATGATGCAGCCTGCAGCCACGCTGGAGGCTCTGTGTTTGATTACAAGCATCAATCCGTCTGTGATGTGATTCAAAGGCAGCGATATCGATCACGTTTGGCATTGTTCTCACTTGAAAAGAAGCATACAGTGCAGATATTAACACAGCAGCGCTGTAATGATGATGAGTATCTAGGGCAGGTCTGTTAAAAGAAATGAGGTAAATATGAGTAAAGTTTAATGTACAGTTTACCCATAAAGGTGATGCACTGGTAACTGATGCAGAATTTTAAATGAGGCAGGTGAGTCATAAGGCAGATTTTCCCACGGCACAAGTCCATTGATTTTTATTTGATTCTTGCCCAGAGACATCAGCTGGCTGTAGGTGAGCTTGTTAGCATACGACAGTAGACTGCTGCGATAGCCAAAGAAAAGCAAATGAATGCACTGGATTGGGTTGTTAAACAGAGGTTCTGAATCATTTGATTTTCTGAAATGTGTTTGTTTCTGTATCTTGTCAGCAGTCTGAATATAAAGAAAATGGTCTGAATTTCAGGGAAATGCATGTTTTCTCATTATTTTAAGTAAAACAAATGTATCCAATTTTGTTTTTAGATGCAACTTTATCTTTTCCTTTTGAGTTTATGCAAAGGCTTTCTGGCTCCCTGGAGAGCAGAATACTGGTGATCCTTGCTCTGTTTGTATATTTTTGGTCTTTTTAAAGGAACACTTGTCAATTTCTGCTTTTTTTTAGCACCTCCTAGTGTCCTCAGCCTTCATTAGTGTCTACAGGAGCACTAAATCAAACAAATCAGCTGTGTTCATGATCTAAAACATGCTGGAAGAAGACTGCAGCACCAGGCATGTCAGCTCCACTTTACTAAGTCCAACAGTGAGCGGACCGCCACTCTGAAGTTGCATGTGCGGTATTCTGGCCACAGAGGGTGGTGGGGGTCTGAGTGACATTTCATTAACCCTGTAAAGGGTCATTTTAGCACAAACTGGCTCAAGAACATGGTTTAACAATATGAAAAAGTTGCATAGTATGACTTTAATACACTCTACTTTAGGGAAATGAACCTTTCACATGACAAAGCCTTGAGATGTTACCAGGTCATTCATTCATCCGTCATTAATGAAACTGAACCCTAATTAGAGGCCAAAACCAGGCTTACCATGATGATTCTTCTCCATCTTGATTGAGGAAAAATATTTGAACTCTCTTGTTTTGCATGTTTTCATTTTGCCAAGCAGGGAATTTGAAATTTTATTCATTTGAATAAAATTAAAACCAAATCACTAATGATTTTTTTCCCTTTTAGGAAAGTTTGACCTGAATGTGACTGAGATACAAAACAGAATAAAAGAGGTTTAGATGAGAGGATCATGCAGCAAAATAAATCTGTTTTAAATCAATCTGTAAAAATAAAACTACAGACACAGTGAATGACTGATATGTCTGACTTTTGATGGGAAATTAGTATTTAGGGCTGCAGGTTGAGCTTGTCAGCTCACAACTAGAAGCTCTCTAGTTTGAAGCCTTTCAAGGTGGAGTTTGCATAACTTTTACTATTTGGAGAGGTTTTCTTTTTAAAAGATGTCCTGGAAAGAGTTTTTTTTATTATTATTACAAATGGAATCTGTTCTTTGAGACTCTAGATAACAAATGAAACTGTTGGAGCTCAAAATGGCCACAGGTGCTCACATGGTGCTCTCACAAGTATGGGCTTGGGTGTTTTAAACACATCACCTAAGGCTGTGGTTGGCACTATATGCACTAGGATTTATTACCGTGTGCTTTTCAGCAAACATTGCTACTGTTATACATCCTCATGTTGTTGGTGCAGTGATGTTTTGGTTCTGTTGTATTTTTTGTGTCCCTTTTTTTCTCTTTCTGCAGGTCTAGAAGCATATTCTTTTGCATCCTTTATTGTTTATTTTTGTGAACTCCCCCCACCTCTTCCTTCTCTCTCCCCCCTTTCTCTTTAATAATAAACATAAAAAAATGGCCCAGGAGCCCTGATGAATGACATAACCCCATAATAAAGCTTTACCCCACCCACTCAGCCAGGACATAAATAAAATGAGCTGTGTGCTGGTTGGTGAGTTTATCCCAGTGGCTATGTGACTGCCTGAAACTAGAGACTGTTTTCTGTATGTGTGCATTATTTATTTATTTGTTTATTTATTGGGGGGGTGGGGTGGGGGGTGGGGGGGCGAATGAGGAATGAAGTGAATGTCCCGCTAGCTGTCTAGCTGGGCTTTGCGGATGTTTTCCTCTCATCCAACAAGGACGTCAGCAGTAGCTCAGGCTACTGTTAGCACCAGCTCGGGCTACCATTGTTCTGCAGTTAGCATTACCGCCAACAGTGTTTATATGTTGCCAACGTTGAAGTAGGTTGGGACATGGTAATTTAGGGTGGTGTGTTTATGATTGTGATGTGTTAAACCAGCTTTTCTCTGACTGAATCGTCTCTTCGTGGTCGTTACATCATGACTAACTCACATAGGAAAGCAGGTCGGAGACGGGACAGACGTTTTGGGACATTAGGCACCCCGAGCTGTCTCTATTCAACAACAACAAGGTAAATGTGGTTTTAAAATCTAGGACTACTTTAAGCTTTCCATCCACACCACAGAAAAGGAACACGGCTTTAATGGGTATTTCTAGACTAAACATGACCAAGGCCCTGTAATGGACTGGTAATTTGCCCATGGTGTACTCAGCCTCTCAGTGGATGACTAAGACTGTTAGAAAATGCATTTTCTTTGTTTTTGTTTTAGTGAAATTCTCCAAGAAAAGGAAAACATACACCGATCAGCACTAACGCTATGTGATGTCAAAGAGGATAACACCGACCATCGTGTTACAGTGCTGAGAAGCTCACTCCCCCTACACCACCAACCACCATTATCACCCCCATGAAGTAAAAAGCAATCCTCTACAGCATCACTGTCTCTTCAACGTGACAGCAGTGACCTCTAGATAATAAAAATCATGCATTTATGTGGCCCTAAACTTCCCTTGATACAAATGTGAGAGCTGATGAAATGTGTGGAAAGTTATTCCGATTGAAAATGACCTCATGGCCTATTCCAAAAGACCCCAGGGTGATATGATGATGCTTGTCATCGTGGGACACTCATCTTTGCTGCATATGTTTATGTGGGATGTATGGAAGCTGATTAAAGCTTTAATTTTCTAGAACAGTTTGCAACAATTCTCAAACTCAACCACTTCTTTGACTCTGCCCACAGCTGTGCCTAATCACAAGGTTTACAATGCAAATGGCAGAATACAACGGTGATTCAGAGAAACGAGACCTTGTTTCCCCATTGATTCACAGCAGTTTTATTCTAAATCACAAAAGAAAACCTTTGCAGCTCTGCACACATCCACGCAGTTCTTTTTCTCGTTTAATGGCAACCACAGCAACCCGTCATTCTGTCACACAGATAGCTGAGTGAAAGACTGATGGAAAAGCTCTCATAAAAATGCTGTTATAACACAATGCAAATTGATAAAATCTATCTTTGTTAACTTTACTGTAAGTCTGAGGCAGGTTCTTTCCAATAAAGGCTAAATAAAGAGAGCAGGGAAGCTCAAGTTCACAATGAGCTGGAAAGTGGGTTTGGGTTGAAATCCAGACGTCTGTGGTTTTAGTGAAACATCAACGTGAATTAAATCAGACTTTAAGTTTTTTTTTCCTTAAATTTTGTAGAGATATAATAATGTGGAAAGTTCATTAAAAAAACAGGTAACTCAGTCTTAATACGTTTTCCCCAAATGCACCTTTTTATTGTGAATATATGAGATTTGAATATAAAAAGTTAGATTTTGACCAAAAGGGCTTTTCTGTGTTTTTGCTAATTAATTCCTGATATATTCTGTTACGGCTGTGCCTGTCCAAGCAGGAGGTCAGCACCACTTACAGCGCCTGAATCAGCTTCTACCCCTGCTTCCTCAGTTCAGCACCACGGACAGAGGCACACCAAATCTGGCAAAACATGACTTCTTAATCATTTACGTAAGAAAAAAGAATCTCGTGAGCGTTGGTTTGCGGTCATAAAAACTAAAGCCAATTTAGGAGAAGCTAGTTGACGTCAGAGTTCAAGTCGATAGCTCAGCAGAAAGGACTGCCCTGTAATACCCTGGAGGCTTTCACTGAGTCAACATTGTGTGCTTGTGTTGCTGCACCTCGAGGCATGGAGTAGATCTGACAACTGTGCTGTTCGGTGCACCTGAGGTGGCTGCAGGCGTCTCTGGGGTGACAGAGAAAACAACAATCAATAATCCAGCTATCATGTGTCAAAGGTGGGACACATTCATGCACACAATTGAATACACATGTTTATTCCCCTGCATAACATTCTTGGTGGGCAATCTCCATCCCTGTGCCTTGTTTTTCCATTTCCTGCCACCCATCAGGTTGAAACTCTCTGTTCTGAGTCCTCATTACTTGTTTATCGATTGTCCCCAACTGCGTCTCCTCTTTGTCCAGCTCTGCTTGTCCTGTCTCACGCGTGTTTTCATGTAACAGCACTCACCTGTCCCTTTGCTTTTCATGCAGGAATAGATGACAATGCGGGTGTTGCTCTCTTTGGTGACCAGAAACAAAATGTGTAGTATGGGGAGCTGATTGCAGAAACATACTTTTAAACATTAACTCTGTTTTTGCCACATTAAAGCTGTTATAGCGAAGCTACAGAGCAAGCTAGGTTTTGAATGCAAACACGGTCACGGAACACTCACCCCTCCCCTCGGGTATCTTTCCAGAGATGCTTCTGCCGGAAACAGATAACCACATTGCCAGAGGAAACGAGGTAGTGCTAAACACCAGTCGCCACGTTTCTGTTAGCCAATCAGAGGCGAGATAGCCAAATATCATTTCCATTATCCGCACTTTATGAAGTGCACTTAGTGGAAGTGAATGTAAGGCTTCGAGTGGCGCATTCTAAACATTTAGAAATAACATTCTGATTTCATTTATTTTTTTAATATTCAGACATAACTTTGTATTTTCTTAGAGAAACATGGTGACATTTTTTTTCCATTGTTGTGAAGATCTGAATGTGACCAAATGTAGCTGTTAAACAGCCAAATTAAACTACACGTAGCCATTGATGTTTGATTGTATTATTTTACAACTGGCACCTCATAGGCTTCAAGGATAAAGCCGACATCACCAAAGCTGAGCGAGTAAAACAGAAATCAAACAACACTGAGCTTTAAAAACAAACCCTATCGAGTCACGTTGCACCTCACTCTGTTTGCTCAAAACCAAACTTCAAACCCTCGTCACTCTACAGTTGTTTCCCCACATTACTAGAACAGAGGGGTGCAGTTTACTCACCAACCCCTCACCAAAAGATGAGATATAAAACCTAAAAAACAAAGATCAAAATCCTGCCCCCTCGTCGTAGTTTCCCACCCCCAGCTGCAGCGGAGGGTTGTGTCAATACAAAATATGACAAGGATAGGCATCCACAAAGGACGTGAGCCTCCTGTTCACTCGCTTGGTGGGTGTTGCAGAAGAAGCTTTGTGAATACCTGATGAGTTTAACCAAGGAGCTTCAATCAGGCTTGTGGGAAGGAAAGGAGAGGAGGTAATGGGAAGCAAGTGTCTCATTCTGAGAGAACCACCACTTGTCTTTCCTTCTTTTTCTCAATCTCCCTTTTGTTTTTCTCCCATTTATGTCATTTTCTATAGCTGCAGCTCAACGTTCCTTCTCTGAATCCTCTGATTACTCCACCACTTTCTGCTTTTTCTTACTCATGACAGTCCCAAGGGGGGGTACTTTAGCTAAACAAGGGATTTGGAGATCAGAGGCCAATCTTCAGTGAGAGGTAAACACAGGAGACTCCAGCTGCCCGTTCCAGTAGACACGGGCGCCTCAGGATGAGGGGATCGACTGGGCGTATTCAGCACACCGCTTTTAAAAGGGATTACTGCTGATATGAGTCATTGACAGTTTTTAATTGAAAAGCAGCATGAGGGGAAACGATGGGACAACGGCAGCATGTGAATTCACACTTCTCTGCTGCTGCTGAATGTTTGAGTTCACTCATTCAAGTCATAAATCTCAAGTAATGCCACTGAAAGCCGGAGTGAAAAAACGGGATGTCAGACTTCAAAAATGAAATGGATACAATGGAATACGGACAAATGATGACACTTTAAACACTTTTTATTATAATTCCTCTTAAAAAAAGCTTGAGACTGAGGATGTTTTTATTGTAGCAACTGGCATGATGTCCCAGATTACACTCCTACACTGATTGGTTGTAACTCAGGAACTTATATCGGCAGATGTCATAAAAAACAACCGGCATTTGTAAGATTTGAAGAGTTGCTGGTGAAGCAGAATGGAAGGAAAAGAAAATATATTTTTAAAAAAATGCAGTTTATAATCTCCCAACATCGAGGAATGTGGCAGAAATCCCCACACAATGACATAATTCCTGCCGCTTTGTGGTCACCTACAAAGCACCATAAAAAACAGTGCTTCCTCTGATTATTGGGCATTGCTTTTTACATTACATCCTATTTATCAGATAGGTCACTCTGTGTAAGGATGGGGGACTGGTCATTATGCAGTACGTCCTTACGCTTGGGGGGGTCCCACAAGGATCCATCCTTGGTCCCCTTTTCTTTTCTATTTATTTATTTGTGGGCCATGGTGGCAGAGGAGTTAAGTGCAGGTTTGCGCCCCGCTCAGCCTGTCGTTGTGTCCTTGGGCAAGATACTTAACCTGCATTCCCTGCTGGTGGTGGTCGGAAGGACCGGTGGCGCCAGTGTACGGCAACTTTTTAACGTTGTTAATGTTCATGGACGCCTTTTGGCCAAAACAATCATGATATGCTGACGTCTTAGCAAAGCCCTGAAAGAGCCCGTTTCTGTATGGAGACACACTGGCTGTGAGGACCAAGCCAGCGTATTTTCCCTGTCAAATTTATTGAAACTTAATTATTTCAGACTTCTACATTTTCTTTGTTCGCTCTCATTTCTTTGTCAGCACTTTCTCTATTTTTACTTTCTCTGATGGCTTCATTTATTTTTCAATTCTGCCCAACCCTGAAGTTTTGCCTTATGTGTTTGTTTATTCTAGATTTCCTTTTTGGAAGCACCTTGTTTTCATATTTACAAAATAAAAACTCTTCTTGCAATCCATCTGCCGCCTCCCTGGATCTGGGTCCTCATCTTGCCACCAATCCCTGCACAAACAACCTAAAATTTCAAATTCATAATCTTATTTATCTTATCATCTTATTTCCCATTCTCCATATTTGCACACCTTCAGTCATTTTGTCACAACAAAGCAATAGTTAATAATTCATTTGTATTTCTTTCCCTTTCTATCATTCTTCACTTTTCACTTTGCTGGTTTCGGCTACACTTCAGTTCATGGATAAAAATGTAAATGTGCACTTCAGCGGACTCTGCTTTAGCATGACAACTTGTTAAGTGTGACTTTTTTTATGATTGTCCTTTTGCCAGCTTGGTCTCCGGGAAAAACATGAAAAGAGCACGACCTCTTAACCTTACCAGTCCTGTGAAAAGGTTGGAGAACATGCACTTTTCTCTTTGTTGTTTCCTTAAGGTCAAGCTGCCTTCATAAAGACATAAATAAGCAGAAATGAAGTTCTTTAAAGTTGCCAGATATGTTTGGTTCCACTTTATCATCTCTGTGTTGTCCATGTTGACTGATAAAGGGTTTGAAGAAAAAACACCACAATATTAAAATACAAACATGGTGCATGGTATCGAAGTTTGTTTTAGTTCCATTTGTAGTTTATAACACATGTAAAGAATATATATTTAATTAAAAAAGAGATTTAATTAATTAGTAAACACTCAAAAGTATTAAAAATTAAGTACCGGTATCGATTCCTAGGTACCGGGAATTGGTACCATATGTCAAAGGCACCCATCCCTAGGCCAGGGGAGAGACTTAGGGCTAATAAAAATGATAAAAGATTACCTACTTTATATCAGAGAACAGGGTCAGATCATTTTTTGGCTTACTTTTGAATTTTTAAACTATGTACCCCAGCTTTAAAGACTTATCTCAAAGAATTACAGGCACAAAAGACAGGAGCTGGTATTCATTATCCAGATTTATGCTGAGTTCACCAGAAACCCGGAGTTATCGGTCATTACAGGCACAGACATTAGATGACAGCCTCTCACAGAGCTAACTCAAGCTTTCGGCTTGAACTCGTAGTCTCTCCGTGGGCATCCTGTTCACATAGCTTTTAATTCTCAAAACGCAAAAATAAATTTGACAAAACCAACTGAGCGATTTGACAAATAATTACTTGGGCACCAGTGTGGTAGAACACAAAACTGTTTATAAATCTTCCATTATATTTATTTTAAAAAAAGAGCAAAAGAAGACAATTCTTCACTGCCTCATTAAGTAGATCTGCCTCGACATCCTCAGTGATCCAAGATAAAAACCAAAGCAGCGCACAGTCCTTTGCTGCAGTTACGTAAGGCCGCTCTAGTATAAAAGGTTTGCCGTTGGTAAAGTAACTGCAACCACCAAAGTCACTGTGTCGCAGCAAAGCACATGAGAGGCAACGTGATGCAAAAGATGTGAGCTGTAGGTGCACAGCATGCATCGCTTACTGCAATTTATCTGCTCACCTGAGGCTCATTCGGTGATGAAAACGCTGTTTGTGTTTGATGTGAGACGGGTTTTTCTTTCCTATTGTCACAAAAGGAACTGATGGCAAGATCCGCGGTGACTGTGGAACATTTTTCTTTTTTTACGTTCATGAAGTGTAGTGATGAGGTGAAACTTATTGATTTCCCTTATTAAGGGAGACAGCTGGCATGAAGAGAAGGAGCCAGCTTTGAGAAGGATGTTTAATCTCTGAGAAAATGTAAATTGATTCTACAAGGCCTCAGCTCAGCATCAGAAAGAGAGAGAGGAGTGTGCAATCGATATGGTGTGTGAAAATTTGAGCAACTGTAACAATAGAAGAAAAAAGGGCAGCAAAGAACCAAACTAAAACACAGATTCAGGATAATTCACCTTGCATTTGTCTCTGTTTACCTTCTTCATTCCTCCTGTGGTCCACATGAACGCACCAAAGTACACTTTCTTCCCATGCTTCCCCCAATCCCACCGAGATTCTAGAAGCTGTTCAGCTGTGGGTCAGCAGAAAATGCAAGAGGTGTCTGCACGCTGAACATACTAACTGGAGATGCAAGAGCATGAAGAAGACAAAGACGTGCAAACCATTAGAGCAAGGGTTAATTGGATACACGGGGATGCTGTTTCTCCATCCTCTCCAGTGCTGGAGCAAGGAAGCCACCACCGCAGGAGGAGCAGTGACGATCTGATGCGTGTGAACCGCAGCGGGGTGTTGATTATGCATCGTCTGATCCTGAGGGAGACAGCAGCTGCAGCAGGAAGAGGCTGTATTTAAAAGGAAAAAATGTTGTAAGTGTACACACACAACCCGTTTAATTTGAGTGTGCAACACTGAGTTTGTGGGCTCTAAAGTGTGTGTGACTGCTTGTGCACATTCACACATTTCCTCCAACCCTGAGGGCTCAGCCTTGAGACAGAAAGGCAGTTTTGGGAGAGATTTATTATGATTGCTCCCGGAGAGGCGCACCTTCTCCACTGATGTCTGCAGTCCTCCAGCAGCTAATTTTTATCAGAAACCTGCCCAAATCTCCATCCCCTCCATGCAACCTGTAATAACAAACAGTCATAACATCCCTCCCACAGCAACCATTATTTCAGTTTAACCGCACCGCAGCTCTGTGTCCGCCTGGATAGCCGCGGCGGTACTTTCTGTATGCTGCAAGTGCAAATAACCAAAGTCACGATGGCTGTTTGGATAAAAGTGATATTCTCCTGCATGAACAGGACTGGGATTCAAGCATTCATTTTACTCTGTTAATCGGAGGGAGTTTGTGCAACAGACAGAGCAACAACCAAATCCCATCAGAGGCCCCAGTTGCCTCATGTCATCCTTCAGGCTGCAGGAAATGGATGTGCTTCATTTTGCCGCCCATGATATCTGCAGGGGTAACCACTCAGCTCCCCAGAGGGCATGTGCTGCTGTATTAAAACTGTCCATCGTCTTGGCTGGCCGCGTCTCCTGCCTTTTCATGTGACCTACCAGGGGCCCGAGAGCCAGGGGATGTAAAGGCTCATGTTGAAGAGCTGAATGTCTCTACGCTCAAATATCTGCACAAAAAAAGCTGATGTCTGAGACAGCGTCTGACATAAAGTAACTGAAACTCGGTGACATAACGATGAGGAGGCGAGGGATTGAAGTCGGGGAAAAGATGCAAGATTCAGTCGCTTTTCTGATGAGAACCTAGACTTGTTTTTCTAACTTAGTTTGGAACCTGAAGTTCATTTTTAGAATAAATTAGGGGTGGGACCCGATAAAAACAAATATAATTAATTAGAGGCTTTGTAATCAATTAATCTTGATTAATCGCATTTTAATCGTTCAAGAAAATTTGCCCCGAAAGCAATTTTTTAAATGAAAAATAATGAGGCAGAGAATCAAACAGTAGACATGGACAATATTATTGTATAGTCGAGCTCTTTTAATTTCTAAAAAATGCTTAAACTTAAATTGTATTTCAATTCAAAACAGGAAAATAAAGTTGTTTTGAGCTGCTGCTACGCTTCATGCGTAAAAAACGCTGCTCGCATTGGCTAGAGCTATTCCAGAAGCTTCACTACGCAGCCTTATATCTCCGTGACTGATTAGTAAATTCAGATGATTGACACCTCTTTTGGATCGTTAAGGCCAATAGAATCGAGCGTTACTCACCAAAATTTGATTGACAGCTCAGTCAGCCAATGAGACTCTTCATAACACGAACATACACAAACCAGGAAAGAGAAAAGTCCTACTGGACGTTTGAGTTCAAAGCCTGTTTTTTCTAAACTGTTTTCAGTGTGACACAAGAGGTAGGGCTAACAGGAAATGATAAGAAACCAACTTTTCAAGGTGAAACATCAAAGGAAAAAAATGTTTTTGAAGATCTGCTGGGAAAAACCAATTTCTGTTTTTGTAACTCTTCAGCATCTATCTCTGTTAATCTTAGGTGTAGCGTGTTGGGAAATACGCATTTAGAATCAGTAGGGCCTTAGCCTCAAAATGGGTGGATAGAATGTGTGTACAATTAGATTTTTAGCAGGGTTATCCCGGTTTTCCACAGGACGTGAAAGAGGCGTGAAACGGCCGCAAAAAGGTACTACACAGCAATTGGCCGCCGTTACAGTGGAGAGGGTCCTTTCCACCCGCAGCTATGTGTAACGTTCTGAACGCGTCCCAGGAAGTCAAAACACGAAGGCAGTGTAACACATCCAGAAACTTCCAAAATAAAAGGCACGTGCAGTACGTCATTTCCTGTGAAACCCCCGTAGCCGATGTAAACCGAACAGAAAATAAACCACAGAACTTTTTGGATACATGCATCTGTCTTTCTCCTTGCTTGTCATTGTGTGGACTTCTAAAATCACGTGTGGTGTTGCAATTCTCCCATTATTTTGTGACCTCACTGGATCAGCTGTGTGGAACGCTTTTGCTCAGTTTCACGTCAAAATCGCTCCCGGTTGGGAATGAACTCGTGGGTAAAACAGCGCTATTACGTTGCACACCGCTTTCACGTCCTGTGAAAAGTCAGGGTTAGAGACAGAAATGAAGGCAAAAGCACACACGAAGAGGGATTTCCGATCACTCATTTGATTGATTTTAGTTGTGTTTGCAGCACATAAAAAAGGTTTGCATGGTCTTGTAGCCAAGGTTCTGAGCTTTCTTTAGAGGTGCAGCTTCACAATGTTTAGTGCTATTTAGGGCATGTATTTTGCTGCTAAACTTCAACTTCCCCCAATTGGGGGGCCCTCGGGCCCAAAGCGTTAATTTTTTAACGAGTTATTTTTTTCTAATTAACGCGTTAAATTTCCACCCCTAGAATAAATATAATAGAGAAATTGGTATATGTCAAAGAGATGAGATCATAAAATGCAAAACCCAAATCAGCGTAACTCACAAATGACACAACAGTTCTGTGAAAAGTTTGCAGAAGCACCCAGTGACTGTGACAGCCATGAGCAGGTCACTCCCCAGCACTAATACACATTAGAAAATGAAAATGGGTCTCATGTCCCAGAGTGATAAAATAATGACACGGATGAAGGCACAAAATCAGTTTACATGTTGCACAGAAGCTGCTGCAGGAAAAGAGGTTACGCGCCGGCGAGTCGACGGGGTGAAAGAGCATGCAGCACATAAAGAAGACAACCCGCCTGGCTGTGCATTCATATTCGACTTTTAACAGCATGGTGCAACAAAAATGTTTGCTTATTTACCTCTGTTTATTCATGCAGCCTGCAAATAGTGGAAGGAGCACAAGACTAACAAGGAAAGGAAATCTTTCCTACTGTGCTTCAGGATTCAGTGGTGGATTTTAATTATAAAAATACACATTTATTAGTATTACAGCATAATTGTAGAGCTCAGAACTGGTATGCAGCATCTCGAGTTGATTTTGTTGTCATCCTTATCTGACTTGTTTTACCGCCAGTATTTGTTCCCATTGTTGTATGCATCCTTATACGTTTTTTGTCTTATCGACATTTTTCAGAGTAATGAAAAACATCTGATGCTCATCTATAACTCTTACAGCTGGCCTAAAAATGTCATTGCAGCAATGCTGCATCTCCCCGAGGGCCAGTATCCTTCTCTCTGCAGCGCCACAGAGCCCCGTCTCTCGTCTCTCCCTCGCCATCCTCGCCCTTTCAACTCGTGCTAGAATCTGAGGTCCTGTAACACAGCACACACGATCAGACCTATTTTTTATACAAAAGACTAAAAGTGATGCAACTTTGTTGAATGATTCAACGTGGCTTTTGTTGTTGATGAAAACACGGCGACGTTTGTTCTTGTTAATGAATAAATTATGGTTGAAGTTGCAGTTTTTGCATCAGTGAAGAAACTTCAAATTTTGTCAAATAAAAAATGTTTGTTTTCTTTCAAAAATGATGACTTTAAAGACCAAGTTCACTTGTTTGTTTCAATGCATTTGCATTGGTTTCTAGTATAAATGATTGTATGTGTGAGACAAAAGCTCTGGCGCTCCTGTTTCAGGAACTAGACATGAGCAAGAGGACTGGCAGGAATCTGAGTCCTATTTCCTGATATGTGGACATCTCTCCTCTGATTGGCTAACAGCAACACGACTCTACCACTGACTCTGTTTGCTCTGCAACGTTGATGTTTTATCTCCACCAATAACACAAACCTGGAGGAGTTCTGCTGTGTGGTGGAGTTGCTAATGCTAACGGTTAGCTTCTACTAGGCCAGACGTTCTCTGCTGTTTCCTGGACGGTAAACCAACAACAACCTTCCCCGTCATGAGTCAAGATGGATGAGTCCATGAATGCTAAATTTCAGTGTGACGTAGATCTGTCAGGATTTTCTAATCCGAGCGTTTTCCCGACTATTTTTAATCAGATGCTAATGCAGGAAATAGGGGTAGAAGAATATTTTCATGTTTTGCCTGCATGTGAATCTCGGAGTGGCCAATCATATTTCAATGATAATAATAACCTTCTTCTATAAATAGTTCCATCCTCCCGTTTCTTTCCAGCCTCTGTTTCTGCGACACTTTGGTTCTTGTCGCTTCAAACTGCAGCTCATCATCCTCTGCACACCTCTGAGTGAAACAGCACTCCTCTTGACACCAAGCCACATCTAGACATCTTTAATTTTCATCTGTTTTATTCTTTCACACATACGTGCCATTTTTAATCCAGAGAAGAAGAAAAAAGCAGCATAAAGAACAACCTAAAGCAGTCCCTGAGGTGATAATGTGTATTTTTAGCAGCCACTGAGCCTATTGTTCCTGGAATAGTTTGTGATGGACATACCCTAATGAGATCCCAGCCTAGTTGCAGGCCTGTGTATATTTTCCAGCGGTGTGTGTGTGTGTGTGTGTGTGTGTGTATGTATGTGTGTGTGTGTGTGCGTGTGTGTGTGTGCGTGCACTGGTCTCCAGCACAGACCCAGTAGGATTCCAATTTATCCAGCACAGCTGGGTGTCACTGTTCGATCCGCGTCGTGAGGAATGCGTCAGGGCTGACTGACTCTGAACTTCATCATGATATGCACGAATAAAGTTGCTGCACAACAACCATTCTGATTATGTTGCAAACAGCGATTCTGTAAACAAACGTGCACGTTTCCTTTTGAATCTGTATCAATCAGGGTGTCTGGAAGATAGCAGATGAGTTGATTGTGGATACAGGAGAGCTGGAAGAACAAGAGAGGACAGAGGAAGAAGAAGTGCAGCTGCAAAATCACCTCTGTGGCCCTGATTTGTCTTCCAACCCATCACTGTGACTCCCTCAGGAGACGCTTTGCTGCAGTCTGTGTTTGTTCTTGCTTTGTTATCCTTCTCCTTTTTTGTGCCTCTTTTCCTACCTTCTAATTCTTTTCATTTTCCTCCTGCTGCAGGTCTACCTCCCCTATATCATTTCCATCTGATCTCTCTGCCCATATATTGCCTATAGAGTTGAAAATGGAAGACTGTAAGGTGTACATGCTCCTTAATCATACATATTGTATATCAGAGCTGCAGGATTCCTGCACTCCTCCACGGCGTCGGGCTCCATGGACGGTTAAAACTAACCAGACCAAAATACGCGTTCAGTCACTCATATGAACACTTTGTTAATTGGATTTTGAGAATACGAAGCACAGAATGTAGCGATTCCCAATTTCTTCTGATATGAATCATTAGTCGCCTAATTTTCTAATATTAGATTAGGTAGCTGCATAATGGAGGGATGAAAAATGAAAACCTACAGAGGGTTTTTTTCCCAAAAAAGGGAGCTCACACCAGGCTTCTCCTCGCTGAACATTTCAGGGATGAATGGAATCTTGAAGGGCTCTCGTTTGAAACCCAAAAAGATAAATTAGGCATTCGGGAGATTTCTTTTTCTTTCTTAAACAGGACAGGTGGTAAAATGCATTTTGTCCAATAGTTGGCTGTGCTCACAGCACATGACAGATCCAAGTTTCCCCTTCCTGGGATTTATAAAGAGCAGGATGAGCTTATCAGCGTGACCCCGATAGATGGACGACAAGCGCTGCAGAGGTTGGTCTTGTTTAAGTCCACTGAGTCACGACCAATAAAGAAAAATGCAGACAATATAAAGAGATAGATCAGGCTCACAAGACTTCTGGCTCCCTGGAGATTTCACAGATAGCAGAGGAGAATCCTGTAAAGATCCCGGCAAATTACTCTTTCAGCTAGCCCCGAGGAATGTGCTGCTGTGAAATAAGAACCGCCTCTCTTTGCACTTGCTGAGAATGCATGATCCTGCAGTGATGCAGCACATAACGACCCTCACTCCACGAGGCTGTAAAAATGTTTTGACTATGATGCTAACCTGTCCTAATAGATATCTTTGCGAGGAGCCTCTGCAGCTTAAATGAAACGAAGTTAAGTGCAAACTTTGCACATGCACCCCCGCCTAACCCAGCGGTTGGGAATGTTACTCCGTCATCCGAGTGAAGAGAGAGGGTTCCTTTGTTTGACTAATGATCAAACAAGCCGTGACACTAATGATGATATTACTGCAGCCCTCGTCTCATCGTCGGTGCGCTGAGCTCTGCGTTTTGATCTTAACCGACTCAAATTAAAACTTTATCACTAAAATGCAAAGATCTCCTGAACCAAAAAGTTTTACTTGAACTTTGGAAGCATTTCCGTGTTTGTTGCATTGTACTTCCACTGCTTCCTTCTGCTATTGCTGGTTCAAAGCAGCATGTTTAAATTCAGTCCACTAAGAGCTGCTGCTGAAAGGCAAAGTGCGATTCATAAACAGAATGCCCCCCACAGGAGGGATGACGGACAGTGCGGCACACTGCATTACACTCCCTGATTAGGTTAGACCACAGACTACAGGAGGCAGTTAATTTTTAGCCGGGCTGCAGCATCATCTGCCTCAGCTACATATTTATTTGAATAAGCCAGTACCCCTGAGCAGCACGCAGCGCCCGGTGGCAAACAGCCGCGGCAGCAGAGTGGTAATGAAAGTAAAACATCGGCCGATAATTCTTGTAAATTGTTGCTGATCCCACCAGTCCCTTCGTAACTAAACCCTTTTACCATCACGCTCATCAAAGATAATGTAATGTACCAGTCAGAAACCGAGACAAATTGGCTGCTTTCTGCAGAACTGGTAAATATCTCCTGAAACTGATGAGCTTTGCTTTGCTTATTGCACAGTTGCAATAAGAGAGGCGTGTTATTCCACCTCCAGGTGTTCAGAACCAAAGAGGTAGTTATTCTATTCTAGATCACACGTTCAAAAAACCTGAACCGTTGTAGCCAACAGAGAGGAAACCTACTGTTCCTTTATTCTATAGCAGCTCTCCACTACAATAGGAAAATTCATTAAATGTATTTCCAGTTATTTAACCGTTTAAAGGTACAATAAGTAAGAATTTTACAGTGCAATAATTATAAAACAGTGTCAGTCATGTTGGAGGGACGGCTGGGGGGTTGTCAGTGTTTCTCCTTTTAAAAAGACCAAAGAGGGACGTAGTCTTTGTTTACAATCTGTTCTGCCTCCATACTTCCTGGTTCCAGAGCCAATCATATGTAAGCCTGCAAAGTTGCCAAGTCTTCAACACAAACATTGCACCAGCAACATTTGAGCAGCAGCGTTGTGGAAAGAATGGAAGCCAGTAATGGGAGCAGCGCAGAAGTCATTTCTTGTGACCCTAACCCCTAATCCACACTGGAGGCATCAGCGGCGCGGAATGGAAGCAGAACGGTTTACTCGCGTGCTTCGCGATGCGTCAATCCACACCAGGGGAGTATCTCAGATGTGGAGTGGTGTCTCTGACATTTATAATGTTGTGTCTCTCTACTGCCAGGATTAAAGCCGTGAAAAACACACCGTTACACTTCTCAAAAGATGTTGGGAGTAAATAAGCCATTAGGTCACATGTATAGACGGAATCTAGATAGATAAGAAAATAGTCTTATGCAATAGTCTTTTACTTTACACTGATACCGTGTGTGTTTTCCTGTCTAGTCCTAAGTTAACGCAAGAATTGACGTGTCCCAGAAGCGGCTCGCTGCAAAAATAAAACCCAATCCTATCTTTAGCGGCACGGCGAGCTGCTTCTGTGATGCACCTGAAATGTCCCGCACTGCGACCAACAACTCGATTTTACGGTAAAATGTATTAATCTTCTTATCAACTTACTGTGTTTGAGTCATCTTTGCTCAGCATTTAGGATCTTCTGGCACTGATCCATAAATGGCAACCAGCATGAAACTCACGAAGGGGAGTAGGGGAGTGTCTGAGAGTGGACTCGTTTGTTTTTATACATGGACTGCAGTTCCCATGTTTGACCACAAGGTGTCATTCATACTTCATGCACCTTTAAAGCTTGATGCATGAAATAATCAGATTTCTTCACTGACATAATGATAACAAGCAATCAACTGATTATTTTATCATTTTATATAGTTGGATAGCCAAAATCCTCCTCCTTGGGGAGAAAACACACAGATGCATATTTTTGAGGAAGCCTGTCATAAAGAGAAAAGCCTCGGAAACAGAGTGACATCACTGGCAAACACAAGGAAATTGTGCTACAAACAACGCTCCTTATCAGACGCAGTTACTAAAAAGCATAATTTATTTATGTTTGTTTATTCATTAGTTTAGAAAAACCCACTCAGCTCTGTCATTTTTAAATAATGTGGCTCTGCTGTGGTTCAGATTAATGGGACATTTGAACTCAGATTGAATTATTGTGAAGAATCGCTGAAAACAGTAAAATCTAAATTGGCCGAATGGTGAAACTAACAAACAACACATAAAAAGTCCTGAAAATACTTCACCTCTGTGACTTTCTCAAAGAAACACTTAGTTTCCTGCCACCTCACAGAAGTGATGTTCCCAGTCTAACAGCAATTATCACACAGTGGTGTTGCCTCTGAAAATTGTACTGGTTCATCACCCAGGGGTGTCCAAGCTAGGGAGGTGGATATTCCAGATTTAAGATGTGCACAAGTTTTGTCTGGAGAAAATGTTGGGTTGAATTGCTAAAGCTTGTTTAAAACATCCTAATGCTAGCCTTGCATAATAGTTTTTGTGCGTGTGTGCTCGTGTGCGCGTGCTTGTGCGCGCGTGCGTGTGTGTGTGCGTGCGTGCATGCATGCATGTGTGTTTGCACATGTGTAAACATAATTGTGAGGACCAATTTTGATAAATTAGAAGGTTAAACCCTTTGCACCCATAGGTTTCTGAAGAGCTGAATTGAAGCTCAGTGGGTGGTTCCCACCACCACCATCTTGGCCACATCATGCCTCTTGTCACTTCCAGAAAATACTAAATTGGAGTGCTGAGCTGATGTAGCTACAAGCTAACTGAGCTAACTGAAGCTAATGCAGGTTGGTGAGCACTTTCAGCCAGAGAACCGTGCTTGCGCGACTCTGCTACCCTCTACCTTCTAGGCTGTAACTCTCTTAAAGTGAGGCTGATGCCTTCCCTGGAGCAACCAGGATGCCAAGTTGCTAGAGCTAGCCCTGACAGCTCATTTTTTACTTGTCAATCAAAAGGACACGCCCCTAATTATTCATAATTTCAAGCTTGATCTATTAAAGATAACATGTTTTTTAAACCAGGCTGTAAACATGTTTATTTCTGCTGTGAATTTGGCATTTTTAACATTGAAGTCAATGACAACCTGCTCCTTTCTGAAGCCAGCCCCTCACACACTGGTGAAATTACATCTCCGCATTTGACCCATCCCCATGGTGGGGAGCGGTGAGCTGCAGCTGTGGCCGCGCTCGGGAACTAGTTAGTGAACTTAGTGTCTACAGGAGCGGTTCATCACTAAATCAAACAAATCAGCTGTGTTCATGATCTAAAACATGCTGGAAACCGAATGCAATGCCAGGTAAGTCCAACAGACTGAAGCTGCACTCTGAAGTTGCAAGTGTGGTATTCTGGCCACAGACGGCGGTGGGGGTCTGATTGACACTTCATTAACCCTGTAAAGGGTCATTTTAGAACGTACTGGCTTAAGAACATGGATTTAAAAATATGAAAAAGTTGCATAGTATGGGAGAGAGAGAGAGAGAGAGAGAGAGAGAGAGAGAGAGAGAGAGAGAGAGAGAGAGAGATCATAGGTGTGGAGGCCGTGAATGAGAAGGATCTGGTCTGATAATGGGTTGCGAATGACACTCTGACTCCCCGGAGAGGCTGGCACAGTGGCCGTTTATACTCAGAAGCAGACACACACACAGGAACACACACTGCTACCTGTGTCCACTGCCAGTGTATTGACCACTGGAAGGAAGTCATTAAAATGGCAATCAGTGGTTTTTAATTACTTGGCACGGCAGACGACAGTCAGTCGGGGGGTCCGTGGGACAATAGTTAAATGTTAGGATTTTTATTATTTATTTTTTTATCCTATTATGAGGGCAGAGTGTTAAAGACTTCCTCTTACATTTTCATTCTGCCTAAAGACAGACCTAATGAAAACTCCTGGGCCTTCGAAAGCCCAGACCTTGTTAATAAAAATGCAATCAACAATAGCACCTAGCTTTAATTTGAGCAAGGGAGGCTTTCATTTCCTCTTGCAAAATTAGCATCAACGATTGTGTGCACTCCTAACAAGCTGCTAGACGAATTAATGCTAAAGCTTCGTGTGGCTAAAAGAAAACAACTCCTTCTCACTATGAGTATTGCATCCTCGTAGACGGAGGGAAACAAGTCTTGACTTCACTTGCAATTCAATGAGCTGCTTTGATTGAATATGACCTGAGGGATATCTGCATAATTAGCAGACATGTCTTAAAAATGGAGCTTCTGCAGTGTTGACTGTCTCTGTTTCACTCATCACAGCTGCTAATAAACACTTTTTTTCATGACCACCAAAAAAACGGAAAAACGTGCTCCCAGGGATGGAATGAGCTCACACTCAAGGACGCACTCACATAGAAATTGTGTTTATGTCTCTATATCACATTCTTGCTCTGAGACTGCATCTACAGGCACAACAGGAAGTGTGCCCATCCACATGGTGCTTATTTCCTGATTAGTGGTGGCAGTCCCTGGGCGTGCCAAAGAAGACAGCTTGGAGGCTTTGTTTGGAATAAATGTTCTTCTCCAAGACCAGAGGTTAAAAACCCATTCAGATGGTCACAAATACTCTGAGTGAGTGATATTAGCTGACAGAAGGAATTTAGAGCATCGCTATCCGGGCCTTCAAGGACGGTGGAGGAAGGGGTGACCTCGCTGGGGTGCTAATCCACATTTTAAAAGACCATCTTGAGTTGTTACACAGCACCGACCATTTAAAACCAAATATTTGAGTCATCTTTTCAAACGTTTCCCTGTGAATAATAAAGTGGGGTTATTAACTACCTGCCTCTGTTCACGTATCACATTTACCAACATAGTGTTCCAAACAGGTTGCAGCAGTGAACGCTCTGGTGTTCCAGTCTGAATGGAACAACCTGTTCTCGCCCCTGATGTCAAACGCTGCTGTCAGAAAACCACTTTGATTTTTAACCATCGGGCTCTAAAAACAGAAGATTTAACACCGAGACCAGCTCCAGACCCACTTTCAGAGTTCATCCTCTTTTGTTTCTGATGTAAACATTTGAATAATTCTGCATTGCAAAAAGACGGATTCATCATTCATTGTGTCCCTTTTTTACTACAGATGCTCTGATCATGTTTTTATTTCTGCACAATACTGATTCATGTGGTTTATTTAGATTTTCTTAGACATGAGCACAGACACAGCGTAGGAAGCCATAAAAACGCTAATATTTACAGAAATAAATGCATGTGCGCCCCTGTGGAGGATCACAGTGCAGGGAGACAGTTTGCCTGAACAGATCTTATGATACGTCTCATTATTTCTGCAAGCACGCCTCATTGTCACCCATCTATCAAAAGGAGTGCAATTTTTGAAGGAGTACTTTGTCCGATCGTTCAACCTCCAGCAAAATGACATCAGACTCCCTTTCAGCACTGGCAGCGAGTGAAGAGGTAAATGTTTAAAACGTTTATGAATGGTGACGGTTTTATAACCGATTGTTACAAATATGTAAATGAGTTTTGTCCTCACGGGCTCCTGTAGAAGGAAACATGGCATCTCCCAGAGACTTAGACCCACGCCGATGTATTTTAGACCCAATTTTTATGGTTACAGGTTACGCAGCCGCCAATAGTTTTCAACAACTGGACATCATTTCATTCATTTTCAACAATATTTTGATGGATATTTCCAGAGATTAATGGTTAATGGCCTGTATTTGATATAGTGCTTTCCAGAGTTCTAGAACCCCCCAAGGTGCTTTACAACCCAATCAGTCATTCACCCACACATTCACACCCTGGTAATGATGAGCTACATCGTAGCTACAGCTGCCCTGGGGCACACTGACGGAGGCGAGGGTGCCGTACACTGGCGCCACCGGTCCCTCCGACCACCACCAGCAGGCAATTTGGGTTAAGTGTCTTGCCCAAGGACACAATGGCAGCTACAGACTTAGTGGGGCATGAACCTGCAAACTTCCGATTGCGGGGTGGGCACTTAACTCCTCTGCCACCATTGCCAGTGGTTAAAAACTTCACATTGTCTCTTTAATAAAACAAAAATCGGTTTCACTCAGACATGAATTCCTACAACGCTGGTCTGAAACCAGCTCTTTCATCCCAGGATCGGTAGTGTAAACATTTCCTTGCTGAGGCACAAATTCCAAATTCTGAAGACAAAGCCTGACCTAAAGACACCTCAAAGGAGCTTTGAAGTCCTCGGCTCACCATCCTGGTTTCAGCTTTGCTGTCTGTTGTGGTTTTAGCCACGTTGCAAGAAGTAGCCTTTGTCTCTGCTTGTTTACCGTCTTTTCTGTTGCTTTGGATTAGAATAAGCAGCAGCTGATCCTGTCTGTTCCCAGTATGAGGTCATTTTCACAAAAAAACCCAGAATCTCAGCATTTGAACTTCTCTGGAGATGAATACATGAATGTCAATGCTCCCTGCTCCGTAAACGCTGGCAGTCAGCTCTGTTATCTTGCACACTGGGCAAGGTCAAGGTGTTGTCTCACGAGAGGCGCAGAAACTTTATAAACCCAACAGTAATGCTAATATGGCAGGAGCTCATATGAGGAGAATGGGTGCTTCTTGGAAAGAAAAGGAAAAAAACGCATAAGCGACTATCAAAAAGTTGCTGAATTATTTATTGCTTCCTCTTGGCTGTCAATTTGTTCCTTCCATTGAGTTACTGTAAATGCAATCTGTTTGAGCTACAGATGGAATTCAGACGGATGGCCCACGATAAAAAGAAGAGCGGGATTATTCTTTTGTGTTTGAGTTTTGTGCAAGATAACCAAAGCCCCACGGCAAGTCAAATCCTCTCCCAAAGAGCAACTGGCAAACAGCACGAACTATACGAGACTTAATTATGCCTAATTGTGTCTGTTTCAGTGTGGTCCCATCAATCATTTGGAGCCGTTTCTATCTCCTATGCATAATTAAATAGACAGAATCCTGATTCTTTGATAATGATGAGCGAGTGGGAGGAGAAAGAAGAGAATCGTAGCTTATATAAGATGTTGGAGCTTTTATACTCAACATATCAAGGCAGTCCCGGCTCCCGGTGTCATTGATGTTGTGTTGGATCGCTCGGGCCTCCATCACGAGGAGCTGTATGATGCAACCACCAAGAAAGCGAGAAACATTTTAGCCCTTGGCTCTGAGAGGGGCACACCGCCACGACAAGCGGAGTGGTATCTATTTTTCACACTGATATCCAGTGGTGCACCCAAGGGGTGGCCATGGCCAATTTGGTGTGCCACCCCAAAGTCCTCTGTGGCCACCCTTATCAAAATTCTCTAGGGGCGCCTCTGTTGATATCTACAAACCTGCCTTCCAGCTGCCCCCATGCACACATCTCTGTGTCATCTCAGTCGGCCCGTGAATGATGTCCTCTCAGATGGGGACCCCCCCCAACCACAAGATTAGTTCCACCTCCTCTCAACCCCTGAAGTGTTGTTTTTTTTTTCCTGGAGAGCTTAAGCTGCTTTATCTTTCCTCTGTTTTTATTTACCAGGATGTATTTGTGAAACTGCAGGGTGTTCTGACATGTCAGCTCTTGTTGCCCAATCCTGCAGGTGTTCGGTTCAAAAATCTCCATTATGTTTTTCCTCCCTTGATGATGGATCAACAACAAACAGCTGCTAAAGTGGAAATGAAAAAAAGGAACGAATATCCGTGACAAATACCACTTCTATCCCCTGTGATTTTGGAGTCTCTCAAAAGGCTGGACATGCTGCTTTAAAGTGAAACTAATACTTTTAACTCGATTCAAGCCCGCTGAGGGCAATCTGTTGAACCGTGTGGGGAAACATACTAATAATGGTGGATTTTTTTCAGTGGGACACAGAGTAGTTCATCACAAGATGAATTATTCATAATAATGTATAGTTTTATTGGGCCACTAATTTAAAAACTAAATTAAATTAATGGTAAAACTTTACAATAAGGGTCCCTTTGTGCATTATTAAGCATTAATAAACAAAGGGTCCCTTTGGGTGATGGTGGCAGAGGAGTTAAGTGCCCGCCCTGCAATTGAAAGGTTGCAGGTTCACGCCCCACTCAGTCTGTCGCTGTTGTTGTCTCTTTGGGCAAGACTCTTAGCCCACATTGCCTGCTGGTGGTGGTCGGAGGGACCGGTGGTGCTCCAGGTCACACTGGAGGGACTATTTCTCATCTTGCAAGGGAACGCCTTGGGATTCCCCGAAAGTAGCTGATCCAAGTGGCTGGGCAGAGGGAAGTCTGGGCCTCTCTGCTTAGGCTGCTGCCCCCCTGACCCTGGATGAGCGGAGGAAAATGGATGGATGGATTGAGTCAATCCATTTAACCCTAAAACCAACCTTTCTCAGACAATCAAGTCCAAATGAGGTAACAAAATAATTTCATACAAATAAAAAAGTATTGTTCTTCTTTCTCTCCATGAGCTGTCTGACTGAAAAACTTTCAGGAGCAGATTCAAAAGTGAAAGAACAGAACTGACCTTTAACGATAGAAACCTAGATAGTGTTTTTACTACTCATCCAGCAAAGGCCCGTATACGTTAACAAGAGCCCCGCTTGTTAAAGCATCTTTTTATCCGTCCATTAAACTTTTTAAAAGGTGTCTTCAGGTATTTTTTGGCCTAATCTTGACTCTTTCTACTCACAAACCTCACTTAGCAGGTCATGTATCAACCTTATTTACTTCGGCTGCACCTGACAACTTATTTAACAGTATTTTTATTCAAGTCTGTCAAGGTTATTTTGTGCAATTTTCCTTCTGTGAGCAGCATCTGAGCCATATTATGATATATTATCTTTCTTTCTGTAAGTCGGTAATTCTTAGTTTTCTCCTTCAGTTGAATCTTTTATTTGGTTCATTTAATCTGAGATAATGAAATGACTTTATGATTATTCACAAACCGGGCTGCATGCTGGTTGAGTTGGTTGCACTGTTGCCTCGCAGCGAGAAGGTTGCAGATTCAAGCTGCAGCTTTTCTGTGCAGAATTAGCATGTTCTCCCCATCCATGTGTGGGTTTTCTATGGGTACTCCGATTGCCTTAACAAGAAAAATAAACATGCATGTTAAGATTAATTGGTGACTTGACTGGGTGAGTGACTGGTTGTCTTTGTGTGTCCCTGTGATGGACTGGAGACCTGTCCTGGGTGTCCCCCACCTCTCACCTCGTGACTGCTGGAGACAGACACCAGCTCCCTGTGACCCTGCTGATGAGTAAATGGTTCAAAGAATAGATTTCATTCATCATTCTATCCATCCATCATCCATTTATCCATCCTTCCATTAATCCAGTGGTTCTCAATTAGTGGGGCGCGCCCCCCTTGGGGGGCGCGGAGGAGGAGCAGGGGGGGCGCGGCGCACCGCACCTGACCCCCCCAACCCCTCCCCCCACCCCGCTCGGAGCTTCCCCAACGGAGAGCAAAACAGATTCCACAATACATGCACGAACTGATTTGTGAACACAGAAAAAGTCCAAACATGGATTTTATTTCATGGAGCAGTGCAAATGTTCCATGGAAGAGAAATTTAGATTTTTCTTACTTTTTGTTTCATTTATATTTTTTGTTTGGTAGTGACGTATAAACAGCCCTATTGAACATGGTAATGTTAAAAAGATGCCTCATTCAATTCAATTCAATTCAATTCAGTTTATTTATATAGCGCCAGATCACGACAAGAGTCGTCTCAAGGCACTTCACAAAGTAAACATTCCAATACAGTTCAGTTCATAAGCCAATCAGTAAAAAAGTTTCCTATATAAGGGACCCAGCAGATTGCATCAAGACACTGACTAGTGTCATTGTGTTGGTACAATCCTCATACTAAGCAAGCATTTAGCGACAGTGGGAAGGAAAACTCCCTTTTAACAGGAAGAAACCTCCAGAGGATCCTGGCTCAGTATGAGCAGCCATCCGCTACGGCTCACTGGGGGTTGAGAAGACAGAGCAGGCACACGCGCACCCCGCACCCACACACACACACACACACACACACACCACATATATCAAGTAGTGTTTCTATGGCTACACTGTGATTTCTTAGTAGAAGTTCTATTTAGTAAGAGTAAGAGAAACTTTATTGTCTTTATCTGAGTGAATCTATAATTAATTCAATAGGTGAACTAATAGTAGCACATTCTATGTTAAAGAAAGTAAGATGTAATATCAGGAAAGGGAGAATGTTAGGTGGTTGGCAGCAGTGTGCCAGCCGATGGCCCCCTCCATGAGGCCACCACAGCTCAGCAGAACGCCAGTGTAGCTTCTTCTGGGGAGAAAAACACTTAGAGAGAAAATAAAGTTAACAGCTG